>JASXTE010000014.1:600000-905555 GCA_030280995.1 Hemileia vastatrix | reverse complement strand
GAGATAATAATTCAAAAACTATTCAAAGACTTTTAATAGTAATAATGAAATGTATTGTAATTTTAATGGCTATATGGTTAAATTGGAATGACAAAGAATGTAGAATATGAGACCAAAAACCTCCTCCTTCTATATCCATGAGTTCCCCAATGTTCCCCCTTGATTTAACAATATTCTACACAGCCAATGAGACCTCAAATTAGCATTTACACATGCTCATCAGCCTAAGGATCAACCAGAAACAAAAGAAGAATCATATACATGCCAAAATACATAAATAACATGTGTTAATCCACAAAAAATACAGTAATAACCAAAATGAGAGTATATATGTGTATTTCTTAAAATAAAAGACTAAATAGGGAAAAAAATAAAAAAATATGAAATATAATTAAGCAAGATCAACCGTAGAAATGAAAGGGCTAATTATTCTAAATTAATATGTGAAATCCCCATCCAAATATAACCAATATTGACTGAGAAACCATAGTGAAACTCAAAATAAGATGTGAAATGTGTGGTAGCTGAATGCAGTCTTGTGGAAGACACTAACACAGGTAAATCCTTATCTAAATAGGCAATTTTAAGCATGGTAGTGAATCTTAGGTGCCATTATTAAGGTTATTAATAAAATTAGTGCATAGAAAAGGGGGTATCAATGTTCAGGGTTCCACAATTAGGGATCCAGAATTTTTTTCCTGGGATCAGACATTTTTTATTGCGGAAGATTCTTATCCACTATCCCCGGGGCTAGTAGGTAAGGAATCCACAATAATGCATTATCCTGCCTCTTATACCCCAATTTCCTTTCCCAATTCCTGATCCCAAACTCATCACACCCATGATAGATTTTTAAGAAAGTCACATGACTTATAATTGCTGATGCCATCCTTAAGTCTTTACTCACTCTATGATACTAAATTTTGGTGGCAAACACATAAAATTTATTCTCATCCTTTTGTGCTTTTTTCACTCTATGATACTTAATTTTGGTTCCAGACACATAACATTTTTTTCTATCTACACACCTAACCTGCTCATTTGGTTGAAAATTCCCACTTCCCACTCATCACCTAAACCTTCTACCAACAACCTTTTCTACCAACAATAATGAAGCACCTCTCTACTAGGAAGCAACTTAACACAGCTATAAATGCTATAACTTTAGTTTTAGCCACTGACTATGATTCTTACTCTGTTTGGAAGACAATTCAGCTTATATGTCTTATCTTTCCAAAAAGCATTACATCATCCCAAGGGGGCCAAATATTTATCATGATCCCAGATATGATCTCTGCTCCATTCTCAATATTCCTCAACTAAAATTCACTCAAATACTTTGAACTTCTCCTAATTCTTTTTTCAAACTTTCTCAAATCTTCTCCAATCATCCTATATTCCATAATAGTTCCCATAAAAAACAGCATGATCGTGCCTTTCAACTTGCTGTTGCACTATGTTGCTTTGGTTCAAATTGAAATGGTTCTTATGTAAGATGTTTAGATAATCTCTTTACAATAGAATATGGTACCCTCATATTATACACCAAGCGCTGCATAATTGCTATCCTTTCTCTAAAGTCTCAAACACTTGCTTGGCCAACTCCACAACAGCGACTTGAATCCTCTCATGTAATGCAAGCTGAAGGTTTCCCTGGATGTGTAGGTTTTGTTGATGGTAAAGCTATACCTTTGAGTCAAAAGCCTTCTCACAATGGCAACCATTATTTTGATTGCAAAAAAAGGTTTCTTCAAAATTTTCTCCCATTTCACATCTTTCATAAACTAACTTTTTATCTTCTTTGTAGATACTCTATTGCTTTTCAACTTGTCTGCGACCTTAACAAAAAGTTTATTGCTTTTCATAGTGGCTTCCCAAGCTCATGTCATAACTCTTCCATATTACAAATAATGAGGATTTCTCAAAGTCCTGACTAATATTTTGGAAAATCTCAGTACCTCCTTGCAGAATCAGCATATGCAAGTGGAAAGTGCATTATACCTGCTTTCCGTGGTGAAAACTTAGAAAATGACCCCAAAACCATTTTTAATTATTTTTAGGACCTGAGAAGGCAGACTATTACTAGTGCTGAGGCTAACCTTGAAATGGGACTGACTATACTGAGTTAGAAGTGAGACTAAGAGTAACTGGATTACTATATAAGTTGTCCAATGAGGAGTGCTCCACAGAGCTTGCCCCATATAACCCCTTAATGCAATATCCCTGCTTCTGTCTCTTACAAATGCATAGCACCCACAGCGCCCCTACAGCACCTATAGCGCTCCCCCTCCTTGCCTCTCAATCCAAATCCTAACATTACCCCCTCTTTTATCCCTCCTGCCCCCTGCGCTCCTTCTCAAACTCCTTCAACTTTTCCTTAGCATTTACCCAATTTTCCACTAGTTCCCAAGACCTATCTCCAACCCCATATCCTTTCCAATGCACCAAGTACTGAACCTTTCCCTTATACGCCCTCTTAGAAACAAACTTTTTCACCTCAAACTCCTCTTCAATTCCCATCTAGATTGGCACTGGCGGCTCTTGTGGACGTCCTGGAATTGTATCTTCCCTGTGCTTTGTGAGCAATGAAATGTTGAAAACTGGATGTACTTGCCTCATTGAGATTGGTAGCTCCAGTTCATAAGCCAAGTCAGATACCTTGCGTTTGATATTAAATGGGTATACTTTCTTGTGATCAATTTTGGAACTTGGGTGCAATGTAGCAAGGAAGTGTGAGCTTAACCAGAACTTGTCAACTACCCCCAGCACCTGATGCTTCACCTTTCCTTGATCATGGTGGCGCTTCATTGCCTGTTGGGATAAATTGAACGCTTCTTCTAGCTCTTCACATATATCAAGCAGCTTCTGAATTCTCTCTTCTGCTTCTGGAACATGCAGTGTTTCTGGGGTGCCAATTGAGAATGTTGGGTGATACCCATAGTTGGAATAAAAGGGGGACATGCCTGTTGACACATGGAGCCAGTTGTTGTATGAAAATTCAGCTAATGGTAGGAGCTGTACACAATCATCTTCCTGACAGTTGAGGAAGTGACATAAGTATTGTTCAATTGCCTTGTTCACTATCTCGTATTGTCCATCAGTCTGGGGGTGCCATGCTGTTGACAATATGGGCTTAATATTCAGTTGCACATACATTGCTTTCAAAAATTTAGAGTTAAAGGTACTTCCCCTATCTGATATAATACTACCAGGAAAACCATGCAGCTTCCAAACTTGCGCCACCATTAGGTCTGAAATACCTTCAGATGTGACCTTGGTAGTGGTTGGAATGAAGTGCGCTATCTTTGTGAAATGGTCAACAACTGTGAGAATAGCATTCTTCCCTTGAGACTTTGGTAACTCCACTATATGATCATAGGAGAGCTCCTTCCATGGATGCTTTGCAATTTTTAGTGGGGACAGTGGTGTTGTTGGACTGACATTATTCCTCTGGCACAAGTCACATGCTGCTACATAGCATTGGACATATACTTTCATGGAATTCCAGTAAAAGTTATGATTCACTAGCTCCATGGTCTTCAGAAGTCCTGAGTGTCCTTCTATTGGGGAATCATGCCTTGATTTTACCACCTGCCTCTTTAGCTCCTCATTTTTTTGGCACCACTCTCCTCCCGTTCCAATATAGCGCTTCCCCATCCAGGTAATACTCCTCTAATCCTTTCCTTACTAACACCTCCTTTGATAATAGCGCCTTCACCAACTCCTGTACTCCCTCATCTTTTCCCTGCCCCCTCCTTACCAATTCCATCAGAGCCTCATCTGCAAGTTCCACCTCATCTAGGACTACACCCTCTTCAAGGTCCCCCTTCAATAATTTTGCACCAACAGTATGTAGCTGGTCTGGTGCTGGATTCAAGTCAGGATGTTTTGATATTGCATCAGGCACCAAAAAATATTGGGGGAGGACTTTCTAGCAAGTCTGAAACCTTGGACCCAAACTCACCACAGATTGAACACACATTGAGCTATTGATAAAGGAACCATACAATCAGGGATCAACACCACTCAGCAGAACATTTTTAGGTGGGTGTTCAGGTAGAGTTCAGTATGGGTTCAGTCTGATTTCCATCTGAGTTCCATCTGAGTTCAGGTTGAGGACTTGCTAGAAAGTCCACCCCCTATATTTCCTAGTGAGGTTTACCCCTTTTCTTTCCCAGTTGAAATGTAACTACAAAATTAATGCTACTTAGAATTTCAGCCCTGCGCTCTTGCCCGTTGGTTAACTTTTGTGGTCAGGAAGGGTTCCAAGTTTCTATGATCTGTATAAATGATAACTTGTAACCAGTGAGGCCCCCCTTCCAAATAGTGGCTCCAGGTGCAAACCGCTTCTACTAGTGCCAATAAATCTTTATCATATATTTCATAGTTTAGTTCAGTGCCTAATAGTGTTTGTGACAAATATGCTACTGGGTACAAGACATTTTCAGTATTGTATTGGGATAATACTGTGCCTGTGAAGAATCTGAGCAGTTGCATTTCAGAACAAATGGCTTCAATAATTCACGGATGGCAAGAATAGGGGCTGTCACAAATTGTCTTTTCAGGTAGTCAAACACATCTTTCTGGCTACTTCCCTAGATAAATTTGGCTTCCTTCTTTGTGAGGTTGTGCAATGGTTGGCAGGTGTGGGAGTGATTTTTAATAAAACAGCAGTAAATATTTTTAAAGCCTAAGAATGACTGGAGCTCTTTTACTAATGCTGGTATTGGCCATTCTTTTACTGCCTTTACTTTCTCTTGGTCCATTTGTACCCTATTCTTTGAAATGATCATACCCAGGTAGGGGATCTCACTCACTGAAAACACACATTTTTCCAGTTTTAACCATACTCGGGCCTCCCTCAGGAGTTAAAAACAGTGCTTCACACATATCTTGTGTTCCTCTATTGATCTGGAATAAATCAAGATTTCATCCAGGTATACTGCCACATCTATTTCTATTCTGTATCTAAAGATGCTATTGGTGAAGTGTTGGAAAGTGGAAGGTGCATTACATGGACCAAATGGAATTACCAACCGTTCAAAACAACAAAATTTAGTGCAGAATGCCAGTTTGTGCTTATCACATTCTTTTACCTGTATGTTGTGGTAACCTTCCCTAAGATCCAGGGATGTGAAGATCTCTGCACCTTGCAGACTATCAATCAGCTCACTAGTCAAAGGAAGGGGATACCTGTTCTTTAAATTCAATGCATTTAGCCTTCTAAAATCCAGTAAAGGTCTTAGTGAACCATCTTTCTTCCCTGAAAAGATCACAGGGGCTGCCCAGGGAGACTTGGATTCTCTAATGAACCCATTCTTTAAATTTTCATCAATCATCTCTTTCAGTACTGCTGACTCCAAGATTGAAAGTGGGATTATGCAGCTAAGTTTGGGGGTTGCGCCTGGTATCAGATCAATGGCAAGTCGTATGGTCAATGGGGTGGAATGGTCTTGACTTCCCCTTCTTCAAACAGCGATAAGAATTCCCAACAAGCTTCAGGGACCATTTCTTTGAGGATCTTTGTTTGATTTGAGGTATGGGCCTTAGCTGAAATCTTGGACAATATGTTCCAAGCTGTTGCATCACATTCCAATTCTTCCTCTTCTTCCAGTGCCCCCTCTAAGTCCTGAAACTAAGCATCAAGAGAGAGTTTCAGTTCTTGTGGCAAGTCTACTGATGATAATGAAACACCAGGAGACTCACCCGGAGGGTCCCCTGACCCCTTCAGGGGCCATAAGACAAATTCTCTCTCTACGCTATCCAACTTTCAATAATTTTCCTTTCCCCATCTTTTTTGTGCCTTCTTCTGTTCTTTCTGCATTTTACTGCCTTCTGGGACCTCTTTGACACTCCCCAATGGTGACCCATCCTCAGCCTGCTGCTTAGAGTCAAGAGGAAGCATCAGTTCTGGCGGCAAGTCAACTGATGATAAAAAAATATCAGAAGACTCACCGGGATGGGCCCCTGATCCCTGAAGGGACCAGGGGGCCAAAAATTTAGTGCCAGGGTCCCCTCTCCTTCCCATCTGCACCTTCTTTTCCTTCCAATAAACTTGTGGGTTATAGTGGTCTAGCCATGTCGTCCCCAGTACCATGTTGTACTAATACTTCAGGTTTTTCGCATATGCCCTGCACTGAGACTCCCTCCCATCACACCAAAATCTGCAAAAAACTTTCCCTCTTGCTTCTCCTCCCCCACCTGGCAATCCATCAAACATAATTAGGTGCCTGAGGTGGTCTAATTTTTCTTTTCTTTTTTTATTTTGGTGTAAAAACTTGTTGGAAATAAAAAATTCTGTGGCCCCACAGTTAAGTAGGGCTCATACATTTTTTGTGACATCAAGGTTCATTAAAGGCAAGTTTAGTACAATACGATTATCATTCACTTAAAGTGGCTTACATGCTGATAACTCCTCTACTGAATTCCCTTTATCCTTTCCCTCTAATCTTCTTGAGGAGGGCACAATCTTCACTCCTGAGCACTGTCCTCCACTTCACTAACCCTCATTTCCCCTCTGAACTCACTTGACAGGTGACCACTGCTTCCACACCTGAGGCACAGACCTTTTCTCATGAACCTCTGATAATCATCATCCAATAACCTCTTCCTCCCACTAGCACCTTATACATTTTCTGTGTTGATATCCATGGCATTTGGGTCCCTAGAGATGGCCCCACTTGAGGCGTAATTGCACCATGGATGAGCACCAATCCAACTGTCTGTTTGTTGATGGGTGAACTCATTTTCAACTTGGATAGCCATCTCCATGAGTCCTTGGAGGGAGGTTGGGCAAGGGTGACTAATTAGGGCATTTCTTATTTTTGATGAGAGCCCATTTCTGAAGTGAAACATGAGCACCACTTCCTCCCATGTTATGACATAAATAGTGTGGCCCCTGAACTCCAACACATACTCAGCAACCGAGTTTCTTTGTTGCAGCTAATTTAGCGCATGCTCTGAGGTTTTGGCCACATCTGGGTCACCAAAAGCTAATTCAAAAGCGGCCATTAACTTATGGAAGTTGGTCTCCGCCTGAGTGTTTTTGAGGAGCTCCTTGGTGTATGGCCTTGCCTAGCGCGCCACCTCATCTGTGAGGTATGATATGGAAAACACAATTTTCGCTCTCTTGTCTGGGAACTGATGTCCATTGAGCAGGACATAGAGTTTTACCTGAAACACATACTTATCTGACCGTGGGCCTTGTTTCCCAGCAAAGATTGCTGGAACCACAATCTTTAGACCTTTAACAAGGGGTACTGGTGTGGGGTGAGATGCCTGTGCTTTGGCTTTGGCTTCAGTAGGGCTGCGGTATGACGGCTTTGACTCTGCTAGGTGCTCCATAAGCCTAGAATTCAGTTCCTGCAAGTGTGCCATTTTATCTTTCATTGCCACAAGGAGTGCTGCATCAGGTTGGTCTGCAGGGTTCATTCTTCTATAGTAGTATACCAATTGAGATCAGACAAAATTTTAGGACCTAAGAGGGCAGACTACTACTAGCGCTGATGCTAGCCTTGAAATGGGACTGAATATGCTAACACAGCAGTGAGACTAACTAGACTGACTATATTGGGGTTTCCAACAGTGAGAAGGGCAGGACAAACTATGCTGAGTTAGCAGTGAGACTAAGAGTAACTGGATTAATATATAAGTTGTCTGATGAGAAGCTCTCCACAGCGCTTGCCCCATATAACCCCTTAATGCAATATCCCTTCTTCCATCTCTTACAAATGCATAGCACCCACAGCCCCCCTACAGCGCCCATAGCGCTCCTCCTCTTTGCCTCTCAATACAAATCCTAACAATTATCACCTTTTCCAATGAAGAGTACAGAGTGAAAATGTTATTGGGATTTTAAAGGGAAGATTTTCTAGTCTCAGGGAACTCAGAATCAAATTTCAAAAAAAAAATGGAAATCAAAACTGCAAATCATTGGATAATGAATTGTGTTATACTCCACAATATCCCAGCTGATTTAAAGAATGAGTTGAATGATCTTTATGAAGAAGAGGATCCTGAATCAGAGCCAGATTTCCCTTCCCTTGAATCACAAAACATTCATTCAACCGGCATACACTCTGTCTTATGCCAATCACCCTCCACCATTTTGACAAAAAACCCTTTTAATTTTTGTTTTAATAATCTCCAAATGTCCACTTTGTATACTTTATTCACTTGGCTTGGTATTTTTGTTTGTTGTATATTCTTTTTTTTTGAATTTATGGTGAATATCTTTTTTTTGGATGGCTCATTGGTTTTCTTTCACCAGCTCAACATGAAATAACATATTTTTTCAGTGTTTCTTTTTTCATTCTTCACTCATATCCTTCTCCTCCTCTCCTTAAACATCCCTCAAATATTTTGGTTGCATTTTATTTAACTCATCTCACCAGGTAAGTCATTTTTTTCATTTTTGTTGATTTTTGATTTGCTAATCATGAATTTTTTTTTGCTTTTTTTTTAAAATTTGAAAAAAAAAATTTTTTTGTAAGTGCTTCACTTATTTTTGTTCAAGGTTAGACTATTCTTTTGTTTTTTCTCTCCCTCTTTTCTCTCCCTTTTTTCTCTCCCTTTTTTCTCTCCCTTTTTTCTCTCCCTTTTTTCTCTCCCTTTTTTCTCTCCCTTTTTTCTCTCCCTTTTTTCTCTCCCTTTTTTCTCTCCCTTTTTTCTCTCCCTTTTTTCTCTCCCTTTTTTCTCTCCCTTTTTTCTCTCCCTTTTTTCTCTCCCTTTTTTCTCTCCCTTTTTTCACTCCCTTTTTTCTCTCCCTTTTTTCTCTCCCTTTTTTCTCTCCCTTTTTTCTCTCCCTTTTTTCTCTCCCTTTTTTCTCTCCCTTTTTTCTCTCCCTTTTTTCTCTCCCTTTTTTCTCTCTTGTCCTGCTCTTTTTCTCTCCTTTTCCCCTTCTTGAAAGCCTCAATCCCCCTTTCCCCCCTTATTCTCTTCCTCACCCCTCATTCCTCACCTTTCCCTATCTCTCCCCCCTTTTATCCCCTTTAGGTGTTCTTTTTTTGCCCTCTTTAGGCCCCTTATACCCCCTTTAGGCCTCCTCACCCCTCTTTCCCCCCCTCATCCCCCTATCTCCTCCACCACTATCTCCCCTCCCCCCTACCCACTTATCCCTTTCCACCCTACCCCCTACCCCCTTATCCCTTTCCACCCTCTCCCCCCTTTCCCCTCCCCCATCAAGTTGCCTCCACCCCCCTTTTATCCCTAAACAAATCACTTAGCAATTTGTTTAGGGATTAAAGGCGGCAGGAGAGGGGAGGGGGGGTAAATGGATAAAAGGTTAGGGGGGAGAGGGGAATCAGGGGGGAAGTGGTGGAGGGGAGAGGGGGATGAGGGGGGGGGGAAAGGGGTGAGGCAGCTTATAGGGGGGAAAAGAGGTGTCTGAAGGGGAATAATAAGGCACCTCAAGGGGGGTAAAGGGAGGAGGAACTGGTAAAAAAGGGGAGTAAGGGGATTTTGAGGAGATCACACCACACAATATGAGGGGCAGACTTGCTAGCAAGTCCGCAACCTTGGACCAAAACTCACCACAGATTGAACACACATTGAGCTATTGATAAAGGAACCATACAATCAGGGATGAACACCACTCAGCAGAACAGTTTTAGGTGGTTGTTCAAGTAGAGTTCAGTATGGGTTTAGTATGAGTTCAGTCTGAGTTCCATCTGAGTTCCATCTGAGTTCAGGTTGAGGACTTGCTAGCAATTCCACCCCCTATATTGCATAGTTTCAAGAAGGGGAAGTGGGGGTTTGAGGACACCAAAAAGAGTGAAATGAGGCATGCAAGGAGGGGAAATATGGGAGAAACTTTTATTATTTTTATTAACAATATTTTTTATTTATTTTTGTTTTTTTACAGAATATCATTATTTTGTATTTTTTTTTGGTTTTTTTACAGAATATTATAAAAAATTTTTTTACAGTTCAAGATGAATAAAAAATAAATTTGTTGTGTTTATAATTTTTATTTTTTATTTTAGGAATAATTTTTCTGATAATTTTTTTTTTTAAATTTTTGAGTATAATTTTTTTTATCATTTTTTTTCAAGGACTTTAGGTGGTATATCTAACACCAAATAACTTTAAAATTCATTTTTTTGGAAAATAATTTTACTGATGTTTGTTTTTATTTTATTTTGTTTCAATTTTATTTTCAAGGAAAGTTTTAGTGATTGATTTCTTTTAAAAAATTATTTGGATTATTTTTTATAAACAAAATTCACAACGTTGAAGAGACCAACTAAATTTTGTGAGTTTTATTTTTTTATTTCCATTTTATTTTTTTGGTTTTTGACACAAATTTATTTTTGTTCAGAGATAAAAATGTATATTTTCTCAGAATCACCTCTTACTTCTCTATCATCATTTTCAAATTCAAATTCATTTCAATTATCATCCAAAGTATCAAAAAAAATAATTATGATAAAAGTCAGTAGAATAAAAGAAAATTTAAAAAGAAAATTCATTTGAATTGCTCATGTGGCCATATATCAAATATTGAGAACTATAAAACAAGAGTGGATCAAAAAATTCTTATCCAAAAAAGTTACCAGAAGATTTAATGTATTTAACCAAATCAGGAGAGGATGAAATTGAAGCAGTTATCAGTAATTATTTTAAACCTCAATTTATTTATGAAAATAATTATTTTAATGGTTCAAAAGATGAAAGGTTTAATCCACTATCCAATCTCATAATAACACTATTTCAAATGGCTTTAGTTTGCTTACCAATAAGGAATACAAATTTTTTGGGTGGTATTATGATTGGATTTGGTTGGAGACCAGGATTTGTTAAAGGCTATTCTCTTGGTATGTCTGATAATATATGTTTCATTCTTAAAATTGTGTCAATAATTTTATTTCAATAGGCATCTATTCTTTACTTAAAAATTTATCTAAAGCTGAAAAGGATGACAATTTTTGCTTGTGGGACACCTTACCTTCTTTTAATACTTTTATTGCTCTACGCCTCAAAAAACTCTGCAATAAAACTTTTGAAAGAATCATCAACTTGCTACCAAAGTTGGAATACCAAATTTATGTGACTCCAAATGTGAAGAAATTATCAATGAATATCTTTTATTTTCAAATGTTATTATTACTCATTCAGAGTTCCACAATAAGATTCATATCAATAGTAATAACTCCAATTATCTTACTTTTGGAATTTTCTCATATATCAATCCAATAACTGGCCAACCAATACCATCTCCAGCTATAATTAAAGGACATGGCTTATATTTTCCAGACCATCAGTGCATGTTTGATTTTGGTTTGGGAAATAGTGTGATTGAAACCATTTGGAACTCTTCTCAGGATCATCACCAAAAGACAAAAGCTTCACCTGGCTTAGAATCTTGTCAAGAATTCAAAAATTTCAGATGTTCTTTTCAAATTAGTCAAAAAAAAATCCACCAAATAAACAAGTTAAAAAAAGAAGTTAAGTTAAACAAATACAGAAATTTTTCATGTAGATCAAAAAAGTATGGGGATTAGTAGAGTCATCAAATATATTTTATAAATAACTCTTATATTTAAAATTCCTAAAATAAAGTAATGAGCCAACAACCCTGTGTTGTATAAACGGTAATCATGATAACATTAAATTGTTTAATGGGGTTCATCTTGCCTATACCTGTGGAAAGTCCCAAACTTAGTTTCTAGACTTGGTCCACATTTTAGCAGGATGAATTTTTATTAATTTAAAACTAGGGATATTGATATATATTATTTGTTTATATATTAATTTATGTAATTATATTAAAATTTAGTGATTTTCACTCTTACTTCAATAAAATTCAGGGGAGGGTATTGCCAAATTTTCAAATCTGACATGTGAAATTGATGAGTTGGAAAATTTTTTGTGATATCCACCATTTGCTTCAATAAAATGCAGGGGAGGATATTGCCAAATTTTTAAAACATATATAGAGTTTTGTTGACTTAGCTGTATTTAGAGAATTTTTTTGATGATTTGTATGTGAAGAAGAAAAAATGTATGAGTTTTTCAAATTTTTGCAAAAAAAAATCATCTAGAATCAAGACCTTTAAAAAGTCAGCACATATGAAGTTATCACCAAAAAGAAATAAAACAAAATTAATTTAACCAAACAAACAAATAATCTAAAATGTTTCAAAAAATGTCTCAAATCACAGTGAGGAGTGTAATCCAAGGATTGATTATTAGCTTTAATACATTCTATTAAGAAAAATTAGTAAATTAAATAAAAAAACTAGTTATCAAACATTTTCATTAAGCATTCAATTTCCTCAATAGATTTACTAGCTTTAACACAATCTCTCAAGTAATCTTTCTTTTTTGAACCTTCTTCAAGTTTATACTTGAGTTTCATTTGATCCAACAGGAAATTTTACTCAAGAGCCTTCTAATCTTTTTTAATTTGAATTTCTTCTCCTCCAAATCATGTGCCCTCTCATCCCTCTTTAAAGAAAGCTTGAATTTATTCTCCTCCAAGTCATGTGCCCTCTCATCCCTCTGTAAAGAGAACTCAAATTTATTCTCCTCCAACTCTTGTTCCCTATCATCCCTTCATAAAGAAAGCTCAAATTTCTTCTCCTCCAAGTCTTGTTCCATATCATCCCTTTGTAAAGAGAGCTTGTATTGTTTCTCTTGAAAGTTGAGAGTATCTCTTGCAACTTCAACTTTACCTATAGTGAAAAATAATATTAATAAAAGGAAAGATAAGATCACTTAATTATTAAGAGGTATTCTATCACTTACCAGATTCATGTTTCTCCAGAAAATCATCAATGGAAGAAAAAGGGGTCTGGGAAAAACTATCTCTGTATTGCTTTCTATGACTGTTGAAATTCAAAGTAGTTGATTGTCTTTTCTTTTTTTTGGAGGCAAGATTTTACTCTTCATCATTGATGCTAGCTTCAGAATCACTTGCTTGAGGATCCTGGGTCTGTTAATTAGCCTTTTTAAAAATACAAAATAAAACAACTAGACAAGAAATAAAAACTTACAGGAGTGGGATCACATTTCTTTATATCACCATAAGGATCTATTGGAAAGCTATCTAGATTTGTTGAATTTAGAAAAGTGGAGGCTTGAGTGGAGGAAGAGGATGGAAAAAGATTTCTTTTGACATCATGTTTGGAGATAGAATCTTCACCATCCAACATGTTGGCAGGATTAACATCAGCTTGCTCTCTAAAAATAGCATCAATCTCTTTAAAGTATGGACATAGAAATTTAAGTTTATCATCTATGGATTTTATGTCCTTACTGATATTGATTTTGGTAATACCAAAACCAGTAGAAAATGAAAGAGTCTTTTCCTTCTTGTATTTGGCTCAGTAATGCTTGAAACATTCAGACATCTGTTTAGGAAAAAGATCAATCAATCCCTTTGTCTTATTTTGTAATTCATTGGCCATTAGAAGATAGCCATTGACTTTTGATGCAAGGGGCCATCCTACTTTATTTACATTCTCAGTACCAAAAACAAGAATAATAATTAGTTTTTATTTTTAGCAAGTTGATAAGTATGAGATGATCATCTTTTTTTAGTTGAAAAGTCTTTGATTTCTCAGCTGAGCTGGGGAAAGAGGGAGTAATGGTATTTTAAGAATAACTGGGGGAAGGCTGTCTTTGAGAAGATCTATGATGACAAGGAATGTTGAGATATTTGAAGATGAAAAGGAGAAGAAATGAATAGATGAGATGGGGAGGGGTTTTTAATGGATAGAATGAATAGAAAGGATGAGAGTGGGCAGCAAGGTAGGGAGGCTGGAACATCCAGAAAGTTGTCCAAGATGTGGTTATGAAAAATTGAGGATAAAAATATCAGAAAGAGGTGAACATTGACATGTAAAAGGTTTTTTTTTTCTGATAACCCAATTATTAGCAAAAATAATTGCAGAAAATAATTGGGTTATAATGATTTTTAGCCACAATTAATTTAATTGTGGATTAGTCAACATTGATACCCCCTAATAGGGGTTATAAATGTTAAGGGATCCACAATTAGGGATCAGGATTTTTTTCCAAGATCAGAAATTATTAGTTGAAGAAGAATTTTATCCACTAGCACCAGGGCTAGTGGATAAGGATTGCACAATAATGCATTATCCCACCTCTTATACCCAGATTATCATTCCTAATTACTGATCACAAACTCATCACATCCATATTGATTTTTCAGAAAGTCACATGACATATAATTGTGGATTCCATCCTTATTTCTCTCTTCACTTTATTCTGTTTTATTGGTGGCAATCACATAACATTTTTTTCTATCTAAACACCCCCTGCTTATCTGGTGGAAAATTCCCACTTCCCACTCATCACCTAAACCTTCTACCAACAATAATGAGGCACCTCACTACTAAGAAGCAACTTCACTCAGCTATGAATGCTATCAATTTAGCTTTAGCTTCTGACTTTAATTCTGACTCTGGCTTGGAAGACACTTGAGCTTATATGTCTTCTCTTTCCAAAAAGTGTTACATAATCCCAAGGTAAACAAATCTTTATCATGATTCCAGATATGATCTCGCCTCAATTTTTAAAATTCCTCATTTAAAGTTCACATAAATTTGTCAAGCTTCTCCTGATTCTATTTAAAAACTTTTTCAGCTCATCTTTTATCATCCTATCTTCCATAATAATTCCCATAACAAACAATGTAATCCTGCCTTTCAACTTGCTGTCACACTACGTTTCTTAGGTTCAAATTTAAATGGTGCTTCCATTAGATGTTTAGATAATCTCTTTACAATAGAATATGGTACCCTCATATTATACACCAAGCGCTGCATAATTGCTATCCTTTCTCTAAAGTCTCAAACACTTGCTTGGCCAACTCCACAACAGCGACTTGAATCCTCTCATGTAATGCAAGCTGAAGGTTTCCCTGGATGTGTAGGTTTTGTTGATGGTACAGCTAAAACAATGATCCAAAACCCTGCTCATGTAGGCAACCACTATTTTTCTTGCAAAAAAAAGGTTTTTTCAAAATTTTCTCAAAATTTTCATCATTCATGAACTAAAATTTTATCTTCTTTCAAGATACTCTATTGCTGTTAAACTTGTTTGCAATGTCAATAAAAAGTTAATTGCTTTTCATATTGGCTACCCTGGCTCATGTCATGATTGTTCTGTGTTACAAAGATTGAGGTTTTCTCAAATCCCTGACAAATATTATTACAAATATCAGTACCTCCTTTCAGAATCAGCATACAGAAGTGGAAAATACATTATACCTGCTTTTCGAGGTGCAAAATTAGAAAATGATCCAAAAACAATGTTTAATTATCAACTTGCCTAATCAAGAGTACAAATTAAACATGCTATTGGAATTTTAAAGGGAAGATTTTCTAGTCACTGTGAGCTTAGAATCCAATTCCAAAAAATTTGGACCTCAAAACTGCAAATCATTGGATAATGACTTGTGTAATACTCCATAATATCCTAGCTGATTTGAAAGATAAGTGGTATGATATTTATGAAGATAAATATCCTGAACCTGAACCAGCACCCCCTTTGTATCTCAAAACTTAACTTCCACTGGGATACGCTCTATCACTATTCCAATCACACTCCATTATTTCTCAGCACAACTCCATTAAATTTTTTAATATCTTTCATTATTTTTTTCTCTCAGCCCTCATATTCTTTTACTCCTTTCCTCTTGTATCCCTCAATCTATATGTATTTAAGTTTCCCATTCTGATAAAATAAATGTATTTTTCTAATGATATACATGCCTTTTGATTATAATAATAATAACTATCAGTTTCTAAAAAACCAGTATTATCCAATTTTTTTTTGAAAAAAGCTATCATGTAAGTATCCAGATTTTTATTTTTCATTAATTTTTATATAATCAGACATTAAAACATCTGGTATGAGAATTTTTAATTTTTTAATCAATTTTGATAGTCTTTCACTAATTTCAATTTAAGAACCTAGCCTTGTAAATTTAAAAAAATATTTTACAGGAGTGGTTTGATGATTTATTTTGTTATCAGGCCAAATAAAAAACCATAAGCCATCACAATCCTCAAACTCCACAATATACTTCACCTCTGGAAAGATAAAGTGGAAACCATGTTGTCTAGGTGTGCCTTCCTTCCAAGAATCTTCATCCAAACTTCCATCTGAAATTTTTGGCCACCAAACATCCAGGCTAAGATCACTGACATCCAAATCTTTTTGTGGGACATTGGATAAGCCTCCAAATTTCTGAGCTAAGTTACCTCCAAAGGAATTAATACCATCATAGCAAAAAAGTTCTGGTTCAGTCACCAGCTTCAGAGAGTTATGATAGTACTTTGAAGTAAGAATCTTAGATATAAAGGTGTAAAAAGAAAAAATGAATCCTAAAGCCTCCCATACTTGTTTATAATCTTTTTTTAAATTTATATAAAGAGCTGGAGATTTAATAAGTGTAATGAAGTTTAAAAACTAATAAAATTACTTACTGATGTCAAATACATGTTAAGTAGTAGCTCTTCCCCCAGAGGCATGCATTTTACCTTCACCACCACATTTTATATGAGTAGAATCAGTCTTTATTTTATGCTTTAACATTCCTGGGTATTCTAAATATTTTCTGGAATCTTCCAAAATTCCCAAGATCTTCAACTCTTCAAGTTGAAAGGACTTTACAATCACCAGATGAGTTTCATGATTAGAAGGTTAAATTACTGAAGGCTTTTTTGAGACATGAGCTATGCAATAAGTCTCAGTGTTGTAAGAGTCAGATACACCACACAATATGGGGGGCAGACTTACTAGCGAGTCCCCAACCTTGGACCCAAACTCACCACAGATTGAACACACATTGAGCTATTGATAAAGGAACCATTAAATCAGGGATGAACACCACTCAGCAGAAAAAGTTTTAGGTGGATGTTCAAGTAGAGTTCAGTATGGGTCCAGTATTAGTTCAGTCTGAGTTTCATCTGAGTTCTATCTGAGTTCAGGTTGAGGACT
Organism: Hemileia vastatrix; assembly: GCA_030280995.1. Taxonomy (NCBI): domain Eukaryota; kingdom Fungi; phylum Basidiomycota; class Pucciniomycetes; order Pucciniales; family Zaghouaniaceae; genus Hemileia; species Hemileia vastatrix. The sequence goes on along the minus strand of JASXTE010000014.1, from coordinate 888,584 downwards.
TTCTAGCAATTCCACCCCCTATATTGCATAGTGATAATTAAGGGATAGGGCAATGAGATGTAAAACCCTCCTGAAATGGATAGGTTTGTCACCAAGCCTCTTCAAAATCAGTTCCTGCCTCACTGCCTCACTGCTCCAGGCCTCCCCCTCCCTTCTGAAATAAGAGCTCTTATTTGAACTTTCATTTCCTCTTCCTGTCATATTAAATCTTCTTTAAATTTAAAAAAATAAAAAACTAATTTAAGATACAACTAATATACCCCACTTAAAACCCTAACAGACATCTTCCAACAATTATTTTTGTTGGTTGGGCGGCTACAAATAATAATAACCACCCAAAACCCCAACAGAGATCTTCCAACAAATATTTTTGTTAGTGGGGGTGAGCCAAAACTAATAAACTCTACTTAAAACCCCAGAAGACATCTTCCAACAATAATTTTTGTTAGTGGAGGGGCTACAACAAACAAACCCCACTTAAAACCACATACAGACCTGAAGGAATTGCAGTTGTTCTATTAATTTAAAAAGTAAAGAGCTTATATAATTTAATCTGAAAGTTCTGAAAATTGAAATATATGAAATCTTTAAGTTTAAAAGATTAATCTTCTTCCTCAGAAAAACGGGGCTATTTAACTTACTCATTATCTTTCTTTCCTCCATATTTATCACCTTATTTTTATTCCACTATTTTTTGGCTTTGGTCTTTAAATGTGTGACTTTTTTTTCTTTTTTTATACCTTTTTTTGTTCTCTACCAGCCAGGAAGAACCTGGATGGTAGAGAACCAAAGTTGCTGCTAGTTTCAGAAACCTTGGTAGTTAATGGTGAGTTCAGCACTTTTTTTATCTACCTTTTTTTACTTCTATCACAGCCAGAAAGAATCTTAATGGGAGTGAACCAGACTTTCTGCTTGTTGCAGCCACCTTGGCTCTCTCAAAGTGCTTGTGGGCTGAAGCCATCACATGCCCAGCACCTTTCAATAAAGACAAAAGTTAGACCAGTTGTTGAAATAAAATTCATCAAATTGTGAAGATTGGGTTTAAGGCTTTTATTCTTTGTGAACCAATGTCTGAATTTCTGTTAATAAAACCCCAAAAGAGAGAGCTATAGCTGTGATACTCCCCTCTTTTTCAGCTAAAGTTCAACAAAGTGAGTTGATAGCTGCTTTTCTTGAATTATCTTATGGAATTTAAGTATTAGTAAATAATTAACTTTAGATGAAAGTTTTTTTCAATTGAAGTGTCTATCTTACATTAAAACCAGCTATGAAGCCACAAGAAATGGAAAAATTAGCAGAGTTCTACACTGCTTTTGTGTAAATTCTGGTCAGCTCACCCCCCAATCTTCCCCAAGACAGAATCTGAGCTAACAAGTACTATTTTACCTTTATTTTTCCTCAGCTGAGGCATGGAATTATGAATCATACTGATTGGGAAAAAAAATTTCTATCAAATAAATTCTTGAAGTCATCCATTTTCATTTCAAATACTTTTCCTATTCTAATGATTCCAGAATTTAAAATTAGTCCTGAGAAAAACATAATAAAAAATCTTTGTTTCAGAATTGAACTTTCTAGTATATTTGTTGGAGAACAAACCAGTAAGTGAGCCAAAAAAACTCAATGCCATTTTTTCTGCCTTTTTATTATCTTAATCTTTGCAAAAATCTTTCTGAAAAACCTTCAATTTCTTTGGCTGGTTTTCAAGTAAAGACTTGAGTTCTATAACAAGGCAAATTTGTAAATCATTTTATGATGGGAAAAAGGAGCAATGAATGTGATAGATGTACATAATTAAAATAATGCCAACCTGTTGTGATTGAACATGAAAGGGAGATAAAATTGGCCTCACACTGGCGAGCTAGTTTGCGACATTAAGTGCAGGCAAGGAGAGAAAATTTTCAACTACTTTTGAGTGCAAGATTATTCTGTAAAAAACCTTAAGTATACCACAATGTCGTAGCCGCTCATGAAACCAAAAAAGTTATATAACTAGCATGTTCTTTTGATATTATTGTCTGAAATATCTCTGCAAGGATGAGTAAAAAATGATTCTCTTTCACTGAACTTTTTCATAAATATTTGTAGGATGAAGAGTACAAAAAGTATGTACACATCAATTTTCAGTCTAAACAACAAGAAAAACTAAGAGCTATACTAGTTAACTTTCATGTACAAATAATTATGAGCATAAGAAATATGAAATAAATAAAAAACTAGTCATCGAAAATTTTCATTAAGCATTCAATTCACTCAACAGATTTATTAGCCTTAAAACACATTCTATCAAGAAAAAATTCTTTTTTGAGCCATCTTCATGTTGATACTTACGTTTCATCTGATACATTAGGAAATTGTACTTGAGAGCCTTCTCCTCTTTCTTTATCTCAAATTTCTTCTCCTGAACTTCCTGTACCCACCCATCACTCTGTAAATAAAACTCAAATTTCTTCTCTATTAGTCTTGTACCCTCTCTTCCATGTGCAAAGAGAGCTCAAATTCTTCTCCTTTTTTACTTTAAAATCAATTATTATATACACAATAAATATATTAATACTATTACCACTCTTAGAATTTCAAATTTAGTTAGCCTAGGATTTCAATCTAATAATAATAATAAAAAATATTTACCTTTTTTATTGAGTAATAAATCACAAAGAATTTAATATGTACTACAATTTTAAAATTCATGAGTGACCTTTACCTTCAATTCCATTGGACTTCTGGAAAAATCTTCTAGACCAAAAGAGCCCCTTGATGAATCCCATTTCATTTCCTTCCCAAAAGAATTTTCTTGGTTTGCATGAGTTATAACAGACACACAGGTCTGAGGAAATGATAAATAGAGATAGAAAGAAGTGGAAAGGGGTACAGATTCTTTTAAAGGCTCAGAGAGCCTTTGGAGAATAAGAAAGGGCTTAAAATCATGGAAATAATTGTGTTTAGAGAAAAGAAAAGAAATATTTAACATAGGAAAAATATTAAATATAATTTTTTATGTAAGACAGAAGGTAGGAATGGAGAGGTAAGTAATACTGTTCTATAAAAAATAATAATAAGAATTAACAAATATGTTATATAGCATGGAAACAGGAATGTAATTAACTCAAAAAAACAAATAGAAATCAAAAAAAACATTTTTATATTATTCATTCCAATATATTTCATTTTTTGTCTTTCTTTTTTCATATTTTGAAGATAAAGTGTTAATATATTGTAAAATATAATCTTAATTGCATATCTTTTTTATTTATTAAATAGAAAAGGGAATAGATATTTATATTAGAGCTTAGTTTTATCACCAAAGTGTTATTCCCTTCATTTTTATGAGTCTTTTACATTTTTCAGATATTTAGAATATTAATAATGGTTAATAAAATCTTTTTGAATAATTAAAATTCAATTTTTGTTTGAAATTCTTACTGGGAAAATTTAATGGAAGATATGAATTCCCAAAATATTTTTCTTAAACGATTTAGTAAGGTGACTTATAATTTCACCATATATTAACAATTAATTAAAATTATTTGAACATTTAAGATCACTTTTAATAAGTTTATATTGGGGTGTGCAGAGTTTTACATTCAAAAAAGTATAAATTTTTTTTAAAACTTTTGTAGCTTTTGGGACTGGGTTAGCTGTGGGTAGGGATAATTTCCACATACCATTACAAAATTGTGTTTTTTATGCTTCAACATTGTTTCAAATTTTTTTTGAATGTACTTCAATATATAAATAAGCTAGCTTTATCAGAGGTTCAATTTATTTTCACACTTTACTCCTTATTGTTTCATCACTACCTCATTGTGTGCTCAATAAGATATGAGTTCAGTTTGAAGGTTTCAGACTTGCTAGAAAATCTTCCCCCATATTGCATGGTGTATTATTAAAAAACTTAATCCAGCTTGAGAACAAATGCCATTTGTGCTAGTTAAATTTTTTTGATACCAAATTATCTTTTAATAAATTGAATGGTAGAAGAGATAATAGGTGGAATGGGATTGTAAAAAATAAAAGAGGGAATTTATGAAATGGAATACTAAAAAATAGATGAGAGTTGGGGAAGAATTGAATAGTGAAAAATATAAGAAGGAAAATATGAAATGAAAGAGTGAATGGTGGAAGCAAGAAGGGGTGAAGTGAGATTAAGGATGATACAAAAGGGAAGGTGTGAAGTAGAATAATGAGATATATAAGAGGAAAAGTAGAGAGTGGGATAATTAAAAATAGAAGAGAAAAGGGAAGGAACTTTAAAGTGAACCATGGGAATGTGAAATAGTGATGTGTGATGCTGAACAATAAACAAAGCCAGAAGAGGAAAAATGGTGTCAAGGGGGCTTTCAGGTCTAGAAAATTTCTTACGGCGGTCCAATGGCAGTAACAATGGGAATTTAGGATCTCAAAGTTTCAGAGTATGTTTATCTATCTTTTATTTATTTTACTCAATTTTAAGAGATAAGGATTTTTAATTATTATTATAAATTAATGAAATAGTACTACGTAAATGTAATTACTAAAAACAATAATGGATAATAATAAAGAATTAAATAGAATAGGTTGTTTGTTAATGTAGTAAGTAATAGATATCCCAAAAATACCATAAAGAGAGGCCTTATATAGGCAAAGGAGAGAAAAAGCACGGTAATAAAATTCTAAATACAGGAGTATGAGAGAGAAAAAAAGAATATTCCAGAAGGAATGTTTTCAAATAATAAAGTTGTTGCAAAAAGAAGGTATCAAAAAGTGTATTTACAGAATATGAAAGGAATAAATTAATTTATTTAATATTTACTGTAAAGGTCAAATCTAAATAAGTAATTTGAATTTCTTGTATATATTTATATTTATTTGAATATTAAATTTTTAATTTAATTTAAAATTCATTTTAATATAAATTTTTATTTCTTTCAACATTTTATTGAGCATGGTGTTAGAAAATAAAAATATAAGAGACATTTTAATATTAATTTTAATTATTCACTAACTTTACCATTTTGTAATTAGTTAATCTATTATAGGTAAATTTAATGTAAATAAATTATAATTAATAAAATTAAAATAATAAAGCATGGCTTAATCCCAGTAAATAATTAATATTTTTACTGGGTAAGTCTAGAAGCCTGGCTGACACTCCCTCACTCTAAAAAAACAATAAAAAAATTCTATGATTTTTTCTTTTTATATTTCTTTAGCAGAGTAGGAAGATTAGATATCTCCTTCCCAGATATCAAAGAATCATATTCAGAAGATTTATTCTTGAATCTCAATAAGTATTCTGTACCTTTTTCAGAAGTAACCATTCTGTCATTTAGAATCTTATCAATTTCTGCTGTCTCAGTGATTTCATTAGGGGTCTTTTTTGGTCTTCCCCTCCTTTTAGGAAATAAATCACTATTGGATGTGTAAGGTTTCAAAAGAGAGATTAGAAAAACAGGATGTTTTCTGTAATATTGAGAATACAAAATAACTTCAACTGCATTATTACCAACCATTCTTCTGACAAAAAATGGACCTACAAATGGGTATTTTAATTTTTTGTTACCTTGTAAATTGACATGGACTGTAGAAATCAGTACTTCATTGCCCTTTTTAAAAGTGTATTCTTTATGGGATTTGTCCCATCTCTTCTTCTCATATTCAAAGGATTTTTCAATACATTTTTGAGCATGACTTCTGCAAAGTTGTTGCATTTGAAGAAAAGATTTTACACCAGGATGTAAATCCAATTTAGGTATTTTATTATTGAGAATTTGGGCAGGAGTATTTGGAACATATCCCAGCTAGAGCTCAAAATGTTTTTTCTGAGTAACAGAATGAACAGTGCTATTATAAGCAAATTCCAACCCAGGAAGTAGGGTAACCCAATTATGAGTAAATTTGTCATTGTCCTTGTACTCAAGGCCAAAGGAACAATACCTTCTTATCATTTCCTCTAAATTCTGAATCATTCTTTCAGATAATCCATCAGTTTGGGGGTGATAGGCAGTAGAAAGTTTTAGATCACAACCACAAACATCTATCAGAGACATCCAAAACTCAGAAGTAAATTTAGGGTCCCTGTCAGAGATTATGACTTTAGGAAAAACTGCAGTATTAAACATATGATACAACCATAAGAAGGCTAATTCTCTAGTGGAAACATCCTTTTGGGTGGGGATAAATTTACACATCTTTGTGAATCTATCCACAATAACCCAACAGAAGTTATAACTGTCTTTCCCAGCAATGGGTAGTCCTGTTACAAAGTCCATGTTTATTATCTGCCATGGTGCATCAGGAGATTCAATATGTTGCATTAATCCAGCTCTTTTACCAATCAATCTTTTTTATTTTTGGCAAGAATCACAGGATTCAACATATAGTTTGGTGTCTTCAGACAGATTAACCCACTAAGCAGTGTTTTTAATTCTGATCATTATTTTTTCAAGATCAAAATGTCCAGCCAATATGTCATCATGACAAATTTTCAAGATGATCTCTTTCATAGAAGAAGGAATAAAAATATCATTACTCAACTTTCTTCTATAATAGAGGTAGCCTTCATCAATTGAAAATTTACCTTTTTCCAAAGCCTTCTGGTACTTTGGTGGAAAGGTTTTAATTAATGCCTGTATTGAAGCAAATTTTGGAGCATTTATTATGGTACATTACATTTTTAAGTCAGTGTCCTTATCATATGAATCCAGAATAAGCTGTAATATCTATTCCTCCATATCAACCACATATAACCCATGAATATGAATAACTTCATCTTCATGAACATATACAGGATTTGAGTCATTATTTGGCAAAGGTAACCTTAATAACACTCCACGTTTGAGTGAAAAATACCAGCGCTAACAATTATTGTCATTCTCCCCCTATATTCTTGAACAGCCAGTTGCCATCTGAACATATGTCTGTTAGGTGTTTTCAAGTTTAGTAGGAATTTAACTGCACTGCAGTCAGTGACAAGTTCAAATTTCTGGTCATCCAGGTAATAATGTAGCTTCTCCAGAGCCCACAAACCTGCTAAACATTCTAGTTGAGTGGCACCATATTTCAATTCACAATTTCTCAAGGTTCTTGAAATATTACAAATTAATACTTCTGATACTTTATCATTCATCACATGTTTCTGATGGAGGGCAGCACCAAGACCAATAAAACTGGCATCAGTGTATAAAAAAAATGCTTGATTAAAATCAGGTAAAGCAAGAATTGGTGCTGATATCAAAAAATGTTTCATAGTATCAAAAGTTCTTTGTCTTTCACTGTTCCAGACAAAACAACATCTTTCCTAGTCAGTTGGGTAAGGGGTAATGCTATGACTTGGTAATTTTTAATATACTGTCTATAATATCCACATACTCCTAAAAAACTCTGTAGCTCTCTAACTGTGGTAGGAGCCTTCACCTGTTGTATGGCTGCTACCTTTTTTTGGTCAACACATATCTGTAACCTTGAGACAACATGGACAAGCCCTTTTGAGGAATGAAAACCAAATTTGCATTTCTTCAAAGCCAGTGTCATATTTATCATATCCATCTTATGGAAACGTTTATACAGGTGGTTAAGGTGGATCTCAAATGTTTTAGAAAATATAATGATATTGTCAATATAAACCATCAGCCATCCTTCAATTATTTCTGGATTGAATGTGCCATCCATAACTTTTTGAAAAACTGAAGGGTAATTTTTAGGGCCAAATGGCATCCTAATATACTTCTAAATACCCATATGAGTAGCAATGATCAGAAAATTCTGAGAGCTCTTCTCAACAGGTACCTGGTGATATCCCTTATTACTATCCAAACAGCTGATATATTTAGCACCTTGTAGGGTAGAATGTATAGAGCTCATTCTGGGTAAAGGATAGATATAATCAACAGTATAAGTGATGAATGCTCTATAATAACCACATAGCCTGTCCTTATATTTATCATTAGAAATTAGGGCAGGTGAGATTACACAATGTTTAGGTGTTTCAACTACCTTTTCAATAATATTCATTTTTAAAAGGGTAGAGATATTGTCTTCAATATCTTTTCTCTTTGTGGGAGACGCTGGATAAGGCTTCTTTTTTAAACAAGGTGGTATTTTTTTCAATGGTCAGGATAATGAAAGCTTCATTTCTTCTTTTACCAATCCTAATTCATGTGACCAATGAGAAAAGGCCATAGGAAAAGATTTGATCAATTTAATGATGGATTCTTTATCCTCACCATAAAGTTGTTCTCCAAAAGAAGCATTGTCAATTTCATACACAAGGGCAGGAATTTCTTTTGTAGATCTTCTTTTATATTGAACTACAGAATGACATGTGTTCAATCCTGATGTTAATAATTCCTTGGGGGAGGAAATTTTAAATTTTCTCTTCCTATTCATCCCCATTGTGAAGCATTGGTTTGAAGGATCTAATTTTATTCCATATTTGGTTAAAATGTCATTTCCCACAATGAACCAACTACTCAAGTTATCATTTTTCATGACAATAAAATCACATATAGCTCTTACAAAACCATGATTATATTTGAAAAATACTGTGGCTTTGTATTTACCAATGGGGGACAAAACTGAACCATAAACTCTCCAATTCTCAGAAATGATAGGCATAAGTTTTGATTATTAATCTTGGTACACTGAATCAAGTACTTTTTCAGATACTATACTTCTTCCAGCTCCAGAATCTAAGAAAACCTCAATGTTGTTTCCATTGATCAAAACCGGTGCCTTGAGAAGGGCAATAATATTTGAGCTGTCCTCAAGATTTTTTATGATCTCACCATCCTCTACTGTAGATAAATCATTGTTCTCAATATCAATATTATTAAAATAATGAATATCCTCTTTCAGCATTAATATTTCCTGGTGAGATTCATATGAGATATTGCTGGCACAATCACTTGAAGTTTCATCCAGTGCTATTGTGTCATCAGCATGCTCCTCTTTCTGCTAAACAAGATGTATCTTCTTGTCACAAACATGGCCTTTCTGCCAAGGCTTACTGCATTTGAAGTAAGTATTTTTTGCATAATTTTTGGGTGAAACAGGGGCAGAAGGTTTGCTAACCTTTTCCAGAGATTTTTGTTGGTAATTGGAGGTTTTCTCCAATAAAGTTCTAGAAATGAATCTTATAGCCTCATACTCATTGTTAAGAAGGATCTCATTACAAGTATTAGTGAAAGAAGAAGGTTCCCTTGAGAACTCAGTCCTAGAAACTATTAAGTCTCTCAGAGACATAGGTAATTTATAGAGGATCCTGTCCTTACATAACTCAAACTCCATATCTGGGTCCATTGCACTTAAGATTTTAACAAGTTTTATCAAGAACTCAATAGGTTTTTCAGTAGAAGAGCTATATCTGGTTTCTTCATATTGCCTTTGTTGAGCTAATCTAAACTTGGAACCACCAAATTGTGCTTTAATTAATTTTTTCCAATCTTCCCATGAGTAATCATTTTTATCCAAGAGAACAGATTCATACCACATTAGGGCTATATTTGTAAATAAAGAAATTAATTTTGACACAATTTCCTCATCTGGGAGTTTTTAAGAATTTTTTAGATTATCAATTCTGCAAATGAACTATTTCCAATCAGAGGAAGAGTCACCATCAGATGTTGGATACTGGTCAAGTTTTGGCCAATTCTTTTGATTTGAAGTAGTCTCCTTGATACAAGCTTTTTTCTGAGTGATAAGGAGCTGAAACTTCTCCAATTGGGAAGTAATTTCATATTATAATCCTTCTGTGGAAGATACAGGTACACAATCAATTTTTGATGGAAACTCAGTGATATCAACAGGTATTTCTGGCACTAAATTTACTTTGGATGAACTAGGAACAGGTACAATTGGGGTATCCTGCTCAACAGTTTCTTTCAAAGATATGTCAGAAGACTTTTGATTATATAAAAATAAATTCCATTTCTCTTCAATTATTGTTAACCTAGTCTTTACTCTTGGAATACTAGATGAATTCCCATTGATGGTTGCAAAAGATAATTGATTTTAATTTTGTATAGATGAATAATGGTTACTCAATCTTTCTAAACTCATCTTATGTCCCTCTAGCTTCTGGAAACAGATGGAAACAGTATCTTATAATTTAGACAAATCATTCTTGATACTTTTCCATAAAGAAACTTTCTTTTCATGAGTAACTTTGTAATGAAACAAATCATCAGAAACTCTCTGTAACTCACTCCTCAATGCTTGATAACCCTGTTCATTTAACAAGCTATTATATTTCTGAGTCAATTTCATGTTGTTCATTATATGATTTAGTTTAGCAATAATATCCCTCAAATATTCATCATTAATTTTAGCTACATCTGGAGTATTTCTCAATAGTGAAACAGAATATCTTTCCAGATTCTCATAAAACTCAGGATCAAGTGTCTCATCAATAATAGCCATATCTGGATTTATCATTGAAGTATCAATTAAAACAAAAGGATTAGATACATTAGAATATTGAGCAATTTGTATACTGTTCTCAGCCTCTACTAGTCTCACAGTCTCATTTCCTCTTCCAGAATTAACAGAAGGAACTGAATCAGTTACAAGAAATGGTACTTGAGATTCAATAGAGGGGATTACCATGGCTTGGTCAAGACTTGGATGTGGTTATTCTTTCTCCTTCTTCCTCCTTGGTAGGGGTGAGGAAGTTTTGGGTTGAACTGATTTGTTCTTGAAGGACCTTCCTGAGGTACTTGTTGTTGCTGCTGTTGGGACAGATAATCCCACTGGATTTTCAGCCAATCCCACTGCCACTTTGAGACTTCCACCTTTTCTTGTTTCTGGGGATCCAGTTGTGGAAGGGCTTTTGGAGGAGGAGTTTTCTTCTTCTCTTGGAGAAAGGACTCTATTTTTCTTACCTTGTCTTCTGGAGAGTCTATTTTTGACCTCAGCGTGAGGTTTTCTGACCTCAACTCCTTGATGTGAGTGAAGAGATTTTTGACTTTCTGATTTAAGGGAATCTTTTTTATTTTTAAGCCTTTGGGAAGCTCCTCTGGGGGATTGATAGAAGGCTTTTGTTCCTGAGAAGTTGTCTCCACAAATATTTCCATTTCCTGCATTTCTACATCCTGATTGGTCCAGTAATTGATTAATTTGAGCCAGTTTGGAAGTCAAAGGAGAAATTACAGAAGAAGCTTCATCATAATCAATTAAATCTAGTTCCTCATAATGGCCAGCAGAAGCACCTTGATAAGTCATAGCTGTTATTAAACTGAACTGAGAGAAAGAAATATTTAATCAATTATTATTTTTTCTTTATTTTAAAGAAAAATAAGTAAAAAAAGAAAATTATATAAGTAATTATCAGGACTTTGAAATCAAATGGAATAATTAAAATATAACTTTTATCAGGACAAAAAATAAACTGAAATAATAATCACCATTTTATTAATTTTAAGGTAATTTTATAACCAGGATTTAAAATAAATCAACTGAAATAATAAAATATTTTTATAATTAGTAATATTTTGATAATTAGCAGGACCAGAAGTCAACTGAAGAGTTTAATTACCAGGACTTAATGTCAACTTAAATAATTTAATTACTAGGACTTATTGTCAACTAAAATAATTTTAATTACCAGGACTTATTGTCAACTGATATAATTGTAATTACCAGGACTTAATGTCAACTGTAATAATTTGATATAAGTAATTTAATTAATTTATAATATTATTTATTTACTTCCAGGACAATTTGTCAACTGAAACAATAATATAAAATTCTAATTATCAGGACAAAAGTCAACTGAAATAATTAAAAAAAATTATATATTATTAATTTAATTTTTATATCACTTCTAGGAGTAAGAGCAATATAGTTCTATCTCTGTCAACTAGGAAAAAAAATTATTTTTCTAGACACCTCCCCTGGAGAAATGAGCAAGTTAATGCCACTTTACAGAGTGCTGAGTAACAAAAGATGTAGGTGTACAATGAAATGTGTAAAATGACCCACAAATAGTAATCAAATAATTACCACAAATATATATGACAATTGTCAATATATGAACTTAAATTTTGGAGTGTGGTTTGATTCCTGGTTGTAGCAAAAAAGTAAGTCAAATGGCTGATGATGTTTGTCCTCTTTGTTGTCTACTCGTCCTATTGGCGCCTTGTCTTCGATGGTCCCTTGGTTTCTGGCTTCAAGATATCAATGTGCCGTTGACTATTTGGAAAGGGCCTCAATTTTCAAGGGGGATTTCAGGTCTAGTAGATTTCTTACGGCGGTCCAACGGTGGTAACAACGGGAATTTGGGATCTCAAAGTTTCAGAGTATGTTTATCTATCTTTTATTTATTTTACTCAATTTTAAGAGGTAAGTATTCTTAATTATTATTATAAATTAATGAAATAGTAATAAGTAAGTGTAATTACTAAAAACAATAATGGATAGCAATAAAGAATTAAATAGAATAGGTTGTTTGTTAATGTAGTAAGTAATGGATATCCCAAAACAACCAAAAAAAGAGGCCTTATATAGGCAAAGGAGAGACAAAGCACGGTAATAAAATTCTAAATACAGGAGTATGAGAGAGAAAAAAAGAATATTCCAGAAGGAATATTTTCAAATAATAAAGTTTTTCCAAAAATAAGGCGTCAAAAAGTGTATTTACAGAATATGACAGGAATAAATTAATTTATTTAATATTTACTGTAAAGGTCAAATCTAAATAAGTAATTTGAATTTCTTGTATATATTTATATTTATTTGAATATTAAATTTTTAATTTAATTTAAAATTCATTTTAATATAAATTTTTATTTCTTTCAACATTTTATTGAGCATGGTGTTAGAAAATAAAAATATAAGAGACATTTTAATATTAATTTTAATTATTCACTAACTTTACCATTTTGTAATTAGTTAATCTATTATAGGTAAATTTAATGTAAATAAATTATAATTAATAAAATTAAAATAATAAGGCATGGCTTAATCCCAGTAAATAATTAATATTTTTACTGGGTAAGTCTAGAAGCCTGGCTGACACTCCCTCACTCTAAAAAAACAATAAAAAAATGCTATGATTTTTTCTTTTTATATTTCTTTAGCAGAGTAGGAAGATTAGATATCTCCTTCCCAGATATCAAAGAATCATATTCAGAAGATTTATTCTTGAATCTCAATAAGTATTCTGTACCTTTTTCAGAAGTAACCATTCTGTCATTTAGAATCTTATCAATTTCTGCTGTCTCAGTGATTTCATTAGGGGTCTTTTTTGGTCTTCCCCTCCTTTTGGGAAATAAATCACTGTTGGATGTGTAAGGTTTCAAAAGAGATACCGGAAAAACAGAATGTTTTCTGTCATATGGTGAATACAAAATAACTTCAACTGCATTATTACCAACCATTCTTCTGACAACAAATGGACCTACAAATGGGTCTTTTAATTTTTTGTTACCTTGTAAATTGACGTGGACTGTAGAAATCAGTACTTCATCACTCTTTTTAAAAGTTTATTCTTTATGGGATTTGTCCCATCTCTTCTTCTAATATTCAAAGGATTTTTCAATAAATTTTTAAGCATGACTTCTGCAAAGTTGTTGCATTTGATGAAAAGATTTTACACCAGGATGTAAATCAAATTTAGGTATTTTATTATTGAGAATTTGGGCAGGAGTATTTGGAACATATCCCAGCCAGAGCTCAAAATGCTTTTCTGAGTAACAGAATGAACAGTGCTATTATAAGCAACTTCAAGACCTGTAAATAGAGTATAATGAATAATTTATAGAAATAATGACAAGGGCTGATTAAGAATCTGATCCATTCACAGATTTTTTTTCATAAAACACAATATAATTTTCATTTTGAATTTCACTTGATGATTAAAAAGACTAAAAACTATACTATTTTTTTAAAAAGCATCACTTTTAACCTCTCAAATGAATTTATTAGTTTTTTTTTTTTGAAAAAACAGATAATAAAATTAGTGGTTCTTTTTATTGATAACTCCTTTTAAACAAGAATTTGAAGCTTTCATTTTTTAATTCAAACCATATTACCTGATTTTTTTGTTTTATTATTATTTCTGTTTATGAAATATCAATATTTTCAGTCCAATGGATTTATTTAACAAACATATTGAACCATTAAAATTATTAAGTATTTTATTCTATAATACTGTGAAAAGACTCATAATAAAAAAAACATAGCAGTATGTTTTCCTAATTTCTGTTTCAATGAAGTCCTCTCATAGCTTATTTACACTAAGCACTAATAATTAAAAGATTTGTTTATTATAAGTTTAGAAAGAATTATAATTCTTATACCACTGGATTTTAATAAATATTTCTCCATTTTTATATGCAAGAAGATGATTAAAATTAAAAGAAAAAATATTTTTGTTCTTTTTTTGTTCTATTGAATATGAACTAATAAGAATTTTTGTAATATACATTTATTCAATGTAATACATATATGATATTCTGGAACTTTTCATGATTTATTTCTTCAAAATTGCATGTAAATATGGTTATTTGGTAGAGTAATCTCATGAGTTGAAATAATATATCACTACTCAGTAAAAATTTCACATGAAAAACTTGAATTCAAGCTAGATGTAAAACTTTAAAGATAATAAAAACAAAGTGGTATAAATTTATTTAAAATTTAATTTTAGTTCTTGATTTTGCTTCAATGCTGCATTGTGGGATAATTTCAGTGACAACTTAGGAATAAGCACCATATATTTTGCAAAGTGTTATCATGTTAAAAAATGTGCTTCAGATAAACTTTTTGATTGTATTATTGTTCAAGAACTGAATTAAATATGTAGAAGTGGTATTTCTTCATAATTATATCAGTTTCAAATTGAAAAACTATTATATGATATTTATTTTGTAAAAAAGACACAATAGGTACTTTAGATTATTCCCATGTAGCAAACCAGCTGTAAAAGGCAATCATATTTTGATTAAAAATTTTATTATTCCATATTAAAAATGAATAAAAAAATATTTCAAATCTATAGTGCTGAAAAATATATTAAGTGAAATTTTTCAGGTACACTTTTTTAGTATTTAGAATGAAAGTTTTGACTGGAGTAATTTACAACTGAACACTTACACACAGTTCTAAAATTAAATATATGAGTTCAGGATCTATCAATGATCTATTGGAATAATAATATTCATGCTGATTGGTAGATCTTATATGATATTTCTATTCAATTTCTAAGTGTATGAAAAATAATCCTTTTGATATTTTATTTGAGCAGAAGAATTTATAGATCTTCTTGAAATCGGACTTATCACAAAGCAATACTGGAATGAGTATATTGTTATAAAAATTGATTTAAATAGCATTATTTCAAATTTTCTTTACATATTTAAGACAGAAAATAAATATTAAAATCTGACTTTTTAAAGAAATATATATTGATTTAAATGATATTTACTTATTTTTTTTTACAAAAATGCCAATTTGATCCTGTGAGGATTTCCATCATCTTACAAATATAAATCTAAAAAATTAATATGATGCTCTGAAGACTCTTTATGATGTGTACCTAAAGCAAAAAATTTTTTTTTGAAGTACTTCAAATCTAGGCAAAAGAGCTGATAGCTTTTTTTATATAATATAGTTGTATAAAATTAATTTTAAGTTTTTTTCTTAATTTTTCATATGGAAAGAACTCATATCATAATAATATATGATCAACTTAAAACTAATTTTAATATGATATTTTATCAAAATGATTCTTAATTTGTACTCATTTTCACAACTTCAAAGAATTTAATAAAAATATTTTGATATAAAAAAATAATTATTTTTATACTTAAAAGTACTTAATAAAAATTCTAAAAAAGTATAAATTTTTTCATTTCTTAACTTAGCTTGAACCAAATTTGGAAACATGATTGCATTAAGAGTTCAATCTAAGTTCCACAAAAAACATATATAGTAATTGCAATGAATAAAACTAATAAAAGAAAAGACTCAGAATTTTTTTCTGTTACTGAATAGATTATTGTAAATATATTGATGCAGATAAATTATTAAAGTGCTTAAATTTGAAGTAATTACAGTCAATTATCTAGTTATATATATTAATCACAAATTAAGAAATGAAGCTAAATGGTTATATATTTAGATAGATCTTTTCTTCAAACTTTACTTGAATTATTTAAATTAATTCTAAGATATTTTTCATCTAACCAACATATATTACTATTACATTTAAAAATAAATACAGTAAACTCATACATTGCATAAGTTCAATTTTTTAAAGTTTCTTTAAATGTTTTATTATAGTTTTCAACTTTTTGCTACAGTTTTCCTATTGTATTATTTATTTATATCATTTATACTTATCAGAAGCATACTTTCAACTCTTGTGTAAAAATACAAAATAGTATTTTTTTAAATTATTTTATTATATTACTGTCTTAGTCTTAAAGTGCATTCACCATGCAATATGGGTGGTGGAATTGAAAGCAATTCTGAAACCTTGAACCCTAATTTATATGTAATTGAGCACAAATTGTGGCAGTGATGAAACAATCATGAAGAAATAGTTAATTTACTTTGAAAACACCTTGAAAATAATTAGAACCTTCAATGAAACACAGTTGATTCATATTTCAAAGAATATTCATACTTGAATAAGAGGATATTCTGAAGGGATAAAAAAATAAATGAGCACCACTATCAATCTAGCCTTGTGGCTTCATAAGATTTTGAAAAATCATAAATTATTATCATTTTTTGAATCTAATGAAGCTCTCAGATACTTTGAATTATAAGAGATTTCATGAAAATTTATAGGGTATTCACACTTTGAATATATAGATAAAACATCCAATATTCAAAAAAATTATTCATTAAGAAATATTTATTGAATTGCTATATTTCATCAAATTATTATCAGTAAAAAATTGAGAAATAAACACCTTTTCTCATTATATCAATCAATATTATTATTTTTTTATCCATTTTCAAAACATTTGTGGAAGTTCAAACACTCTTTAAAATAATTTAATATTAAATTTAGTCAATAGAACAATTTGTAAGATTGATTTACATCCCATATTTATATAATTTAAAACAGGAAATGGGCCCAATTCTATTAAAAATATAACTTATCATGATCTTCATTATATCAAAAGAATAAAAAATCCAATTTTTATGTGAATAAAATCTATAGTTAATAAATATTCAAATTTTTTTTTGAGTTTTTTTGGGATGTTTCATGCAATTATGATTTCCAAGTCTCAAAATATATTATATAATTCTTGTGTTTAAATTGTTACAAAATTTTTTTACAAGTACTTTCCTAACTAATAAAATTTTTAGAGAGGTTAATCGTGATGCTTTTTAAATAAATAGTATAACTTTAAGTCTTTTTAATGATCATGTGAAATTCAAAATGAAAATTAAATTGTATTTTATGAAAAAAATTCTGTGAATTGATCAGATTCTTAGTCAATCCATGTCATTATTTCTATAAATTATTCATTAAACTTTCATTATTATATCAGCACAGAGTTTTCCATAATTGGTTAAGGGCTCAAGATGAGTTCAAAGTAAAGTTCAGTATCAGTTAATTATAAGTTCAGTCTGAGTTCCATATGAGTTCCATCTAAGTACAAGTTGAGGATTTACTAGCAAGCCCCCCCAAAATATTGTGTTGTGATTGTGAATAAAAAATATTAAATAAAGATGTATAAAATTCAGGTTTAAGTTACAAAATATTAATAAAAGATAATTATTAATCATTTTTCATATTGGAAGAATAGAGCTGTAGATTGAGGGGGTGGATTTTGATGTTTGCCTGAAAAATAGAGTACACTCTCCATTTTTTGCTACCTCAATTGACAACCTCTCAATATCTCCACACAAATTTTTCTACATTGTCATTTCTGTTAATTCTATTACCCCCCACCCTTTTATTGCCCTCCTGATACATTTTCTACACCCTCTAAGCTTCGAAATCCAAGTTTTAGCCCCCCTCACTATTCCCCTCCACTCTATTCTCACTTTTAACACAGCTCTACCCCTTTTTCTACCATCCTCATCCCTCACTACTCCTTTCTTGCCTCTCCCTACCCTACCCACCCCTTTCAACCTTACCCTATCTTTTTCTGCCACAACTACACCCCACTCCTTTTTTAAATAATTAAAATTCTTTTGCTTCAACCTCCATTTTTTCACTCTTCACCCCAGACATTCCCCACCCCACCCCAATCCACCCTTTCGATTTTCACCCAACCTCTATGGCTTTCCAGATCACCCCCTTCTCTGCACATAGAGTAAAAGAGGTTAGAAAGGGAGAAAAAGGATTGATAACAAGAAAGTTGTGGTGGAAAGTGATGAAGAGGGGAATAAATAGGGTTTTAAGGGGAGAAAAATAAGTGAGGAGGGGTGTAATGGGATCTTTAGGGATGGAGAAGGGGGAATATGGGTTTGGGATGGGACAGTTCTTGGTAGAATTAAATAAAATGTAAGAGGGAGAAAATTTTAGATGTGAGAAGAATGAGATTTAAAGTTTGAGGGAGGAAAGTACTTGTAAGTAACATTTTGAAACAATGTAAGCACAAAAATTATATAATATATTTTGAGACTTGGAAATTATAATGGCATGAAACATCCCAAAAAAAATTCAAAAAAATTATTCAATATATATTAACCATAAATTTTATTCTCATAAAAATTAAATTTTTTTTCTTTTGATATAATGAATATTATGATAAGTTATATTTTTAATAGGATTGTGTCCATTTCCTGTTTTAAATTATATAAATATGGGATGTAAATCAATCTTACAAATTTTTCTATTGACTAAATTTAATATTAAATTATTATAAAGAGTGTTTGAACTTCCACAAATGTTTTGAAAATGGATAAAAAAATAATAATATTGATTGATATAATGAGAAAAGGCATTTATTTCTCAATTTTTTACTGATAATAATATGATGAAGTATCAAAATTAAATAAATATTTCTTAATGAATAATTTTTTAGAATATTGGATGTTTTATCTATATATTCATAGGGCAAATAACCTATAAATTTTCATGAAATCTCTTATAATTCAAAGTATCTGAGAGCTTCATTAGAATCAAAAAATGATAAAAATTTATGATTTTTCAAAATCTTATGAAGCCACCAGGCTAGATTGATAGTGGCGCTCATTAATTTTTTTATCCCTTCAACAAATCCTCTTATTGAAGTATAAATATTCTTTGAACTATTAATCAACTGTGTTTCAATGAAGTTTCTAATTAGTTTCAAGGTGTTTTCAAAGTAAATTAACTATTTCTTCATGATTTTTTGATCACTGCCTCAATGTGTGCTCAATTAGATATAAATTAGGGTTCAAGGTTGCATACTTGCTAGCAATTCCACCCCCCATATTGTGTGGTGATATAACCTTAATTAATTGAAAAAACTAGACTTCCTCCAGCAAAATTTGAAGACTTTAAACTGATATTCTGAGATTACTTTTCTATAGATGAGCCAGTGAAAAAAGATTCTTACAGTTGCCTTTCTTTAAGCACAATCCAAGGGAGTTGGATTAACTAAAGAATCCCTGTCCCTTCAAGTAAAATAAGAGTACTTAATTGTATAAGATATTATTTATACTTGATATGAAAAAGACTTTTTTACAATTTAATATTTACACTTTTGAGATGTTGGAATCTGTCTTCTTTGAAATATATAAATAAATTCAACAAAAGGTTGTACTAGTGGAACGTCATTTAAATGATTATATATATATGTTTTTATCTTATGAAAAATGTCATTTTTGGGTCCCAGAGGTTGAGAACATTTTAATGGAACCCTAAAATTATATATTTATGAGTCACCATGCATTATTTGGGGGGCGGGACTTGCTAGAAAGTCCTCAACATGAATTCAGATGAACTCAGACTGAACTCATAATGGACTCATTCTGAGGTTTATTTTGAACTCATGATGAGATCTTTACCAAGGATGAATGATTCTTTAATGAAATCATATTAAGATTTTAATGATAAATTAACATACACCATGCAATATAGTGGGCTGACTTTCTAGAAAGTCTGCAACCTTGAACATAAATTCATATCTAATTGAGCACACATTGAGGTAGTGATGAAAAAATAAGGAATAAATTGTGAAAAAACATTAGAACTCTGATGAAGCTAGCTTGGTTATTTATTAAAGTACATGTCAAAATTTTTTGAAACAATGTTGAGGAATTAAAAAGCAATTTTGTAATAGTATGTTGAAATCAGCACTCCCCACAGCTAAGCCAGTCTTGAAAGCTACATAATGATTAAGGTAATTTTATACTTTGTTTCATGTAAAACTCTGCCCACCCACATTTAAATTGAAAGAAAAGTTATCTTAAATGTTCAAATAATTTTACTTAATTGTTAATATATGGTGAACTTATAATGCACTATACTAAATAATTTGAGAAAAATAATTTGGGAATTAATATTATTCATTAAATTTTCCCAGTAAGAATTTGAAACAAAAATTGAATTCTAATTATTCAAAAAGATTTATTATCCATTATTAATATTTAAAATATCTAAAAAATGTAAAACACTTACAAAAATGAAGGGAATAATACTTTGGTGATAAAACTAAGCTCTAATATGTATATCTATTCTGTTTTCTATTAAATAAATAAAAAAGATATGTGTGTAATAGAATTTTTTACAATTTATTGTTCCTTTACCTCCAAAATATGAAAAAAGAAAGACATAAAATGAAATTTTTTAAAATGAATAGTATAAAAATGGGTTGTTTTATTTTTATTTATTTTTTTGAGTTGATTCCATTCTTATTTCCCTGCCATATAACATATTTCTCATGTTTTATTATTAATTTATTTTTTAGAGAAATATTACTTACCTCTCCATTCCTACCTTCTGTGTTACATAAAAAATTACCTTCAATATTGTCTTCCCCCATGAAAAGTTTCTTTTCTTTTCTCTCAACACAATTCTTTCCATGGTTTTAAGCATTTTCTTCTGTTATCAAACAATCTCGGACCCTTTAAAAGCATCATTACCCCTTTCCACTTCCTTCTATCCTATTTATCACTTCCTCAGACCTTTATGCCTGTTATAGGTCATAGAAACCAAGAGGATTTTTGTGAGAAGGGAACAAAAAGGTATTGATGAGAGGTTAAGCGTAGGGAAATTTAAAAGGTGATGATAAAAATTGCAGATATGGGTTAAAAAATGGTTAGAGAGTAAAGTAAAATGGGTTTAAAGAGGTCATAAATTTAATTGAGAATAGAAAAAGGATTACATTGGGTTTGATTTTTTATTGAAGGGTATTGGAAGGAGTGGGGAGTAACTATATGCAAGAAGAAAAAGGTTAAGATTAGTGGAATAGGAAGTGAAAGAAAAAGGAGGGTAGAAAATTCAAAGGTGAAATGAAGGTATAAAAACATTTGTTGAGAAAATATAATCACATATAAAGGTGCTAGTAGGAGTTAGACAATTAGAAGACATGGTTGAGAAAAATTGAAATAATAGTTCTGAAAAATAAGAGATTGGATGCTATTGTATTACCAAACATCAGAATTCACCTTCATGTTATATTTCTTACTACAGAAACAGTTTTATTTCACCCATATGAATACTGAGTTATTGCCTTAAATTCTTCACCTTGTAATACTAAAGTGGAGATATCCATCTTAAAATTAACTGAATTTAAACTCTAGTGTAAGTCATTATATAGATCATCAGTTATTTAAAATACATAAGTTTTTACTACTTATATCAATAATAAAATTGAAAAAATCAAAAGTAATGAAATATTGAAATTAATCAATAAATAGTAATACATTCCTTCTTTCCAAAAAATTCATTTTATAAGGATAATAATTATAAATATCTTTGAAATATCAGTCAAATTTTATTATCTATAAATAATTTTGAGAAAAAACCAACAATAAATATCAAAAATCTCAAAGATATTTAGTAACAATTAGAAGAAGGCATTTAAATTAAATAAATTCTGTAATTAAATACTATTTCATGTATTTAAATGTGAGTTTTGTTATGAAGTTATTGAATTTTGATCTCCTATAGTGTGCTGATTATAAGTTACAGATAATGTTTTTAATCTCCATACAATCCCACTTAAAATTTCATACAAGTCCTTTTTACATGTTTTAAGTTTGAGTGTCAACATTTAATTTTTTTATAACCATGTGCAACAAATTAATTCAATTAATTTTTTTAAATAAATTGTTTTGATGTTTTTCCTTCTATTTCCTATGTAAAATTCTTTATTTTTTAGTAATATTAATTTAATAGAATCATATATCAATAAATTTTTTAATATCTTATAAAAATTTTTATCTTAGTCTTGATGGACCTCTGATTGAACTCCCAATGCAAATCTCATCCTGAGAATTCTTCAAATTTACTCAAACACTAAAAATATTTAATGTCTTTGATTTTCTAAAAAAGTTTTAACAATGAATGAACTGGTATATGGTGTAACTTATAAGCTTTAAATTTAAGTACATAGGTATCTGGTAATAAAGAGACCAATTAAACTCATTTGTATTCAGTTTTTGTAAATGAGAGATATAAGAGTCCTATTCATAAAGAAATATTTTATTTACCCCTATATATATTGATAAATAGCTTATCAAGATTCAAGGTATGTCCGTAGCTTAAATTTTAATGCATTGGTATATCTATATTCTTTTAACAACATTGGAAAAACATAGATCATAAAAAAAGTTAATTTTTTTTGATAAGTTTTCTTAATGATTTAATTTTTTTCAATTTTAATGATGCCTTTTAAAAAATATTTACTTTTCTTCATTTTATTTTTTTGATCTGAATTTGCTTTATATTAGTCTATCATACTATATAATACTGTATTATATTATATTATATTTCATTTTATTTCACTTACTATTATTCTATTACATTATTATCAATATCAATAGTATTTAAATAATGAATATACTCTTCCAGCATCAAGATTTCTTCTTGAGATTCATATGAAATATTGCTGGCATAATCACTTGAAGTATCATCCAGTGCTATTGTGTCATCAGCATGCTCCTCAGTTTGTTCAACAAGATTTATTTTCCTGTCACAAACATGGCCTTTCTGCCAAGGCTTGTTGCACTTGAAGCAAGTGTTTGTTGCATAATTTTTAGGTGCAACAGGGGCAGAAGGTTTACCAACCTTTTCCAGAGGTTTCTGTTGGTAAGTTGAGGGTTTCTCCAAAGAGGTTCTAGGAATGAATCTTCTAGAATCACACTTGTTGTATAGAAGGATCTCATTACAAGTATTAATGAAGGAAGAAGGTTCTCTGGAGAACCTAGTCCTAGCCACTATTAAGTCTCTCAAAGACATTGGTAATTTATAAAGGATCCTGTCCTTCAATAACTCAAACTCCATATTTGGGTCCATTGCCCTCAAGATTTTTACAGGTTTCATTAAGAACTCAATAGGTTTATCAGTAGAAGAGATATATCTAGGTTCCTCATACTGCCTTTGTTGAGCTATCCTAAACTTGGAGAAACCAAATTGTGCTTAAATCAATTTTTTCCAATCTTCCCATGAGTAGTCATTCCTATTTTAGGAGAACAGATTAATACCACATTAGGGATACATTGGTAAATAAAGAAATTAACTTAGACACAATTTCCTCATCTGGGAGTTAGTAAGAATTTTTTAAGTTATCAATTCTGCAAATGAATTGCTGCCAATCAGAAGAAGAATCACCATTAAATGTTGGGTAATGGTCAAGTTTTGGCCAATTCCTTTGATTTGGAGGATTATCCTTAGTATTAGCTTGTTTCTGAGTAAGAAGAAGCTTTAACTTCTCCAATTGTGCAGTAATATCATTGTTTAATCCTTCTGTTGAAGATCCTGGTGCATCATCAATTTTTGATGGAAACTCAGTTATATCAACAGGAATTTCTGAATCTAATTTTACTTTAGATGAACTAGCAACAGGTAAACTTGGAGCATCCTGTACCATATGTTCCTTCAAAAATTTAAGAATAATTTTGATCATTAAAAAATGAATTCAGTTTCTCTTCAATGGTTGTTAGTCTGGTTTTCACTCTTGGAAGACTAGATAAACTCTCATTGATTGTTGCAAAAGATAACTGGGTTTTATTTTGAAAAGATGAATAATGATAACTTAATCTTTTCAGGTTCATCTTATCTATCTCTTTCTACTGGTAACAGGCAGACACAGTATCTTGTAGTTTAGACTTTTCATTTTTGATATTTTTCCATAAAGCAACTTTCTTTTCATGAGTTGCTTTGTAATGAGACAAATCATCAGAAACTCTCTGTAACTCACTCCTTAATGCTTGGTAACCCTCTGTTCAGTCAACAAACTATTATATTTCTGAGTTAATTTCATGTTTTTCATGATATTATTTTGTTTAGCAATAATATCTCTCAAATATTCATCATTAATTTTTGCTACATCTGGAGTCTTTCTTAAAAAAGAAGCAGAGTAACTTTCAAGATTCTCATAAAACTCAGGCTCAAGTGTTTCATCAATAATAGCCATATCAGGATTAACATTGAAGTAGAAATTAAAACTAAAGGATTAGATACATTAGAGAATTGAGTGATTTGTCTACTCTTATCAACCTCTTCTGGTCTCATAGTTTCATCCCCTCTGCCAGAATTACCTGAAGGAACTGGATCTGTAACAAGAAATGGTACTTGAGATTCAATAGAGGGACTTACCAAGGCTTGGGAAAGATCTGAATATTGTTTTTTCTTTTTCTGCCTCCTTGATAAGGGTGAGGATGTGTTGGGTTGAATTGACTGGGTCTTGACGGACCTTCCAGACATATTTGAGGCTGCTTCTGTTGAGACAGATAATCCCACTGGGTGTTTAACCAATCCCAATACCACTTTTCCACTTCCAATTTTTCTGGTTGCTGGGGATCCAATTGTGGAAGATCCCTGGGGGGAGGAGTTCTCCTCTTCTCTTGAAGAAAGGCATCTATTTTTCTTACCTTTTCTTCTAGTGAGTCTGTTCTTGCTCTCAGTATTAAGTCCTCTGTCCTCAGTATCTTTATGTGGGTGGAGAGATTCTTTACTTGCTGAGGTAAAGGCATTTTTTTTATTTTGAATCCTTTGGGAAGTCCTTCTAGGGGGTTGATGGAAGGCTTTTGTTCCTCAGAATTCGCCTCCACTATTATTTCTACTTCCCTCATTTACACATCCTTATTGGTTCAATAATTGATTAATTTGAGCCAATTTTTTAGTCAAGGGAGAACTTACAGAAGTAGCTTCATCATAATCAATCAGATCCAATTCCTCTTCACAGGTAGCAGAAACACCTTGATTAGTCATTTTTTAAATTTAACTTGAACTGAGGGAAGGAAATATTAAATGTATTAGTTTTATTTTTGCTTTTTTAAAAGAAAAATAAGAAAAAAATTTAAAAAATCTTCAGGAAAAAAATCAACTGAAATAATAATCACAATTTTTATTAATTTAAAAATAATTTTATAACCAGGATTAAAAGAAATCAACTGAAGAAACAAAATTTATTATTAACCAATAATTAAATTTTGATAATTATCAGGATTAAAATCAACTGAAATAATAATCACAATTTATATTAATTTAAAATAATTTTATAACCAGGATTAAAAGAAATCAATTGAAGAAACAAAATTTATTTTTTTACCATTAAATTAAATTTTTATAATTATCAGGATTAAAATCGACTGAAGGGTATTTAATTACCAGGACTTGATCTCAACTGAAATAATTTTAATATAATTTAATTTTATTAATTTTAATATTTTTATTGTCAGGACAATTTGTCAACTGGAACAACAATATTATTTTAATTTATCAAGACAAAGTCAACTGAAAAATAATAATATAATATAGTAATAAATTTTTTTATATAACTTCTAGGACTAAGAAAAATATAGTACTATCTTTGTCAACTAGGAAAAAATAAAAAATTCCAAATTACCAGACACCTCCCCCTGTAAAATGAGCAAATTAATGCCACTTACAGAGTGCTGAGTAAAAGGAAATACGTAGAGTGTGAAAAGTGCAAAATGTCCCACGAATAGTAATCAATATAATTACCACAAATATATGTGACTATAGTCAATATATGAACCTAAGTTTTGAAGCGCAGTTCAATCCCCAGTTGCAGAAAAATATAAGTCACGTGGCTGATGACATTTGTCATCTTCATCGTATACTTGTCCTATCAGCACCTCATCATCAATGGTCCCTTGGCCTCCGGCTTCAAGATATCAATGTGCCGTCGACTATTTGGAAAGAGCTTCAGTTGTCAAGGGGTCTTTCAAGTCTAGAAGGTTTTCCAAGGTATTCTAATGGCCGTAACAACTGGATATTTCAAATTCAAACATGGGGTACGTATTTGCTTATCTTCTCAAATAATTACTCAATATTAAGAGGTAAAAAATTAAATTATTATTATAATTAATGTATTATAATTACGTTAATGTAAATACTAAAGCAATAATATATAGTAATAAATGTTTTAAATAGTTATAATGAATAAGTAAGTAATGGAATGAATGAAAAACAACCAAAAGAGAGGCCTTATATAAGCAAAGGAGGGAAAAAGCACAACGATGAAATTCTAAAAACAGTAGTATGAGAGAGAAAGAAAAAGAATATTCCAGAAAGAGTATTTTAAAATAATAAAGTTGTTCTAAAAAGAAGGCTTAAAAAGGATGTATTTACAGAGTATGTCAGAAATACATTAATTTATTTAATATTAACTGTAAAGGTCAATTATAAATAAGAAATTTGAATTTTTTGTATATGTTTATTTTTATTTAAATATTAAAATTTTTATTTTAATTTTAAATTTATTTTTTAATATAAATTTTTATTTCTTTCAACCTGTCAATCAGCACAGTGTTAGAGAATAAAAATATAAGGGCAATTTTAATATTTAATTTTAATTATTCATTAATTTTACCATTCTGTAATTAGTTAATTTATTATAGGTAATTTTAATGTAACAAATTTATAATAAAATAATTAAAATAATAAGGCATGGCTTCATCCAGTAAATAATAATTAATTATTTTACTGGGTAGTCTAGCAGCCTGGCTGACAGTTATAAAGTGCAATAAAATAAAATAAAATTTTAATAAAATAAAATAAAATAATATAATTCATAACCAAATGCAACTCAATATAATAAAATACAACACAATACAATACAAATTTATTTGAGTTAATAAGTTAAATAAAATGAATATATTGAAATTAAATTTAAATAAAATAAAATTAATTTAAAAAATTACATAATATAACATTAGGGGGTATCAATGTTCAGGGATCTGCAATTAGGGATCAGGAATTTTTTTTACCCGGATCTGACATTATTAATTGCGGAAGATTCTTATCCAACTTAATTTTGGTGGCAAACAAATAAACTTTTTTTCTATCTACAAACCCTCATTTCTTTTTTACATTCATGGTTTATTCCTTTTTTGTAAATATTTCCTTTGTAAATCAACATAAGTTTCAGATCCTATCCTTCCCTCGTGTTCCCACCAATTCCACTACACCTCAAATCTTCCTTTCTCCCTTACCTTCCACCTTCACTAGAAACCCCACTGCTAAAACTTACCTCGCTTGCCATCTCTTCATCTACACTAGACACCCCAGCACACCCTTTCAACTTTAATTGATGCCTCACCTTTCAAATCCACCTGGCTTTACTCCCATTTGCCTCCAATAGAAACCCCATCACACCTTTTTAACCAAACATGATGCCCCAAGCATCAAATCCACCTCTCTCCCTTCCTCTTCACCTCCAATTGACACCTCATCACCCAAAAATTAGCTTGTCACCCTCTTATGTGCTTCTTTAGTACCTTGAACATATATTTAATTTTTCCACATTAATCAAGATTTATAAAAAAAAGTTAATATTAATACAAACTATCACATTAACCTTTACTTATAGACATCATTATAGAGAAAAAATATATATTTCAAAAATTTTGAATGTAACAGGACTTTAATTTTTGTATTCAGGAAACTTACAAAAGATTCAGGTCAATAATTTTCTAATATTTTTTGGGAAAAAATTTACTTTTTTACTTATTTATGGCATGAATGATAACTCTTGGCCCTTTTGAAATTTTTTTGTGGACGTTTTATACTGTTGTGGCATCTTATATGTTGGATGCATCACCCAAAAAAGCCTAAAAACCCCTAATTAGTGCCGTAAAAGTGCTGATACAGCCAAAAAAAGTATTAAATAATTTTATTCAAAAAGGCCAAGCGTTTATGGTTTTGCCAAATATATAATTGTACAAATTAAAGTGACTGTTTGTCAGACATTTAGTTACTTTTTGGAGATGCTTAATGGTGTGAAATATAATAATTTTTTTATTCATTGGCTCATATGTTATTTATTTATTAGCTATTTTCTTCAAATAATGTTCATTTTTATTATATTGGGCTATTAAATCATATATCTTGTCCCATAGACTATTTTAGTTATTGCAAAACAGTTTTCTGTATCATTAACTTATTTTAATATATTTGTATTACTTTTCTTTATTCACCTCTATAAATTTAATATTACATACTTTAAGATTATCATTTTTTTGTGGAGATGAAGTGAAGAAGAGAATATTGGATGTCAAGGTGGAGGGTTTTTGGTTGGAGGCTATGGAGAGGGTGGTGAGTTAATTTTTGCATGATGAGGAAGGGAGCAAGATGGATTTGATGCTTGGGGCATCAAGTTTGGTTAAAAAGGTGTGTTGGGGTTTCTATTGGAGGCAAAAGGGAGTAAAGCCAGGTGGATTTGAAAGGTGAGGCATCAATTAAAGTTGAAAGGGTGTGCTGGAGTGTCTAGTGGATATGAAGAGATGGAGAGAGAGGTAAGTTTTAGGAGTGGGGTGTCTATTGGGGCAAAATGGGAGTAAAGCGAGGTGGATTCAAGGGGTGGGGCATCAATTAAAGTTGTAAGGGTGTGCTGGGGTGTCTAGTGGAGATGAAGGGATGGAGCACGAGGTATGTTTGAGGAGTGGGGTTTCTATTGGAGGTAAATGGGAGGCAAGCGAGGTGGATTTTCAGGGTGGGAAATCAAGTAGAGGTGAAGCAGTGAGGTGGAGTCTCTTTTAGAGAAGGAAAAAATAAAAATAATACAGCAGTATCCTGGTTAGAAGCAGTAGCTCGTCACATAAAATAGAAAATCTATTTACCATCTACTTCCCATAAGATAGGTCTAACACTGCCTCTCAAGTCTGGAGGTTGAGAAAGATCATACCATTTCTGTTCAAAATATGCTATGAAATCATACAATGCTAAATGTTTTGATTCATATATTGAAAATATTTTCTTTCTTACCACATAGGGGAGGTTCTGGCCCGGAATTCAAGATGTTGGTGAGAGAGATTGTCTATGGTAAAGAGGATTGGACATTTCAATGAAGAATTTTTCAGGGTAGATGACAGGATGGGATGAGAGTAGGAGTGCGCAGCAAGGTGGGAAGGCTGGGATATCCAGAAAGTTGTCCAAGATGTGGTTATAAAATATTGAGGATAAAAATGTCGGATAAGAGGTGAACTTTGACACGTAAAGTGTCTAATAACCCAATTATTAGCAAAAATAATTGCGGAAGATAATTGGGGTATGCAGATTATTTTCCACAATTAATTTAATTGCGGATCGGTCAACATTGATACTGTCAGTACAGTCTAGTATATAAGTATGATAAAATAGTGTTATTTTATGGTCCTACTACTTATTAATAAATGATTTAGTGATTAAACCTCAGGGGAAGACTAATAGAATAGTTATACTCAAATAAAACTCACAATACTTGGATTTAAATGCGTGCTAGTGGTGGAAAATAGAAGAATAAAATATAGTTATAGCTTTTATAAAGATAATATCAATTTATAAGGGCTTTATAATATATTTCTGAATACTAATAATTGTATTGTAGTGTTTGTTTGAAGTGTAGTAATTGAATGATGATAATAAACCGTCAAAATCCCTCCTTACTTATACCCAAATCCACTGGAGTGCACAGACCTTCAATCCAGATGATGTCACTGCTATCCCCGGCAATTACAGCACTGTGAGGGCCCATCACCTCCCCATGGCGTCCACTTCAAGCAGTTTCAACACCCAGACCTCCAGTAAGGACCCTCCATCACTATTAATAATAACACAGAGTCATACCATAAATAGAAATCCCAGATAAAAGCGGATACCATAAAGAAACAGGTAAAATAAATGATCAAAAAGAGATTTAATGAAACTAAAAGCATATAAAGGAAACAAATAAAATGTCCAAGCCCCCAATAACATCCCCAAGCATCCACATTAACCCAAAAACATCTTTCCAACCCATAAATCCGTGAATAACCATCCAAGGAAGTAATTTTAGTTGTCCAAACTGGGTGTATGCGCCTGATATAGGTGTCTATGCTTCTGTAGGCGTTGTGAGTCCACTGATTTCGTCTATATGACCTAAAATAAGCAGAAAAACAAAGGTTATAGGCTATTAAGGGGCTAAAACCCACTTATATACCTAAATATACATAATATACTGCATATTTCACTGAATATGAGATTTATGTATACATATAAGCTTATGTATGTCAATAATTACTTCATATCACTTAAGATAAGTATATTATGACTCCATTAACACCTTAATAAGTATTATTAGGCCATGGATAAGCTATTTAAACTATTATAAATTATATAATAGAGTAATAATTATATATATATATAATAAAATAATATATATTATTATTTTAACCTTATTTTTAAGATATAAGCTTAATCTAGTTAAGGTTATCTTATTTTAAGCATAAGAAATACTCAGTCCTAAGGATATTTAGGCTGACACTCCCTCACCCCAAAAAAAAACAATAAAAAAAAATGTTAAGACATTTTAATTAATCTTAAGGAATGAAATAATAAAATAAAAAAAATTTTTTTATAATACATATACTGAATGAACAGTATTATTTAGATTTAAATTTTTTCAAGAGATTTTTAAGATCAGAGATTTCATTTTCTGGAATCCACTGGTCATATTCACTTGATTTATTTTTAAATCCTAATAGATACTCAACTCCCTTTTCTTTAGTAAGGTGTCTCTTTTTAAGTATCTTTTCAATTTCTGCTTTTTCCACTATTTCTTCAGGTTGCTGTTTATGCCTTCCTGATCTTCTTGGAAAGAGAGCAGTATCATTAGAATGGTATGGTTTTATAAGAGAAATAGGAAATACTGGATGTTTTCTATCATAAGGTGCATATAGAATAACCTCAACAGCATTATTACCAACCATCTTTTTAACTACAAATGGTCCAATGAATGGATCCTTCAATTTAACATTACCATTTAAATTGAAATGTAGCGTTGAAATAAGGACTTCATCACCTTCTTTGAACATTTGTTCTTTATGGGCTTTATCCCATCTTTTCTTTTCATACTCAAAAGCCTTATTTATACATTCTTGAGCATGTTTTCTGCATAGTTCCTGCATCTAAAGAAAAGATTTAGTACCTGGATGAATATCCAATCTAGGTAACTTATTAAGAGTTTTAGCAGGGGTATTAGGTACATAACCCAACCATAACTCAAATGGCTTTTTGCCAGTGACAGAATGTACTGTACTATTATATGCAAATTCTAAACCCGGGATAAGGGTTACCCAATCATGCGTGAATTTGTCATTGTCTTTAAAATTAAGACCAAAAGCACAGTATCTTCTTATCATATCTTCTAAGGTTTGTATCATTCTTTCTGCTAGCCCATCAGTTTGTGGATGTTGTGCTGTAGAAAGTTTCGATTGACACCCTGAAACATCCATAAGTGATGTCCAGAACTCAGAAGTAAATTTAGGATCTCTGTCAGAAACTATTGCTTTGGGGAAACCTGCTGTATTTAACATTTGTGTCCACCATAAAAAAGCTAAGTCCTTTGCAGAAACCTCTTTGTGGGTAGGAATAAATTTACACATCTTTGTAAATCTATCTACAATTACCCAGCAGGAGTTATAACTCTTATGCCCTGCTATTGGCAAACCTGTTACAAAGTCAATGTTAATGATTTCCCATGGAGCTTTTGGTTGCTCAATTTGTTGTAATAAACCAGCTCTTTTTCCTGTTAATCTTTTAGATTTTTGACAAGAATCACATGTTTCAACATATTTCTGAACATCCTCAGACATGTTGATCCACCAAGCTGTGTTTTTTACTCTGGTTAATGTTTTATGATAGTCAAAATGACCTGCTAATATATCATCATGACATATACTTAACATTAACTCCTTCATTGAAGGGGGAATTACAATTACATTACTTAATTTTTTCCTGTAATATATAAAACCATCCTCAATGGAAAATTTTCCTTTCTCTAATGCCTCTTTATACTTATTTGGTAATGTTTTTATTAAAACATTCATTGAAGCATTAGATGGATCATTTAATATTGTAGTTAATTTACTTAAGTCAGGATCTGAATTATAATTATCAAGAATTGATTGCATAAATTCATCCTCAAGATGTACAATATAAATGCCATAAATGTTAATAATCTCTGACTCAGGAACATAAGCAGGATTATCATCATTATTAGGCAGAGGTACTCTAGATAACAGATCTACATTAGAGTGCAAGGTTCCTGCTCTATGTGTAATAGTCATCCGTCCTCTGTATTCTTGTACAGCTAATTGACATCTAAACATGTGTCTATTAGGAGTTTTCATGTTTAAGAGTGACTTAACTGCACTACAGTCAGTTATTAACTCAAATTTTTGGTCTTCCAGGTAATAATGTAGCTTTTCAAGAGCCCATACTACTGCCAAAAATTCAAGTTGAGTAGCACCATATTTCAATTCACCACTTCTCAGAGTACGTGAAATATAGCAGATTACTACTTCTGACATTTTACCTTCAATAAGTTGTTTTTGATGCAAAGCAGCACCCAGTCCAATAAAACTTGCATCTGTATATAATACAAAAGGTAATTGGAAATCTGGTAATCCCAAGATAGGAGCTGTCATTAAACATTCTTTCAACTTATTAAAAGCTTGTTGTCTTTCATTATTCCAAATGAAAGCTTCTGATTTCTTTATCAGTGTGGTCAGTGGTGCAGCAATTGATTGGTAGTTTTTTATATATTGTCTATAATAACCACACATTCCAAGAAAAGATTGTACATCCTTCACATTTTGAGGAATGCCAATATTCTTTATTGCAGCCACTTTATTTTGGTCTACACATATTTGTAAGCCAGATACAATATGACCAAGCAATTTTAAAGATTCAAACCCAAATTTACATTTTTTCAATGCAAGGGTCATATTTATTTCATCCATTTTCTGAAATACTTTCCTTAAATGGATTAAGTGTTCATCAAAAGTTTTAGAGAACACTATGATGTCATCAATGTATACCATTAACCATCCCTCAATCATTTCATTATGGAATGTTATATCCATTAACTTCTGAAATACTGATGGAGCATTTTTTGGTCCAAATGGCATTCTGACATACTTATAAATTCCCATATGTGTTGTTATCAACAAAAAGTTCTGTGAATTCTTTTCAACAGGAATTTGATTGTACCCTTTATTTCCATCTAGGCAACTTATATATTTAGCACCTTTAAGGGTAGCATGTATAGAGGCAATCCTTGGAAAGGGATAAATATCATCTACTGTAAATGTATTTAATGCTCTATAATTACCGCACAGTCTTGCTTTATCTTGTTCATAAGAAATCAGCACTGGTGATATTACACAATATTTTGGTGTAGTTTCAACCTTCTCAAGAATGTTCATTTTTAATAACATCTTAATATTATCCTCTATGTCTTTCCTCTTCATTGGTGAAGCAGGGTATGGTTTCTTTTTAAGACTAGCAGAAATATTATCCATATCACAGGTTAAACTAATTTTCATTTCATGATCTTTTACAAGGCCAAGTTCATTTGTACCATGTGCAAAAGCCATTGGAAAAGCTTTAATTAATTCCAAAATATTATCTTTCTCAGTTTCACTTATCTGAGTGCCAAATGATGCTTTTGAAATTTCTGTTTCCAGAAGTTCCATCTCATTGGATTCTCTTCCTTTAGACGGGGAATTTGTTACTGACTCAATGTGTAAGACTGTGTTAAAAGAATTTATTTTAAATTTCCTTTTACCATTCATGCCAATTGTAAAATTGTTATTAGCAGGGTCTAATTTTACACCAAATTTAGTCAGAATATCATTTCCAATGATAAAACAGTTACTACAATTTGTATTATCCATTACTACAAAGTCACAAGTTACCCTTACATAACCATGTTGGTGTTTAAAGAAAACAGCAGCTTTGTATTTACCAATGGGGTGTAGTACTGATCCAAAACCTCTCCAATTTTTATTCTGAAGTGGTTCAAGCTTAAACTTATATTCACTATCAATTTTCTGTAATGTATTAGTGGAAACAACTGAACCAGCAGCTCCTGTGTCCAATACTATATTAACATTTTCACCAGAAATGATAGCTGGAACCGTGATAGGTGTCATTCTAAAGTTATCAGCTTGTATATCCTTAATGATTTCAGCATCCTCAAAATTCATCAAAGATTCATTTGAGTCCAAATTTAATATTGGATTTTCAAAGATGGACAAATCATCTTCCAACATACAGACTTCATTTTCATCACTATATGAGATATTGCTGTCATAATCACTTGATTCTTTTCTTTTTTCAGTTTCAGTTTCAGATTCACGTTGATTTTCAACAATATTTATGTTTTTCTCACATTTGTGACCTTTTACCCAAGGTTTGTTACACTTATAACAAGTATTTGTTTCATACTTTTTAGGTACTACAGGTGCAGTAGGTTTTTCCTGCTTCTCCTGAAGTGTTTTTGAATTCTGAGTTTTTACAGGTTCAACATTTTGTTTATAAGTGGAATACCTTGATTCATACTTATGGTTTAATAATATTTCATTGCAAATATTAATAAAGTCAGAATATTCAGTAACATTTAATGTTCTAGCTACAACAATGTCTCTGACAGATATAGGTAATTTGTATATTATCTTATCTTTCCATAAGTTAAAATCCATATGAGGCTCAATGGCTTTTAATATTTTGTTTAAATTCATTAAAAATACCATAGGTTTGTCACCATTCAACGGATTATACCTAGTCTTCTCATACAGTCTCTGCTGAGTAAGCCTGAATTTAGAACCTCCAAATTGTTTTTCAATAAGTTGTTTCCATTCAGCCCAAGAGTAGTCTCTACCCTTACTTAAGACAGCTTCAAACCATAATAAAGCAACATCCTTAAATAAAGAAATTAATTTTGATGTTATCTCTTCATCTGGTAACTTATATGAGAATTTCAAGTTTTCAATTCTTTGAATAAAATGTTGCCAATAAGAGCTGGCTTCCCCATCATAAGTTGGGTACTGATCTATCTTAGGCCAGTTCTTCTGATTGGATTTTATCTCACTAATCTTAGGTAAATTCAACAACTCATTCACTTTTGATAAATGGTCTTGTATTTCTTCCTGCACGGATTTGTGACTTACATTTTCAGATTTGACACTACCACCAGATGGTTTCAATTGTGGTGGTATAGGGAAGGAATGAGATTCACTTTTGCCAATGAAAGGATTATTATTATATTGATTATACTTATGATTATCCTGGTTCATTAGTAGATTGGCAGTTTCAATCTCAACTTTAGTTAATCTTTGTAGCAACTCAGAGACACTTTGATTTGTCTGTGAAAAAGATAACTTTGTTCTTGATTCAGTCTTTAATAAGTGTGTTTCATATAATTTTTCTAACTCACAAAATTTGTTTGAAAGGTCATTATATTTATTACTCAATGAATCATATTTAAGAGTTAGAGACAAATGTTCTTTCTCTAATTCTTTATTACGTGTTGCTAATTGAGAAATGTTCAATGTTAAGGATGAAATTGTATCACTAGTGAGTTTAACTGTCTGTTCCTCACAATCAGTCATTCTATTCCACAATGCTGAAACAATTCTATGGACAGTTGGATTATTGTTAAAATATTCCATGTCCTCCTTTTCAATTCTCTCACTCTCCTGTGAACTTCTCATCTCACTAGTAGGTGGTTGCAACTGAGGATTAACTGTATTATCATTGTATATGGTACTGTTATTATGGACAAAAGACAAGTCAGGTGTATCTACTCTAAAACCTAAATTTCTTAAATCCTCCTCTATTTTTTGTACAGATTTAACATCAATAGAATTACCTATATTGTAATTATCAGTATTATGTCTAATCTGAGAGGGTAAGTTACTTACCAAGGGATGGTTGCCAGTCCTGATTTTTGGCGCTTTTTTCCCTTGTAAGGGTGAGCTGAGGAAGTCAGATGAGGGGGTGGATCCCTGTTGCAACTGTGGCTTGTCCACTGTTGGTGAAACCAGTCCCATTTCCATTTGTCTACCAGGATTTTCTCCTGGGAGTGAGTGGACCCTCCTTGGGTAGGGGGTTGCTGATTTGATTGACTGGGCTGGCCTCCCTTTAATTCTGCCATTGTCTGATTCATCTGCTGAAATCCTACCTTGCAATTGTTTTGCAACTGCTCTACCTCTTTGAACATGAGAGATTTTGATTCCTCTAGCTTCAGAACCTGTTTGGCCAGGTGGGACAGTTGATCCTGAAGAGGAGGAGACGTCTTTTTGATAGTTATCTTTTTTAAGAGGGCGTCCTTTTCCTCTATACTCATGCTTTCTGGCTGGGGATACTGTTGTCCCTCCATGGTGATGTCCTGGAAAGTTTTTATTAGCTTTAGACCTGGTATTATAAGCAGGCTGTTCACTTACACTATCCTGGGGAGCACTCATATTGTTCAGAATAACAATATTTTACGTCTACAAAAGGAAAAACTCTGTGGAATTAGTAGACAAATAATATTAGCAATTATATTACTAATAAAAAAGCAATGGAGCTTACCCTGAATTTATATCTTTATTTATTTAAATAAAATATAAAAATTCGAAAAAATCTGTTAAAAATATAATAATAAGTTTAACTAGACCTCTATAAGGGTGAATAATTAGCTTACCAAGCTTTAGCCAAATACCAATTTAATTGGGTGTTATATTGGTGTCCAAATACCAAGTGAAATTGGGTTTATATTGGGTACAGTTACTACTGTAAATATCTAATTTTTATGATAAAAAATTAGTAAAATTATTATAAGGGTTCTTTTCCGCAATCAATGAGTTATGATGACCCACTAATATGCAGCAGACCCAAATATTTGGTTAATTTTGAGTTTTACTAAGGTAAAAATCACGTCCCAAGGCTTATACTAAATAATAAGTAAAATATAAGGAAAGACCCCCAATTGTCAGTACAGTCTAGTATATAAGTATGATATAATAGTGTTATTTTATGGTCCTACTACTTATTAATAAATGATTTAGTGATTAAACCTCAGGGGAAGACTAATAGAATAGTTATACTCAAATAAAACTCACAATATTTGGATTTAAATGCGTGCTAGTGGTGGAAAATAGAAGAATAAAATATAGTTATAGCTTTTATAAAGATAATATCAATTTATAAGGGCTTTATAATATATTTCTGAATACTAATAATTGTATTTTAGTGTTTGTTTGAAGTGTAGTAATTGAATGATGATAATAAACCGTCAAAATCCCTCCTTACTTATACCCAAATCCACTGGAGTGCACAGACCTTCAATCCAGATGATGTCACTGCTATCCCCGGCAATTACAGCACTGTGAGGGCCCATCACCTCCCCATGGCGTCCACTTCAAGCAGTTTCAACACCCAGACCTCCAGTAAGGACCCTCCATCACTATTAATAATAACACAGAGTCATACCATAAATAGAAATCCCAGATAAAAGCGGATACCATAAAGAAACAGGTAAAATAAATGATCAAAAAGAGATTTAATGAAACTAAAAGCATATAAAGGAAACAAATAAAATGTCCAAGCCCCCAATAACATCCCCAAGCATCCACATTAACCCAAAAACATCTTTCCAACCCATAAATCCGTGAATAACCATCCAAGGAAGTAATTTTAGTTGTCCAAACTGGGTGTATGTGCCTGATATAGGTGTCTATGCTTCTGTAGGCGTTGTGAGTCCACTGATTTCGTCCATATGACCTAAAATAAGCAGAAAAACAAAGGTTATAGGCTATTAAGGGGCTAAAACCCACTTATATACCTAAATATACATAATATACTGCATATTTCACTGAATATGAGATTTATGTATACATATAAGCTTATGTATGTCAATAATTACTTCATATCACTTAAGATAAGTATATTATGACTCCATTAACACCTTAATAAGTATTATTAGGCCATGGATAAGCTATTTAAACTATTATAAATTATATAATAGAGTAATAATTATATATATATATAATAAAATAATATATATTATTATTTTAACCTTATTTTTAAGATATAAGCTTAATCTAGTTAAGGTTATCTTATTTTAAGCATAAGAAATACTCAGTCCTAAGGATATTTAGGCTGACAGATACCCCCTATTAAATCAATTTATACTGAATTTTTTTAAAATATTTTATCCAATATAAATTTAAATATTTCTATGCAATTTGATTTTTTGTATGCATATTCATTATTTCATTGCATATAAAATTCAATATGAAACTTTCTTATGCATACTAAATATGATTTTAAATATGCATATTCAATATTAATTTATATATATATATTCAATATAAATTTTTATGCATATTTTTTTGGATGAATATTCAAAAATATTCTCATTATATATATAATTTACATACTGAATACCACTCAGTAAGTGAATATTCAATTTCACTTTTTGTGACTCAAAATAATGTTACATGACTAAAAAATATCAAAAAGTGAACCAAAAAAAATTTAGTTTATAATATTCCAATGTAATGCATAGTTTTGAAAATTCTTGTAATTTTTTTCAAACAATATATAATATTTAAATATGATTTTTAATATTTTTCAATCTATTTTAAATAAGTAATAAATTAGAGTAAAATTATCACTTGAAAAATTGAGGGCTTTAAATGAGTTTTCAGCTCCATCTTGAACTATAATTTAAAATATTTAGTCAAAACTATGTGCTTAAATTGTATATTGTTTGGAATGATTACTAAAATGTTTTTCATTCAAAATATAAGATAAGTTCATTTCACTTTCATAATGATACCACAAAAGATTCAGCTAGGTTTGCACAATAGTTCAAGTGGGCTTTCAAGCACATTTTTGTTTGAGCTCCATCAAAGTACAGTCTGAGTTATATCTGAGTTCCATCTGACTTCAAGTTATGTAATTGCTAGCAGGTCCTCCCCAAATATTGCATGGTAATAAATGCAATAAATAGATCTCAATAATCTGATTAAATCACAGTATTTTCTAATGAATCATAATATAATAAAAATTTTTATATGAACTTGATCAATAAAAAGACTAAAGTTTAAAATATTTATTTCAAATATTTCAAATATTTACTTTATTATTATATTTATTATTATTGGAAAAAATATATAAGAAAATCATAAACTCTTTTTATTAAAATTCCTTTTAACTCATAACTTGAATATTTAATTTTTAAGTATGATACATATCAAAATATTTTGTCTTTGATTCATCTGTATAGTTCTTGATTACGCAATAAAATTATATTTAATATGATTAATTTATCTTTGAAACCCATACAACCATCAAAACTATTCAATTTTTAATTCTAAAATACCATTGAAAACACACATAACTAAAGAAAAAAAAGATAGGAATTTTTTTTCTAATTTCTGACCCCATGAAATACTCTCAGAGCTTCTTTACATTAAGCACTAATAATTGAGGAATTAATTGATAATATTTCTTCAAGTAAGTCTACTTCTTATAATAGGTATACCTTAATTTAGTTTTTGAGATTTTCAATCAAAAAATGATGATTAGAATTAAAAGAAAATCAATTTACACCTTTTAAAAGCTCTAGTTACGTCTAAAATACTAAGAAATTTCAAAATATAACATTATTAAAATCAACACATAGCTGAGATTATTGACCTTTTTTTGATATATTCATTACCATTCCATGGGAAATTATGAGTTGGTAGAGTTATGTTATGTATTGAAAAAATTAATCACTACTCAGTGAATTTTCAATGTGACAAAATAATATCCAAACTAAATTAAAATATTAAAGATAAAATAGATAAAAACCAATAAAAATTTCTTCAAACTTTAATCTGAACTTTAAATTAAGCTTGAATGCTATATTTTTGGATAATAACAATGTTCTCCTGGAAATAAAAACCACAAATTTAAAAATATAATCTTATGTGAAAACAGGTGTTTGATATTTAATTTCAAACTTTATGATTGTTCAATGAATCTCACAAATAGGTAGAAGCTGTGTTTTTTTATTATTATATCAAATTCTCATTGGAGAACTACCATATGGAGTTTATTTTGTACAAAAGAAACAATAGATAGTTTTAGTTATTTCCATGGTGAATTACCAACATTAAAAATATTATAATTTGGCCTATAAATCTATTAATACATATTTTAACTGAAAAAACAAAATACTTCAATTTTATGATGTAAAAATATAAATAAAATAAAATGGTTCAGGTTCACACTTTTTTTTTGAGAGAGGGAGTCTTCATAGTAGTAATTAGAAACTCAAAGTTCAAAAATCATTTTAATGTAAAAATATATGGTTTAAAGTATTTATCACTTCTTCATTAGAAATATTATATTCACAATTATGGGTGAAGTTTATATTATGGTTCTTTTCATTGTAAAATTCTATGAAAAAAAATAATTTGATATTTTATTTAAAAAAAGACCACAAAAATATTTTTACTAATTTCTCTTATCAAAGAGGTATAATAGATTGAATTTTTTTTATCAAAATGAAATTAAAAAGATAAAAATTCAACTCTTCAGTAAATGTTACTTCTCAAAAAATTAGGGTTATAATTTTAAATTTATAAAATTATCAATTGATAAAATAGAATTTTTTTTCCTTTTCTAAAAAATTACACAGTTTATCATGTGAGCCTGCATTCTAACTTACATATAAAAATCCAAAATGATAATTTGATAATAAGAATTATCTAAATAATTTTTATTTAAAGCTAAAAATATCTTTCCTTAAATTAGGTTCAATATAAACAGAGGATCTTATATGCTTTATATATATTATTATGGTAGATAATTATGTTTACTAATTTTCTTAATCTATCATACAGAAACAAGATCTTGTCATAATCATAGAACATGGACTTAAAATTAATTTTAGTCAAATATTATATCAAAATGATCCATCACCCTATTTAATTTTAGAACCTCATATTATTCAATATAAATCTTTTTGAGATAAAAATATAGTTATTTTTACATTATGAAATCTTAGGAAAACTTTAAATAAGTTGAAAATCTTCTCACAGTTTCAAATTAGCTTGAAGCCTAATGGTACACAGGATTTCATCAGTAGATCAATCTAAGTTCTATCAAAGCTAAGTTGCATATTAATGTAAAAATCTATATATTCATTTGAAGGAATATATTGCAGTAAAAAGAAGGACTTAAAGAGTTTCTTTTGTTATTGAATAGAAAATAGTACATATACAAATTAAATTTAACTTATTTCAATTTGTCAAATTTGTACTTATTACAGTTAATTATTCAGGTATGTATAGTAATCATAGAAAAAATAAAGAAAGCAAAAATATTAAATATATCAATTTATTTTGTGTTTAATTTTTACTTGAATACTATTATTATTGGCCAGTCGTCTAGAAGAAGGAGGAAAACAATAGAGAATGGAGAGGAGGAAGAGGAGATAGGGAAGGAAATAAAGTAATAAAAGTACTTGTAGTTATTTTAAGAGAAACAAAGCAACGAGGACTTCTTGGACTTGACAGAAAAAAGTGAGGGTTATTTTAAATTATAATATATTTATTTTAAGTAAGGGTTTAATCTCAATGCGCGGAAACACTTATATGTATTATTAGACTTAGAGAAACTGTAGAAATTTATTAAAATTTATATTAGAACTATGATACTAATAACAATAATAATAATTTGTATAATATATAAATATGAAATAAAAATGTGAGTGTAATAAGTGATGGGTTAAAGTGGATTACCCAAGGCCCTTTTATAGACCAAGGGACCTCTGAAGCGCCACAAATCAGTATATAAAAAATAGTAATAAGCTAAAACAAGAATATAAAAGAGTAGAAATGAAACATGGATATTAAGAGAAAAATATGAAACAATTAACTAAAACCTGTGAGTAATTAACCATTTTCCCACCATAACTTCTCAAAACACTTAATTAAATTAATTAGTTACCAAGTAAGTCTGAAACATGAGAACAATGAGTAAAACAATCCAAAACAGACATTATAGTGACATGTAAAGGGTTTAAGTAAAACAAATAAAATTATTTTCACGCCAAAAATTCATGTAATAAATTCAATTCAGTTTAAAGAAATTTTAATTAATTGTTTTAACTATGTAATTAATTCAATAATTAGTTTAAATGAAACATATAATTGATTTAATGATATTTGTAATTTAAAGTGGGTATTTTAATATTATGTTATTAAATAAGTGTTATTATTTATTTAATAATTTTTCCTGACACAATTAAGGTTCAAAAAAGCGCCCAATATTTTTGTTTAATAATATATTAAAAGTTTTATTTAATATATAAATTTAATTAATTAATTTAATTACATTATAAGTCAATTTTACATATATAATTATAATATATGTTTGTAATTAATTAATTATTAATTTATAATTATTAAATACATAAAAATGCACCATTATTTGTAGAATATAAAATATATTATGCTTAATTTAAATGTACAAAAAATTTATATAACAATAAAATTAATTTAACAGTTATATTTAATAAGATACTTATATAGTTTTATTATACAATAAAATATTAATTTATATAAATAAAATACAATTCTTACACCTTCTTTCGGGTCCAATAAATTAACATATCATTTAATGGGTTCCTGGTATAGCCTGGCTGACAATTATTCAATTCAAAGTTATTTGCAATCTTACCAACAGAATATACCATTAAATTACAATTTAAAAACATTCATCTCATGAAATTACTTCAAGCATAAATTTAAAATTTTAACATAGTTTGTGTTCCCCTTTTCAAATTTCCTTTTTAAAAAATTTGCATATTTTTTTTCCTATCTTATGTATAGTTATTGAAAAAAAAAATTAAATTTTTTTTTAAAAAATTAAATTTTTTTTTAAAAAATTGAAAAAAATTTCATGTCTAATATCTATATACTAATACATATTCTATATTAAATTGAAGTCTTTATCATCATTGGCTAAGAAATCTGTATTATCCACAAATAAAGGTTTACATATAGCAATAAAATAGTTTTTGATTCTTTTTTAAAATTGAAATAAAGCACCATAATCTAACAGGGTGTAATCTATTTTTTTTCTGAAAGATAGAGTTCACTTTTGGTTCTTTGCTACCTCATTTGACATACTCCTCACATTTCCTCACATTTGGCTGGGTTTAAATTCCTCTCAATTTTATTTCCATCCCTCCCCTTTCAGAAACAATAGTTATAAATTTTCTATACTCTCAAGCCTTCCCAGCCTAAATTTTTACAGTCCTCTTCCCTCCCCTCCTCTCCTTTTTCACTTTTCACCCACCCCATTCCTTTTTTTTTCCTCCTCATATCTCCTCCCCTTTTGCACTCCTCACTACCTCAATAAACCCCTTTTTACTCAAAT
This sequence comes from Hemileia vastatrix, assembly GCA_030280995.1. Classification (NCBI taxonomy): domain Eukaryota; kingdom Fungi; phylum Basidiomycota; class Pucciniomycetes; order Pucciniales; family Zaghouaniaceae; genus Hemileia; species Hemileia vastatrix. The sequence continues at coordinate 844,795 of JASXTE010000014.1, read as the reverse complement.
AAAACTCTTTCATTTCCCCATCAACCCCATCAATCACCTTTTGAATAGTGTAAATCTTCATCCATGAAAGAAATAAGATTGAGAAAGACAAGACCAGGGTGCCCGATTTTTTCCATTTCTGTGCTCTTGCCATTCTTCTAGGAGGATGCTTTTCTGTTGCAAGATAGGTCATCAAAGACAAGAATGTGGTAGTTGAAATGCAGAAAGACAAGAATGGGATATTTTGATGAGAGTGGTGGCTCACTGGCTCCAATAGAAAGGACAAGTCAGGTTTGAGATTTGGGAAGAAGTTGATTTGAGGGGTCATGGTGCAAGGGTGGTTCAGGTAGGGTGGAAACAGGTTTAAGGCCAGTGATTATGATGTTGAATAGAGTAACAGGCAGACTCACTTCCAGGGAAGACAAGTTGTGCACTCATGATTGGGATGCTAAATAGCACATTTTCATCAGCCATTTTCACATTTAGAGTGAATTGGACTCTGATTTTTGCCTTTTACTTACCCTCAGCCCACTTTCAAAGAGATCCTAAATACAGTAGAACACTCTGTATTTTCTCTCACTGAGTGTCTAAATTCCCATATGTCTAGAAATCGCTGTGAATGGGGTGAGGCTGAATTTTGATTTTGGACTTGAATATGTATTACTTGGGTTTAACTCCACACTCCACTCTTTAGTATCTACTAGGTGTGTCTCAAGAATTTATACTGCAATGAATCATCCATAAATCTAGCACCAGTATCACACATTGGTTAGGCAAGGAGTTTTAGTTTTTGTAAGACTCAAAACCCCAAAATTCAATTTTTTTGAGATCTTAAGATAAAAAAACCCTGTTTTTTATAAAAAATTCCCCTGGGATTACAAATTTCCCTCCCTGGAATGCTTTTTGTATTTATTAATATTACTCTATATATTAGTGGCTAAAAATATTATAAAACAATATAAAATGTCTCTTAGTTCATTTCATATGGGAATTTTATTATTTTATAAGAATAAAAAATTTATTATTTATTATTATTCTTTGCATGTGCAAGGCAGGTTGGGTAGTGGGATTCAATTCTTTCAATATTTCTTCAAAAATTCTTTTAATTCAAGCATAAAGATTATAGTTTTTAATGATTATATGTGTTTCAATAAATGTTCAAATTAGCTTCAAGTTGTGTTCAAAGTCAAGTCATTACTTCTTCATGGTTGTTTCATCACTGCCTCAATGTGTGCTCAATTAGATATAAATTAGGGTTCAAGGTTGTATACTTGAAATAAAGTCCCCCCATATTACGTGGTGAGTTATAACTTAAAATATTTTTTATAATTATTTAAATGTTGAATTTATAAGGGTAATGTTATATATGAAATATTATATTATAGTGGTTAAATTTATGCATTATTAATTGTTAATTTTCTTAATATAACTCTTCTCTATTCTCTTCAGTTGATTCTATAACTAAATCTATGCATATGGTAGGTACATGTCTACATTTCACCTCCTAAAAGTGTCCTTATGTTTGTCCAGATCTCCACAGAGCTTGTTCAGAATTAAAAAATCAATCAAAAACTATAGACTATTCTAATTAATCTATGAAACTTCAGGTAGATATAAAAGCCTCTGCTTAAGTATTTCACACAATTTTTGCTGATTGAATAGCCCTTTTCACTGAACTAAAAATCATCAAATTTAACTAAATTCTGAAAACCCAAAACTTCATCAAATCACTAAATAAAATAATTTAAAATATATATAAAATCAGGAATAATTCAGAAAAATCCCAGAAGTTTCTTGATCTTATTTAAAAAAATTTCAAATAATTTTGAACCTAAAAAAATTTGTTTGACCATAAAGTAACCATTTTAATCTGAATATTTTATAGCCACCTTTTAGGATTTAAAATAACCAGTTTTCTCTAGTATAAATTCAACATTGAAGCCAATTAAGCTCAGTAAATTACTATATGGGTATCCTACATAATTTTTCATACCACCTGAGTGCCATACTAGACTTTAGAATACCACACCAGCTCATCAGTTACCCCACATTTGCCAAAATAAGATCTAGAAGCCCACCCTAAGTACCCTCTAACAAAAACACAACATCCAACACAAACATCCACTAAGTGAAAATAAAAGCACTTGAAGAAAAAATAGATTTCAGTTTAAAGCTATAGAGGACTAAAAACTGTGATAAAACTAATACTAGAGCTCACCATGCAATATTTGGGGGGGACTTGCTGGAAAGTCCTCAACTTGAAGTCAGATGGAACTCAGACTGAAGTTATAATGAGCTGATGCTAAAATCTACTTAGAACTGATCTTGAACTCTTAATCAAGTATAGATGATTCTGTGCTGAAATAATGTTAAGATTCTAATGAATAATCAATAGAAATAAAAAAAAAGGGAAAATTAAAAATTTGGTCAATTCACATTAATTTTACATAAAACACAATTATATTTCATAATGAGTTTCAATTGATAAGTAAAAATACAGAAAATTGTATTATTTATTTCAAAAGCATCACTTTTGATATGTATAATGATAATATTAATTTTTATAGATAAATTATACAATGAAATCAGTGGCTTTGTTAATGAAAAATCTTTTCAAACCAGGATTCTATTCTTTACTTTTAAATTGAAACCATATTGTGGTAGCCTAAAGTTTAGTACGGCACCTAAATATGTAAATGGAGTTATTACGGCGTGCAAGATTGGTGTTATTATTTTTTATAAAAGGGTTTTATTTAATTTATTGGAGTTTAAAATATGAAGAAATTGGTCACGAGCGAATGCCTACACAAAAACAATTTATTTTACGGAGAAAGCTTATTTTTACGGTCTGAAAAATTTATAAGTATCAAGTCGAGTCACTCAAGAACCTTGGGAAATTTTCCCAGAATTTTTACTATTTTTCTTATACTTTTAAATGAATTTTAAAGTTTTATAGAAATATTTACGTTTTCAGAAATTACTTAACTTCGATGAATTTTCACGGGGTAATTAGAGCTGCGCAGACTACGAAAATTAGTTTGGTATGTAAAAAGGAAGTAGCTCTATTACGTGTAATTTTTCTAGATTTTTTATTATAGTTTTAAGGTTCTAATTGAGTCCGGAAGTCCGGACAGACTCCGCTTTGACTCCGTACGGACTCCGTTCGGGCTCCGTACGGGCTCCGGATTGACTCTGGAAGAGCTCTGGAGGGGAAAACTTAGGCACGTGACTAGGAATACTTAAGCGCCTCTCAAACTTGAAGTTGAAGGGGGGGACAAATCATACAGCTTAATCATTAACCACCACAGTCTCATTTTTTTATTACTCAACAAATTAAAATAACTTGTAATACCCTTATAACATTATTATTTTTACATAACATTTTAGAAATACAATTCAACAGTTTAAATAACACTTCATACAGGGTATCTTTAGAAAGGTCTTCGTCGCTGGGACTTGATTATTGCTGTCTCATAAAAATTCAAATTATTATAAAAACATAAAAGTCAATCTTTTCAGATCTTTCACTGGTACACCTTAATTGTTGTTATCAGTATTTCTTTATCAACAGCCACGATCATTTAATCTCAATAAGCGTTAATTATTTTAGAGTTTCATTATTTTTATCAATCAGATTCAAGTAGATTGGTTAGCTTAGTGATTTAGAATTCCCATTTTGTTATTTTTATTGGAAGGACGGGGTTTTCAGCTAAATCCACACATCTCCTCCAGATTCTGCTTACAGCAAGGCGACTGTAAGAGTTTACCTTACCATAGTTGGCGCCCAACGTGGGGTTTCGATTTCTCTAGCTTTCTTTAAAGACTTACTTGGATCAAGAACGTTCTTAGCCTGCAAGAGGCTTATTCTCTGGAACTCTAATTGGATTTTTGTTATTGGCCTGCAAGAGGCTTGTTATTTTATCGATTGTTAACGCTTTTCTTTACTTATTGGGATGTCTTCTTCTGCTGTTTCTTCTGGATCTTCTAACCCTCTTACTCCCTCAGTTAGAATTGTTTCTTGGGATGGCCCAAAGTTTGATGGGGAGGAGGTTAAATGGTTCATTAGCAGGTATGAAGCTGCTGCTGCTGTTGATGGTGCTTCTCATGTGGATATGGTGAAGCAAGTTAGGTTTTTTATTTCTGATAGGGAGGTGGAAAAAGAGGTTATTGCTATGCAGGCATTCAAGGACAAGGATTGGGTTAAGCTTTCTAAAGCTATGGTTGATAGATGGGGTGTTAGGTTTACTATGATGGACCTCAATAAAATTGTTGGAGACTGGCAAGCAAAAGGTGGAGTTTCTTCTATGGCTGACTTCAAAAAGCTCTGTGTTCAGTTTGATGAAGTGGTGGAATATCTCATACTGGTGGACGAGTTAGTGCATGAGAACCAAGCAAAAGATTTGTTTTGGACAGCATGCAGCAGGGATATTCGAATGGACGTCTTGAAGGATCTTTCAAGAAAAGATTTGATGAAGGAACTGCCTAATGGTGAGCAGAAACTGCCGGCTCTGGAGGTTATCAAAGAGAACATTCAGGCCCATCTCAAGTTATTGGCATTGGACAAATATCAAGAGTCTTGCACTCAATATGTTAGCAAGGTTAGCGAGGTTTTGGCCGAAAACAACGATATTATGGTCAAAGCCCAGGAGGCCAAGAAGGCTCAAATGGGATTAACTGCTGCTAAAGTTGAGGGTAATGTAGATAATAAGATGGTCGATCACCTGGCCGATTTAACTAAACAATTAAAAATATTTGTTCAAGAAACCCAGAAGGCCAACAAGGCCCCAATCACTTCTTCGTCGACGTCGACTTCTTATCAGTCTAGAGGTTATGAACGTCGAAATTATAATGGCAATAACAACGGTAACCGCTTCCCAGGCAATGGGAGAAATGGTGGGAATGGTGTTAGTAATGGATATAGAGGTGGCTACGATGAGCCAAAGGTGTGCTCCTATTGTAATAGGAGGGGTCACAGAGCAACAGTTTGTTTTGCTCTTGATAAGGATATGGATGCTGGGCGAGTTTTATTTGATGGTAAAGTTTATAAATTTCCCGATGGTTCGTTCATCAAGCCCAGTGATGGACAGTCTCCTTCTGATTTGGTCAGAAGAAGTTTAACGGCTGAAAGGAGAGCCAGATTTGAAGAGGTGACGGATGAAGATGTTAATGCCAAGAGTGGCAAAAATGGTGATGGTAATGGTGGAAAAGCTGACAAAGGTAAAGAGAAAGAGGTCAGTAAAGCCACATTTTCTACTTCTTTTGGTGGTTTAGAGCTGGCGACGGTTGCCCAGGTGGAGGGTAGCTGTATGGCTGGCGAATACGATGTTAATGCTTCTAGAAGAGCAGCTGCTACTAAGGCGAAAAGTAGCATTCAGAGCCAATTGAGGGCTAATCCTGGCAAGGCCAATAACAAAGTGAACCCTTACTCTAAGGACAAGAATTCTAGTGCTCAAACTGCCGCCAACAAATTGAACCCTTACTCTAAGGACGAATTATATAAAATGCAGAAGGGGATTGCTGATATGGGGCCCCCTAGTTATGGCAAGTTTGATTTAAATGGTGAGCCTATGCCAGAGGATGATTTGGATTCTGAGGAGGACGTACCGTTGGCATCTCTACCCAGACCAAGTTTTAGCAGTCCCATCCCAATGGAGGGAGTAAGAAGGACTAGCAATGGATCAGGATTAGTGCAAGAAGCTGGTGACGGAGTTAGGGTTATAGAGAGTGAAGATGTTATAATGGGGGGTGAAGATGGCTCGGTTGGACCTCAAGAGGTACCCAGGGCCAAGGTTGTTAAATCAAAGGTCCAGTATGAGCGGCCAGTAGTTTCTGGTCAAGCTAATGCGATGGACGCAGTTTTGAATAGGGTGAATCAACTTCAGATTCCCTTATCTTTGGGGGAGTTATTTACGATTAGTCCGGCGCTTGCTGAAAAGCAAAAGAAGCATTTGACGAGGTGTCGGGTTTCCACTGGAGAGGTGGAATATATTTGTGAAAATGCTGAAAAGTTTGGGGAAGATGTAGATACACATTTTTCCACTCCCCTGGGTTACCTGGTGGTAACTTTAAATGGTAAAGAAGTAAAGGCCTTGGTCGATTCAGGGTCTCAAATTAATTTAATTTCATTGGAGCAAGCGACGAGTATAGGCTTGCCAATTAAAAGTGGAACTGGGGGAAACCTCAGAGGCATTGGAGGGCATGCAACAGAGCTGATGGGTACAGCTGAGCATGTCAGGTTAGGCATTGGTGGATCTGTTGGTAAGGTTCACTTTTATGTGGCCAGAGGAGCAGTCAAAACTGTTCTTGGTGGTCCTTTTTTGATGGATTTTGAGGCCAGGATAGGGTATCAAGCTGGCATGGTGATTAGTTTGGAGATCACTGGTGAAGATATGCGGAGGTTACATATGCGGTTAGCACCTCCTGGAGATGAAGGTTGGGAAACACGGCCAGGGATTACTACTCTGTGCCAGTGTTGTGTTTGCACCAAGAAGCGGCATATAAAATGGACGGCTTCTGGTGAATTATGTTTGTTGGAAAGGGATGAATGCCCTCATTTTTTGGGGTAGCAGGGGCTGATCACTCTAATGTTGTAATCTCTCCTCAGGATGAGATCCCCGATTGCAATAGGTCAGCTCACTTGGAGATAATTCAAGTGGATTCTCAATTATTTTCTGTTAATATTACTTTGGAGTGCAAATACGTTTTGGACTTTTCTATATGTTTATTGGATTTACCCGGTTTTTATATTAAATTTAAAAACGGTGAAAAAGGCAAAATGGGCCAAATTAGGTTGGATAAAAATTGGAAGGGTATGTTTGATTACCTCCAGCAAGAGGGTAAACTGCGAAAATCTCATCAAAACCAAATTAAAAATCTCAGTATAAGTAAATCACAAAAAAATAATTTATGTGAAAAGGTTATTCCAGACCTCCAGCAAGAGGTTAAACTGCAATTATCTCCTTCTATTACGGACCTCCAGCAAGAGGGTAAACTGCAAATATCATATCAAAATCCAATAAAAAATCTCGGTATAATTAAAACACAAAAAAATAATTTTTGTGAAAATTCTATTATGGGCCTCCAGCAAGAGGTTAAACTGCAATTATCTCCTTCTATTATGGGCCTCCAGCAAGAGGGTAAACTGCAAAAATCACATCAAAATCCGATTAAAAATCTCAGTATAATTAAAACACAAAAAAATAATTTTTGTGAAAATGCTATTCCGGTCCTCCAGCAAGAGGTTAAACTGCCGACTTTCTTTACGGGTGATTTACTGTTGGATAAGGGAAGCAAAGGTGTTGGAAAATCTGTTTATAAATTAGACGAGGGAAAGGAGAAAAGGGTAAAATTTAAAAATGAAATAAAATATTTTTCTAATTTTTCTTATTCTGATTCTGACGATGAAGAAGATTCATTTGATGAAAGTTTTAATGGCGATGTTTTACCTCAAGTTTATTTAGATGTGGACGCAGCCAAATATAAGAAAGTAGCAAATAAAGTTCGACCTATTAATGAACCGCTACCTGCTGAATTAAATCCACCCTTGAGAAGACCAAGGTTATCAAGAGATCCTTATGAAAGTCCCTTGGTAAAGAATCCGCCTGAATTTTCTGAGACGTCAAGAATCACTTTTGAGAGACTGGGTGTTGTTAATTTTGGAACTGATGGTTGGTTGTCTGGAGAAGAGAAGAAGTTGTTGTTGGATGTGATGGTCAAGCGAGAGAAGGCCATTGCTTTTGTAGAAGAGGAGAGGGGTGTGTTGAAGAATTCCTATGGGGAGCCTTACAAGATTCCTGTGGTATGTCATGAACCGTGGCAGCAGAAACTGATTCCTATTCCGGCTGCATTGAAAGAAGCCTATATTGAAGTTGTCAGAGAACGGATACGCACTGGACTGTATGAGCAATCAACATCAAGTTATTCTAGTCCGGTATTTTGTATCAAGAAACCGAATGGCAAGCTTAGAGTTGTTCATGATCTTAGGGAATTAAATAGGGTTACAATAAAGGATGCTGGGATACCGCCTAGTGCTGAGGAGTTTGTTGAAGCGTTTGCGGGGAGAGTGTGTTATGGTTTAGGAGATATTATGGGTGGATATGATGAGAGAGAGTTACATCCGGACTCAAGGCCTCTCACTACATTCGATACGCCACTTGGACGTTTACAGTTAACAAGATTACCTCAAGGAGCAACAAATTTGGTTGCAGTTTATCAAGCTCAGATGGCTTGGATCCTTCAAGATGAAATTCCACAATATGCTGGAATCTTTATAGATGATGGAGGAATTAAGGGACCAACAACCGACTATGATAACCAGGTGTTGGAAGAGAATCCCGGGATACGCAAATTCATTTGGGAGTTTGCAATTACTTTAGAAAGAATCTTGTTTCAAATTGAAGAGGCTGGTTTAACTATTTCAGGTTCAAAATTTTCATGTTGTGTGCCAGCCTTAGAAATATTAGGCCATGTGGTATGTAGAGAGGGTAGGATTATGTCCAAGAAGAAAGTTAACAAAATTCAGTCCTGGCCAAGACCCAAGAATACGACCGAAGTTAGAGGGTTTTTAGGCGTTTGCGTATATGTTAGAATGTTTATCAAGGACTTTTCTTCATTGGCAGCTCCATTGAGACGGTTAACGAGAAAGGATGCAGACTGGGAGTGGGATGAAGAGTGTGAGAAGGCGTTTGTGAAGTTGAAGGAGGTTGTGGGGAAGGATTTAGTCCTGCACAAGTTAGATTATGGAAAAGATGCTGGTAGAATTTATTTAGCAGTTGATTCAAGTCAGGTTGCAGCTGGGGCGGTTTTGTCTCAGACGGATAAAGCTGGTTACATCAGGCCAGTTAGGTATGAATCTGTAGTATTTACTGAGGTCGAATCAAGATATTCTCAACCAAAATTAAAATTATGTGGTGTGGCGAAAATACTGAAGAAACTTCAGCATATTTTGTGGGGGCAACATTTTGAGTTGCAAGTGGATGCGAAATCGTTAATCCAGATGATTAATTCCCCAAGTTTACCAAACGCACCCATGACAAGATGGGTAGCTTTTATTCAACATTTTTCATTTGATTTAGTTCATAAGCCTGGCAAGACTTTTACTATGCCAGATGGTTTATCAAGGAGACCACCCACTGAAGAAGATTCAGACTCAGAAGAGTTTGATGAAGATATACCTATTATCAAAGCCAGCACTAAAGGAGCTGGAGACTTTCCATACCTCCCCCATGAGGTTAAACTGGCAGGACTATTGTGTTTAGATTATGGTGTTGATGACCTCCACCAAGAGGATAAACTGGAAAATAGTTTTTATGTTAATAAAGGTGTAGATAAATTCAGCAGAGATGAGGTAGAAGAAGATGTAGTGTATGTAGAGGAAGATGGATTGGTAGTGTGGGATAGTAGTAAATTAAGGAATGGTGTATATGTTGGAGAATTAGAGAATTTAAATAAAAGGGTGGATAAAGAGAAAGAGGTATTTTCAAATATGGTTTTCGAAGGATCCAAAAGTTCAGAAGAAAAACGTCGACATAGCTCGATTAAAGATTTATTTAGGGGTCAACGATTATTGGCTCATTCATGTTCAGGTGATATTGGTGATAGAGAAGTCCCTATTGATGTTATATTAATTGATTTTCAAGATGAAGTCTGGGGTCAGACTGGTTTTTATTTTTTGTTAGTCAAATATTTGTTGACTTTAGAGAGGCCAGAAGATTGTGAAGACGATGAATGGGTGGCTATCAAGAGGAAGTCATCTACGTTTTACCTATCTGGTTGACGTTTAATGAGGAGGAGATATCCAAATCCTCAAGTAGTTATAACTCAACAGAAGGGGCAAGAATTAGTTTTGAAATCACTGCATGAAGATCTCGGGCATAGAGGCGTTGGAGAAACGTTTAGAAGAATTTCTGATCGATTTTGGTGGCCTGGAATGAAGATGGCTGTTAAACAGTGGGTTCAGTCATGCGAAGAATGTCAAAGACGAAGTTATTTAAGGCCAAAAGAACCTGGACGCGCGACCGGTGAATATACGCTCTTTGGGAGAGTTAGTTTAGATGCCGTTCATATAAAAGAGGGACGGTATAAATATTTAATTGTGGCCAGAGATGATTTATCTGGTTGGGTAGAGGCAGCGCCTCTTATTAATTTAACTGCCAAAAATGTGGCAGAATTTTTTTTGAATAATTGGGTATATAGGTATGGGGTGATGAAGTTGGTAACAGTAGATGGAGGTCCTGAATTTGGGACAGAGTTTAAAGAGGCCGTATTGAAAGTTGGATCAAAGGTTAGGGTAGCAACCTCATATTATCCTGAAGCTGAAGGCATGGTTGAAAGAGGGCATCAAGTTATTAAGGATGCTTTAGTTAAAATGTGTGGGACAAGTGCCGAAAAGTGGAGGCACTATTTACCTTTAGTTTTATTTGCTGATCGAATCACTGCCAAAAGGACGACCAGATTTTCACCTTATGAACTTGTTTTTGGACAGAAAGCAGTTTTACTGGTTGATTTAGAAGCTGAATCATATCTTGGAGTTGACTGGGATACAGTCAAAACTACTGAAGAATTATTGTGTGCAAGAATGATGCAGCTAGAAAAGAAAGAAGAATATTTAGAAAAGGCATATTCGCGGATGATGAAGATCCGAAATCAATCAGTCAGATATTGGGATGAGCGGTTGGCACATCGATTAAGGAAACCTTTGAACCCAGGTGATATGGTCTTGGTGTATAATAGGAGTTTGGAAAGTCAGTGGGGAAAGATGTTTGCAGATAGGTGGAATGGACCGTATAAAGTCAAGGAGCAAGTTTCCGGCGGTTCATATGTGCTAGAAGAGTTGGATGGAGTAGTATTAAAGAAGAGGGTAGCGGCCGATCAAGTGAAACGGTTCTATCCTAGAGGCACCAGGAGTGCCGAAGTCTAACTCCGAAATGAGGATAAACTACAATTTTAATGACATTTATCAAATTTTATACCTCCGCAATGAGGATAAACTATGATATCTACGAAATTTTATGGATTCCTCCGCAATGAGGATAAACTATGATGTTTATAAAAATTTTATGAATACCTCCGCAACGAGGATAAACTATCTTTTTTTTTATCAAATAATTTACTATCGTTACACTGCATATGGGCAACGAAACTGTGATGAAACATAACGAAATAGGAGAAAACCTTCGTTGAAAATTTTCAAAATTTAAAATTCTTAAAATATGGGTGAAGATAGTGTTGGAAAAGTTTTAAAATTTATTGGAAGAAGTGTTCACAGGGGAACCTTCTTAATTAAATATTTGCAAGTGTGGGGGTAATTGATGGGCTGGCTGCTCTATACACAATTACCCCATAATGTTCGTTTCCAAAATTTTCCCTGTTTCTAGTTGAATCCTGGCTTTGTCTTTTAATTTTAGGAAGTCCACTAAGACTATAAACTGGAACGAATCAAGAGACACCGCTCTCAACGCTGGATTCAAGATTCTTTTATTTTATTTTGTTTTTGATTTTTTTTATGATTGTGATTTCTTTTCTTTAATATATATTATGAATTATTGTAAAGGTGATGCTCACTGGTGGTCTCTAATCATTTTTATAAATTGGAGGGAGCCCACCCAGTGATCATCATTATAAAAATTATCTTCTAAAAACTTTCATTTATTTTCTTTTCTTTCAATTTCTCAAAATTGTGTAACCACATCAAGTTGCACTTGGATGTGGGTATGATGTCGAGGGTACGGCTCATCAAATGGCCAGGGGGCATCTTTTAAAATTTTATTTTAAAATTTTTTTTTAGTACTTTCTTATCTTTCTTTAAAATTAAATTTTAACTTTTATTTCAAAACTATCTTTTCTAAAATCTTTTATTTTAAATTTAAAAAAAAAAAATTAAAATTAAAAAAAAAAAAAAAATAATAAAAATAAAATAAAAATAAAATAAATAAAAAAAAATAAAAATAAAAAATAATAATAATAATAATAATAAATAAAATAAAAAAAAATTAAAATTAAAATTAAAATTTATTAATTAAATCAAAATCATTATTATATTTCTTAGTTTTATTTTTTTTAGTTTTCATTCACCACGCAATATTTGGGGGGGACTTGCTAGCAAGTCCTCAACTTGAATTCAGATGGAATTCAGACTGAACTCAGACTGAACTCAGACTGAACTTTACTTTGAACTCATCTTGGGCTCTTAACCAAACATGGATGAGTCTGTGCTTGAGTAATAGTGAAAGTTTAATAAATAATTTATAGAAATAATAACAAGGGAAGATTAATAATCTGATCCATTCACAGAATTTTTTTCACAAAACTCATTTTCATTTTCATTTTGAATTTCACCTGATCACTTAAAAGACTGAAAATTATACTATTTATTTCAAAAACATCACTTTTAACCTCTCTAATTATTTTATTCTATTTTTTTTGAAAAAATATAAAATAATATCAGTGGTTCTCTTTAATGATAACTCCTTTTAACCAAGAATTTGAGGCTTTTATTTTTTAATTTAAACCATATTACCTGATATTTTTTTTTGTATTTTTATTATTTCTTATTATGCAATATAATTATTTTAAACTCAATGGAATTATTTAATAAAAATATTGAACCATAAAAATTCTCAAGTTTCTATTCTAGAATACTGTGAAAAGACTCATAATTAAGAAAAATAAAAGATAGAAATATGTTTTCATAATTTCTGTTTCAATGAAGTTCTCTAATATTTACTTTACACTTAGCACTAATAATTGATAAATTGTTTAATTATATGTCTAGAAAGAAGTATAATTCTTATACAAGTGAATTTTAATCCAGTTTTTTCCATTTTTGTATGCAAGAAGATGATTAAAATTAAAAGGAAATATCTTTTTGCTCTTTTTTTTTCTATCGAATATTCAACTACTAAGAATTTTCACAATATTAATTTATTCAATGTAATACACATATGATTTTCTGGAACTCTTCATGATGTATTTCATCAAAATTCAATGTAAATATGGCTATTTGGTAGAGTAATCTCATGAGTTGAAATAATTAATCACTACTTAGTGAATTTTTCATATGAAAGACTGAAATTCAAGCTAGATGTAAAAATTTAAAGATAATTAAAACAAAGTAGTATAAATTTATTTAAACTTTAATTTTAGTACTTGATTTTGCTTCAATGCTGTATTGTGGGATAATTTCAGTGTCAACCTGGGAATAAGCACCATATAATTTGAAAAGTGATCTCATGTTAAAAAATGTGCTTCAGGTAGATATTTTGATTGTATTATTGTTCAAGAACTGAATTAAATAGGTAAAAGTGGTAATTTTTCATAATTCTATCAGTTTCAAATTAAAAAACTATTATATGATATTCATTTTGTAAAAAAGACACAATAGGTAATTTAGATTATACCCATGTAGAAAAGCAGCTGTAAAGGCAATCATCTTTTTATTAAAAATAATATTATTCCATGTTTTAAATGAAAAGAAAAAATATTTCAATTCTATGGTTTTGAAAAATAAATTAAATGAAACATTTCAGGTACGCTTTTTTAGTCATTAGAATCAAAGTTTTGATAGGAGTAATTCACAACTGAACACTTACACGCAATTGTAAAATTATATATATGGGTTCAAGATTTATCAATGATTTATTGGAATTATGATATTTATGCTGATTGGTAGATCTTATATGATGTTTCTATTCAGTTTCTAAGTGTATGAAAAACAATCCCTTTGATATTTTATTTAAACAGAAGAATTTAAAAATTTTCTTGAAATTGGCCTTATCACAAAGCAATACTGGAATGGTTATATTGTTATAAAAATTAATTTAAATAGCAATATTTCAAATCTTCATAACAGATTTTAAACTAAACATAAATATTAAAATTTGACTTTTTATAAAAATATATATTGATTTAAAAGATATTTACTTATTTTTTTTTTTACAAAATGACCAATTTTATCCTGTGAGGCTTCCATTCAACTTAAATGTGTAAGTCTAAAAAATTAATATGATGCTCTGAATACTCTATATAATGTGTACCTAAGGCAAAAATAATGTTTTTTTGAAGTACCTTAAATCTAAGCAGAAGAGCTGATATCTTTTTTATGTAATATAGTTGTATAAAATTGATTTTTAGGTAGTTTTGTAATACGTAAAATGGAAAGAAATCATATCATAATAATATATAATCAACTTAAAACTTTTTTTAATATAATATTATCTAAAAATAATTCTTAATATGTACTTATTTTTAGAACTTCAAAGTGTTTAATAAAAATATTTTGATATAAAAATATAATTATTTTTATATTTAAAAGTAATTAATAAAACTTCTAAAAAAGTATACATTTTTTCATGGCTTAAATTATTATGAACCACACTTGGAAACAAGATTGCATTGAGAGTTCAATCTAAGTTCCACCAAAAACATGATAAATAATTTTTTTGAAAATGTATATAGTCATTGAAATGAAAAAAAATTAGTAAAAGAAAGGACTCAGATATTTTATTCTGTTACTGAATAGATTATCATAAATATATTGAGGTAGATAACTTATTGAAGTTTTTTAAATTTGCAGTTATTACAGTCAATTATCCAGTTATATATAGCAATCACAAAACAAGAAATAAGCCTAAATGGTTATATATGTGGATAAATCTTTTCCTCAACCTTTACCCTAATTATTTAATTTAATTCAAAGCTAATTTTAATCTAACCAACATATTTTACTATTACATTTAAAAATAAATACAATAAACTCAAAAAATACATAAGTTCAATAGTTTAAAATTTCTTTAAATGTTTTATTCTAGTTTTTAACTTTTTGCTACAATTTTCCTATTATATTATTTATTTATATCATGTATAGTTATCAAAAGAATTCTGTGAATTATTGTGTAAAAAAGCAAAATAGTATTTCATTATCAATTATTTTACTATATTACTTTCTTAGTCTTAAAGTGCATTGTAAATCAAAAATATAAAATAAAGACGTATAAACTATAGGTTTAAGTTAAAAAATATCAATAAAAAATAATTATCAATCATTTTCCATATCGGCAGAATAGAGCTGTAGATTGAGGGGGTGGACTCTGATATTCGCCCGAAGAACAAAGTTCACACTCCATTTTTCACTACCTCAATGGACAACCTCTCAATCTCTCCACACAAATTTTTCTGCTTTTTCATTTCTGTTAATTCTATTACCACTCACCACCCTTTTATTGCCCTCCTGATACATTTGCTACACCCTTTAAGCTTCAAAATCTATGTTTAAGCCCTCCTCACTACTCCCTCCACTCTATTTTCACTTTTAACACAACTACACCCCTTTTGCAACCTCTCGCTCACCTCCCATTCCCCTCACTCACCCCACTCACCTCCATTAGCCCTCACCAGCCTTTCTCTCACATTCTAAAACTATTACTCATCTCCCCAGTTTATTGTCCACATCCCCCAGCTCTCGCTTACCTCCCCTAGCCCTTTCTCACCTTCCCAATCTTTCCAGCCCTTCACTCACCTCTTCCAGCCTCCCCCAGTCCCTTACTTTGGCTGGAGATGTGAGCGAGGTGCTGTAAAGACTAAGGAAGGCTGGGAGAAGTGAGTGAGAGGCTTTTATTACCTCCCACAGACTTTCAAAGCCCCTCGCTCACCTCCCCCAGCTTCCCAAGTCCCTTAATTTGGCTGGAGATGTGAACGAGGTGCTGTAAAGACTAAGTAGGGCTGTGAGTAGTAGGTGAGAGGCTTTTGTCAACTCTCCTAGCCCTTTAAGGACCCTTGCTCACCTTTTCCAGCCTTCCCGAAGTGGGTTAGGGGATTTTATAACCTCTCCCAGCCCTGTAAAGCCCCTCTCTCACCTTCCCCAGCCTTCCCCAGTTCCTTTATTTTTCTGGGGGAGGTGAGCGATGAGATTGAAGAGGTGAAAAAAGTGTTGGGGAGGCATGCAAGGGCTTGGGAAGTAGCCAACTTTTTATAAACTTGAGAATAATTAATATGTATAAATTAGAAATAACAAGGAATAAAATTTTGAGGAATTATAACCCATTCCAAGTGGTAAATAATGTAACTAAATACATATTTCAGAATTTGAGTTGCTTGTGTTTACTAAAAAAATGTGGCCAATCGTTGAAAAAGGAAGATTTTTGTAGGGAAGAAACATGAAAAATGAAAAAAATACAAAGTAAAATAAAACTAAATAATGACAGTGGGCTGGGAAAGGTGAGTGAGGGTCTGGGGGAGGTGTGAGAAATGAAGAGAAGAGAAGGGAGAGGGGGGGAAGGAGAGGAGAGTTGTTTTCTCACTGTGAAGGAAAGGAATAGGGAAAATGGGTAAGTAGATGGCAAGTTTAGAAATGAGATAAGGGGGTAGGATAGGAAGTCAGATTGAAGATAAGGGAGAATTAGGGGAGGGAGGCATCAGATGGAAGTCCCACTTGTAATTCTACCAGGAATCAATTCAGGAAGCAAAAAAAAGCACTAGACATCTAGTGCACACTTTTTTCCTGCTGTGAATATTTTTTGAACTATTAATCAACTGTGGTTCAATGAAGGTTCAAATCAGTTTCAAGGTGTTTTCAAAGTAAATTCAATATTTCTTCATGATTGTTTCATCACCACCTCAATGTGTGCTGAAAAAGATATGAATTAGGGTTCAAGGTTGTGGACTTGCTAGCAAGTCCGCCCCCCATATTGCGTGGTGATTCTTTTTAGTTTTATTCATTTAGTTTAGACAGGAAACAGGGTCTAGGAGAACTCAATACCAATGGGATTTTACTTCAAGATATCTGTTAGTCCTCCAAGACTTTAAACTGGCTACTGTTCAAGACGTTCTTTAAGGTTTTTTTTTTTACACGTATTTTGGATCTGTTAGTCCTCCAAGACTTTAAACTGGCTAATTTTCAAGACTTTCATTAAAGATTTTATATTGGAGCTGTTAGTCCTTCAAGACTTTAAACTGAATTTCAAGGATGATTCAAGATTTTATGGATATTTTTGGAGACGGATTTTTTATTTATTTATCAATCAAATGTTAGGTCCACCAAGACCTTAAACTGGAGTGTTATCAAATGTTAGGTCCACCAAGACCTTAAACTGAACTGTTATCAAGCTGTTGGGTCCACCATGACCTTAAACTGGATTTCTTATTGATTAAATGTTTGGTCCACCATGACTTTAAACTGGTAGTTCATTCATTGTTTAGTCCACTATGACTTTAATCTGGAAAATTAATATCTGCAGGATAATTCAACATTCATTGGGCCACTATGACATTAAACTGGATTATCAAATTTATTCAATCTTTGGTCAAGCCTAGGCCTTACTTAGGAATTTATCAAGTTATTTATGCACCTAAACGATCTTTGGTCCACCAAGACCATAAACTGGCAATCGATTATATGTTTGGTCTACCAAGACTTTAAACTGGAATGTCAATCTTGTTTGGATTACTCAATTCAATCTTTTAATTTATCACTGTCCACTAAGACTCTAAACTGGTTATTCAATTATTTCTGGAATTGGGTGCTGATAAGCTTTAGGAGGTTAAAATTTTAGGTTGTGATGATGCTATAGAAAGCATAATGGTTAATTAGGTGAAATTTGTGGCGCTTTAACATGGTCTAAAGTTAATATTATTATTGGAATCCTGGCAAAAGTATTTTATGGGTTTGCTGTATAGCAAAGTTTGAAAATTGTGATGAAGGAATCAGAAGTTAGGATGGTAGTTGGATTTTAGGGAATGATTTTTTTTAGTGCCTCATAGTTAGGCCATTTTTTTTTTGGTGTGAAGCTTGGAGGACCTTATGGCGAGATTGGAATCATAGAATTCGGCTCAGTGGGGGGCCCTATGAGGTTGGAATCAGGAGTATTCGGCTCATAGGAAGATCCACTCTCTCAATGCTGTGACAAGAAGGAAGACTGGTATATGGGAGTCTGAAGGGATTCAAACCTTGCTCTCAGTAGTGGAATCATCACAAGATTTATATTATTTTATGTTATATCAAGCCAGAGAAGAAGAAAGAACGTTTTTATTATAAAGATTTAAAAGAAGACCAGCTAAATCAAATTTATCAAATTTTTTTTATTAGAAAAGATAATTCTTTTGGAATTGCTCAACCACTTATGCAAAGTTTTAAGAATGGGGACATTCTCGATTGGAGGGAGGATGTGGTAGCCTAAAGTTTAGTACGGCACCTAAATATGTAAATGGAGTTATTACGGCGTGCAAGATTGGCGTTATTATTTTTTATAAAAGGGTTTTATTTAATTTATTGGAGTTTAAAATATGAAGAAATTGGTCACGAGCGAATGCCTACACAAAAACAATTTATTTTACGGAGAAAGCTTATTTTTACGGTCTGAAAAATTTATAAGTATCAAGTCGAGTCACTCAAGAACCTTGGGAAATTTTCCCAGAATTTTTACTATTTTTCTTATACTTTTAAATGAATTTTAAAGTTTTATAGAAATATTTACGTTTTCAGAAATTACTTAGCTTCGATGAATTTTCACGGGGTAATTAGAGCTGCGCAGACTACGAAAATTAGTTTGGTATGTAAAGGGGAAGTAGCTCTATTATGTGTAATTTTTCTAGATTTTTTATTATAATTTTAAGGTTCTAATTGAGTCCGGAAGTCCGGACGGACTCCGCTTTGACTCCGTACGGACTCCGTTCCGGCTCCGTACGGGCTCCGGATTGACTCTGGAAGAGCTCTGGAGGGGAAAACTTAGGCACGTGACTAGGAATACTTAAGCGCCTCTCAAACTTGAAGTTGAAGGGGGGGACAAATCATACAGCTTAATCATTAACCACCACAGTCTCATTTTTTTATTACTCAACAAATTAAAATAACTTGTAATACCCTTATAAAATTATTATTTTTACATAACATTTTAGAAATACAATTCAACAGTTTAAATAACACTTCATACAGGGTATCTTTAGAAAGGTCTTCGTCGCTGGGACTTGATTATTGCTGTCTCATAAAAATTCAAATTATTATAAAAACATAAAAGTCAATCTTTTCAGATCTTTCACTGGTACACCTTAATTGTTGTTATCAGTATTTCTTTATCAACAGCCACGATCATTTAATCTCAATAAGCGTTAATTATTTTAGAGTTTCATTATTTTTATCAATCAGATTCAAGTAGATTGGTTAGCTTAGTGATTTAGAATTCCCATTTTGTTATTTTTATTGGAAGGACGGGGTTTTCAGCTAAATCCACACATCTCCTCCGGATTCTGCTTACAGCAAGGCGACTGTAAGAGTTTACCTTACCATAATATGAACTGATTTTTTTGATGTATTTCCAAAATTTTTGATTATGAAATAAAATAATTTTTAATTTAATTAATATCTTAAATTTATATTGAACCATCTAAATTCTTAAATAATTTATTCTAGATTACTGTAAAAAGACATGTAAAAACAAATAAAAGATAGCAATTTTTTTTCTTGATTTCTGACTCAAAGAAGTACTCTCACAGCTTCTTTATAACTGTCACCGGATGACCTACACACAAGGTTGAGGATGTTCCTGAAAGTGAGATGAGGGATTTAGAAACTTCTTCGAAGCACAGAGGAATGATTCGAGGAAGTGATTCGAAGGTCACTCAAAGTAGGAGCTACAGGTTTGAGGTATTTTCGAGAAGAATTATAAGATAGTTTCAAAGGTAATAGGAATTCTTAAGATCTCACAAAGGGTTGGAAACTCAATAATCAAAGATTTAGGATTTAGAAATGATTATTGAGAAAATAAAAGAAAGATACAATAACAATGATTTAACTTAAAGATTTTACCACTATTAAATGTAAATACGTTTTATAATTTAATTCTAAGGAATATCGAACCAAATACCCAACCCTTTTATATCCTTTATTCCTCCTTGCATTGACCTCCCTCTCATTGCACCATTCCCATACCACAGACCATTACTAACATACACTTAGTCCCTCTTCGCTAATATCTGTCCATGCTCAATTTACCCCTTTTTAATTAATTAACAATCTTTCAATGAAAACTACTAATGTACTATTACGTTGATCATAGCACTGTGCATCGCTTATTGAAAATGAGACTAAGGCACACTATTGAGAGATTGACTAATTTAGATTTAGAGTTTAGGCTAGCGCAGTTGAATAGTAAGTAAACAAAGGGGAATTTCAGTTGCTATGGAGAATTGCTTTCTGCGCTTCGAGTATAGATTTAGAACTCGATATTATTGATTTAATGAGCTGCTTTTGCCTCGAGTGTCACGTGGCGCGTGACAGATTCCCGGGTATAAGAATCGCGAGCTCCGTTGAGCTTGAGCCATCTTCTCACACTAGTTTCCCTTTCCTCTATATATAATTTTTCTTATTTATTAATTTTACCATTATAATGAATTGTCCTACTCCAACACCTACGCCTCCACACCCTAAAGCGGATGGGGGAATGGTTACGCGGCAGTTTTCCCAGGCTTGCACGGCTTGTGAAGCTATGGAATACTTCTGTGTCGAAAGTACGGCGACTCGAGGCCCTCGCCAGAAATGCGAGTTTTGCCATTGGCGACGAGTGGCGTGTGATGCGTTGACGAAGAACGCAGAGATTGAATGATGATTCACCAAGACCAAGTTTTGGGTGATCCCTAAAACAAAAGAGGTGGTCAAAGATATTTGGGATGTCTCGGTTGGAGACAATCAATAGGTGGGGGAGAACGATAAGGAGCTTAACAACGAGATCACAACCTGGGTAAACCAGGCCACGAGTTCGAAACGGGGTGTCAAAAAAGAGGTCGACGAATTGGTGGAGGAAGATGAGGATGAAGTCCCTGTTCCAGGGTGGACACCCAAGAAACTACGGGTGGTCATTGAAGATGACGAGGAGGAGAGAGAAGCAAAGGTAGAGGTGGCTCCAAGGTTGTTCTTAGAACCTGACCCCATCTTCGAAGTAAGTTTTAGTTGTTGTTTTTTAGGGATGAGATTACTGATAAGTTCTTGTTTAGACATCGAATACCATTGAAGACCCAATTGGGGAACCTGCGTCGCTTTTGCCAACTGAGGCAAACCCTCCGGTCATGGGTGGAATCGAAGAACCTGAGGAAACGCTGGACCAGCTGTGGTCAAAGAAACCTCGTCAGGATCGACGAGTTAGGTTCGCAGAAGAGTTGTGTGGGGAGGTCGATACAATTATCGACGCTGCTTCCTTCGACGTGGCAGAGGAACTCTTAGAGATTGGAGAGGTGGTTCCGGTAGGAGAGGAGGAGGTATTTGAGAAATGCAGGAAGGAGATAAGGGTAATTTTGGAGAAGATGAAAAGATTGGTTCGAGAAAAATTAAAAGAGAAAAATTTGAAATGAAAAGGAGAGATGTAAAGAAGTAGAAAAGTAGAATTGTATTTAGTTTTATTTTTTTTTATTATTTTATTTTTTTGTATTATTGTATTGTATTTAAGGTGAATATTATTTTTTATAAGATTTGGGAAAGAGAGAAAAAAAATTTTAAATAAAATTTTGCTTTAGAATTTGAAAGAAGAAATTTAAATAAGAAAGGAAGAAGTTATTTAATTGAAGGAAGTTTTAAGTTTTAAAAGAAAAATTTATGTAAGAGAAGAGAGAAAGAAAAAAACAAATGGTTGATGATTGAGATGAGTTTGTTGAAATATGGATTTAATGAAAAAAGAATTTGTTATTTGCAAAAAGTTGTTTATTGATTTTTTAGGAATTTTAGATAGTTGAAAAGAAAGAGAATAAAAAAACAGAATTAGGATTTAAAGAGAATTTGAAAAAGAAGAATCATTTGTTTGAAGAATTTTATAGGGAGATTTAGAGGTTGAAGTTAAGTTCGAGGAAATGGTCGTGTCGTACAAGATTTTGATGATTCGAAGGAAAGAAAGTTTTAAAGAGAGAATAAATTTTAGAAAAGAAATTTTTTAAAGAGAATTTTAAATTCAGGAAAAGAATGTATTTAGAGAATTGAAAAAGAAAAGAGAAAGAAAACATTTAGAGAGATTTAAAAGTTTTTTTATTTTATTTTATGTTTATTCTATTTATTTTATTTTATTATATTTTATTTTTATTTTTATTTTATTTTTAATTTTATTTTTGATTTAACTTTTAGTTGGTTTTGGAGAAAATTTTATAGAAGGAGAAGAAAGAAAAAGAAGAGAGAAAAAAAACAAAGAAAACAAGGCTAAGAAATTTAAGAGGTGTTTTAGATTTTAAAGAGAAAGAAAAAAAAGAAAAAGAAATTAAAAATAAAAGAAATTTTAAGGTTTTGGTTTTAAAGGATATTTCAAATGAAAAGATTTTAGAAGTTCAGGGGCATTAGAAACATTGATGGCTAGTTCCCAGGATGTTTTGTCTGAGTCATTGAGGAAGCCTTCCCATTCCACGAGGTATTGAAGTTTCCCCTTGCGCATTCTTGAATCAAGGATATGACTTACTTCCCACTCTAGATGATCTTCTACTTCAACTGGTTCCGGAGGGGGTTGGTTCTTGCCTGGGTATATTTATTGAGCCAGTTCCAGGAGAGATACATGGAAAAAAGGGTGAATCGCCTGCTATTTAGGAGGTAACTTGAGTTGAAATGCAGTTTTAGAGACTTCAGAGTCGATTTCGAATGTTCCCAAGCGCTTTTCAGCCAGTTTCTTTAATGGTTGTGTTGTTCGAATTTTTTGTGCATCGAGCCATACTTTGGCGCCTGGTTTAAAGGAAGGAGCAGATTGTCAATGTTTGTCGGCCTGTTCCTTGTATCTTTGAATCGCTAATTCCAAATTTGTTTTAAGTTCTTCTTGGAGTCATGATATAGTTCGAAAATAATGTTCTGCAGGATGATTAGTTCCTACATGGATTGAGTTGAATTGAGGATGTCGTCCATAAATGGTTTCAAAGGGAGATTGTCGTGTCGAAGAATGAGTCAAGTTATTATAAGTAAATTCGGCCAGTGGTAACCATGTGGTCCAATCGTCTTGTTGGTAACTGACATACATTCGAAGATATTGTTCGAGGATTTGGTTAAATCTTTCTGTTTGACCGTCGGTTTCATGGTGATAGGCCGTGGAGAGGTTCCTCCTGATATTGAGTTGTCGACACAGTTGGGTCCAGAATGTGGATACAAACAATGAGCCTCTATCTGAAATAATATCATTTGGTAAGCCGTGTTTGGAAAATACATATTCTAGAAACAATTTTGACAAATCTTCTGCTGTAGCAGTAGTAGTGGTTTTAATGAAAATAGGCATTTTTGAAAATCTATCTACTATTACTAATATAGCATCAAAATCATTAGAAAAAGGAAGTTGAGAAATGAAATCCATCGATAAAGATTCCCAAGGTTTAGAGGGAATAGGAAGTGGTTGAAGCAACCCATGCTTCCGGTGACAGGGAGCCTTATTCCTATTACATTCGTAACAAGCTTTTATATAGGCCTTGATTTCTCTGGTCATACCTGGCCAAAAGAAATCCCTTGCTATTAACTGGTAGGTTTTATCAACCCCAAAATGACCAGCTAATGGAGAATCATGTCGACTGTTGAAAATCCATAATTTTATCTCATTGTTGTCGGGTATGACTACTCTACCTTCGAAGACTAATAGACCTGATTCAATACTAAATCTTTTGGCCCCTTGCTTTGAGAGTATTTTGTCTTTTAACCCTAAACAATAATCGTCCTTTGACTGAGCTTCGAGGATGTTGGATAGTGGATTTCGAAAAGATTGAATTGTCATCGAATTAAGTTGATGAGTTGTTAACATTGATTCGTTGAAAATTGATTGCACATTTGCTGGGTTCTTGTCAGCAAATGCGTCCCCCCGCTGTGGGTAAACGTTGTCCCGACGTGACAAGATATCTGGGACAATGCAGTTTTTACCTGGGCCATAGGAAATAGAGAAGGGAAATTCAGACTAAAATTCAGCCCACCTGGCTTGACGCCTGGTTAACACTTTGGAAGACATGAAGTATTTTAAAGCATTATGATCTGTTAAAATTTGAAAAGGACTATCTAGGCTGAGAAGAAAAGAACGCCATTTTTTAAGACAATGGATAATAGCTAAAAGTTCTTTGTCATGAATTTCATAATTTAATTCTGCGGCTATGAGTTTGTGTGACTCAAAAGCAACAGGATGAAACAAATTTGTTTCAGGATTTAATTGGGAGATGACCCCTGAAATAGCATAATTGCTCGCATCTGTCTCAACTATTGTCGAAGCAGAAGGATCAAAATGTCGAAGAATTGGGGCTGTGGTGAACGCCGTTTTTAGTGCTTCAAATTCCTTTTGTGCTGTAGGAGTAAAAACAAAAGGAATGTCTTTTCTAAGAAGAGAAGTAAGATTGGAAATAGTTTTAGAGTAATCTTTAATAAATCTTCTATAGAAGTTTGCAAAACCCAAAAATCCTTGGAGCGATTTAATGGTTTTGGGCTCAGGCCATTCCAGGATTTTCTGGACTTTTTTGTCATCCATGACTAAACCGTCAGTGGACAACGTAAAACCCAAAAAATAAATTGATTTGAGGTGGAATTCGCATTTATTATGCTTGGCGTAGAGACCATGATCTCGAAGACGATTTAGTACCTGTCAAACATGATGAATATGTTCATCTAGTGTTTTTGAGAATATTAAAATATCATCTAAATAGACGACTACGAATTGTTCAACAACATCTTGAAAGATGTCATTAACAAAAGTTTGAAAAGTTGAAGGTGCGTTACACAATCCAAAAGGCATAACTAAATATTCAAAACTACCAAATCTAGTGCGCATTGCAGTCAGTGGTTCATGACCTTCTGCAATGCGAATCAGATTGTAAGCGCCTCTAAGATCAATTTTAGAAAAGAAATTAGCACCATTGAAAAGGGTAAGAAGTAATGACATAGGAGGAACAGGATATGCATTCTTCTTAGTGACTGTGTTGAGCTTTCTATAGTCAACACACAACCTAAGACTACCGTCCTTCTTTTTTACAAAGAGGACAGGGGAGCCGGTTGGAGATTTACTGGCTCTGATAAAACCTTTGGCTACATTCTCTGCAATGTAGTCTCAAAGAACTTGAGATTTGTCCTGTGATAAAGAATAGACAGGACCTGCTGGAGGAACTGGACCTATTAACTCTATTTGATTGTCGTAGGGTCGATGAGGTGGTAACTTATCGGCCTTGCGGATTGAGAAAACATTGAGGAAATCGTGGTAGATTTCTGGTAGAATTGATTTAATGGCTTCAACGTTGATTTGGTTGTCCTCTTCATCTTAGAGAGAATCTGTCGAGGGGATACCTGTATTGAGAGAGCAGAATTGGATTACTTTGAGGCAATTTAAATCCTCTTCGAGTGAAGTCATCGAGCTATAAGGGTTAGCCAATTGCTCATTTAGAGAAAGATCAGATGCTTGCAAGTCATCTGGCAGAGATTCGTCCTCTAGCAGGACGTTGTCAGGCGGGTTGTTTAACTCCCTATTTACCTGCATTGAAGAATCAGAAATATACTTAGAGCGTGGGGTGATCAATCCCTTAGTCCAATCAATTTCGGGATTCCAATGCGTTAAAAAGTCATGGCCAAGAATGGTATCGTCCATCCTTGGGGCATCCAAGACTGATAATTCCCACTCAAAGGGGGGAAAGTTCGGAAAGTTGAAAACCCATAAAACTTTCTTACTTACCCAATATTTGGGTTCCTCTGATTTGACCAAATAGATTGGAGTTTGATCGACATATGTAAATGTTAGTTGAAGCTTCTCGGCAAAAGATAAACTAACAAAAGAAATTGAAGCTCCAGAGTCTATAAGACAACTGAAGGGGATATCCTCCTTAAAAAGAATGAATCTCAAGTGGTTTAAGGCAACTCCAGTCCTTAAGACATGGAGGTTCTGTGCACTGGGAGAGATAAGATAGTTTGCTTTGCACACAAGTAAACTATCTACTAGTTTTTTGACTTCGAACTAGTAACTTCTCTTTTCTTCAACTTTACACAATCTTCCAGCTTGTGCTTACCCCCACCATACATACATAACCCATTATCGGCTTGTCTCTTCCTCTCAGCTTCTTTAAGTTCCCCTTTAGGATCCAGTACTTTGCTGATATTGCCTGGGGTTGAGCTTTTAGGTCAAGGTTTGTCCTTTCCCTTATTGTGTTTGTATTGAGTTGAGGAGGATTGAGTTGTCCGTGGGTGTGAAGAAGGTCCAGATTTAAAATTTAGGCCTTGAGATTTGTTGGTGTATTGACAATGTTGAAGTCATCCTTGGTAAACGCCATCGAGTTCGAGGGTTCGATCCATTAAATCCGTTTAAGTAGTCATCTTCTGACTGTGAAGATTTAATTGATCCAGAATCCTCGAAGGAAGTCCTTTTTTGAAATGATACTTGAGGGCAGCATCATTCCAACCTACTTGAGTTTGAAGTGCTCTGAAGTTCAAAATATATTCAGAGGCTTTACCATTATCACTCATGCTGAGGAAATCCAGTTTAATTTCTGCATTGTCAGTTTCATTAGGGTCACTGAACAACATAAAGAATTGGTCTTTGAACTTTTCCCAGTTATTAATGAGTAAGTGGGTTTCTGACAAAGAGAGCATGAGAAGATAAGGTTCAAACCACTCTGCTGCTTTTCCTGCTAGGAATGAAGAAGCGTAAACAACCTTTGATCAGTCGCTATTAAAGGTTCGAGGGTCATTATGGAACAGTAGCTTGCAGGTTTGCAAGAAGGGTCGCAATCTGTTGGGGTGATCTCCGTCAAATTTGTCAGGAGATTTCATAGAAGGAGTTTTGAACTAAGATCCCTCTGAAGACGTTGGATTTGAAAGGGTTTTCATGAAAAGTCTCATGAAATCTACCAGAGAGTAAGATGGTCCAGGCTCTGAGGATTGACCAGAAGGGTGATTGGCTGGGGCGGATGGTGCCTCGTGCATTGTATCCTCTCCTTCTTCTTCATCACTAGAATCCTCAAAATCTTGTGGGATGTCTTCTACAGATTGAACTGAATTTTGCCGTTCCCTAAGGTCAAGTGGTTCCAAAGAGTGAGTGCGGGAAACAGACCTTGTGACTGTTGGCCTGCCCCTAGCGCGAGCTCTAGTAGTAGCGCCCGTAGGAGGAGTGCGTTGAACAGGTGCCATTTTAAAATTTTAAAACACCTAAAAAAGGACATAGTAGTGCAAAGAATGAGAACTACAGAGAATTAAATTATACTGTCACCGGACGACCTACGCACAAGGTTTGAGGTATGTTCGAGAAGAATTATAAGATAGTTTCAAAGGTAATAGGAATTCTTAAGATCTCACAAAGGGTTGGAAACTCAATAATCAAAGATTTAGGATTTAGAAATGATTATTGAGAAAATAAAAGAAAGATACAATAACAATGACTTAACTTAAAGATTTCACCACTATTAAATGTAAATACGTTTTATAATTTAATTCTAAGGAATATTGAACCAAATACCCAACCCTTTTATATCCTTTATTCCTCCTCACATTGAACTCCCTCTCATTGCACCATTCCTATACCACAGACCATTACTAACATACACTTAGTCCCTCTTTGCTAATATCCGCCCATGCTCAATTTACCCCTTTTTAATTAATTAACAATCTTTCAATGAAAACTACTAATGTACTATTACGTTGATCATAGCGCTGTGCGTCGCTTATTGAAAATGAGACTAAGGCACACTATTGAGAGATTGACTAATTTAGATTTAGAGTTTAGGCTAGTGCAGTTGAATAGTAAGTACACAAAGGGGAATTGCAGTTGCTATGGAGAATTGCTTTCTGCGCTTCGAGTATAGATTTAGAACTCGATATTATTGATTTAATGAGCTGCTTTTGCCTCGAGTGTCACGTGGCGCGTGACAATAACAAGAAATGAAAATTGAGAGATTATTTGTTCATATGTCTGGGAGGAGGTATAATTTTCATAATAATATATTTTGATCCAGTTTTTGAAATTTTTAAATGCAAGAAGTTGATTGAAATTGAATGGAAAATAACTTTTGCTTCTTTTTACTTTTATTTATTCTTCATATACTAAGCGTTTGTGCACTATAAATTTATTCAATGTAATACATATGTGATATTATGGAGCTATTCATGATGTAATTAATGAAAATAACATGAAATATTTTTAGTTGGTATAGTAATTCCACGAGTTAAAATAATTAATTACTACCTACTGAATTGTCTATATAAAAATCTGAAATTCTTGATAGATATAAAAATTGAAATATAAAACAAAAAAAGTAGTATGAATTTCTTTAAACTTTAATTTAAGTGCTTAACTTTGCTTCAATGCTATACTGTGGGATACTTTCAGTATCCACATGGGAATAAGAACCATAAATTTTTCAAAACATTCTGATGATAAAATATGTGTTTCAGGTGGTACTTTATACTGTATTTTTTTAAGAGCTGTATTGAATAGGTGTAAGTGGTATTTTTTCATAATTTAAATGGTTTCTCATGAAAAATATATTATATGGTATTCATTTTGCAAAAATGAAACAAATAAAAAACTAGTGTTGAAGGGATAATATTTTGATTAATATCAATTTTAATAAATATTTTAATTGAAAAGACAAAATTTTTCAATCCTATGGTATCAAGAATAAAATTAAGTTATATGGTGCAGATTCACTTTCTAAGTCTTTTGAACCAATTTTTTGAAAGAATTAGTTAACAACTAAACATTTAAACATAATTATTAGATAAAATATATGTGTTAGGGATTTATAAATTATTTACTAAAAATATGATATTCAAACTGATAGTTGAAAATTAAATTATATTTCTATTAAACTTATAAGTCTATTAAACAAAACCCCTTTGATATGTTATTTAAACAGTAGAGTTTAAAATTCTTTGTGTAATTTTCCTTATAAAACAGAAATACAAGAATGTGTATATCTTTATAAAACTTTTTTTAAATAGAGAGTATTTAAACTCTTAAGTTTTGATTTAAAGCATGAAATGAATTTTAATATTTGAATTTATATAAAAATATTTATTTATTTAAAAGATATTTGCTTCCTTTTTTCTGAATACTACCAATTTTATCCTGTGAGACCTTCCTTAAATAGAAAAATGTAAATCCAAAACAATAATGTGACACTCCAAAAACTATTCATAATGTATACTTGAAACAAAAAAATCTTTTTTTTAAGTATTTTGAATCTAAATTTCAAATCTAATGACTTTTTTCATATATTATAGTTGTATAAAATTGATTTTTAGCTTGTTTCTTAATCTTCATACACCAAAAAATCATATCATACTAATAGAAAATAAACTTACAGATTTTTTTCATAAAATATTATCTCAAATTCATTCATCATTTTTATTTATTTACAGAACTTCCAAGTATTTAAGATAAATTTATATATACAGAAATATACTTATGTTTATATTTAAAAATATTCAATAAAATTTTAAGAAGGTATAAAATTTCTCATAGTTTAACATAGATTGATCCACAGTTTAAGCCAGGATTGTATTGGGAGTTTAATCTATGTTTGACCAGAAATAAATTATATAAGTTTTTGAAAATATACATAGTCATTTCAATTAAAAAGCCTTAGCTAAAAAAGAACTTAAAAGTTTGTTTCTGTTTCTTAATAGATAAGGGGGTGTCAAACATTAACATATACACTATTCAAGAAAGCCACAAAAAAGATACCAAGTAAATCATTTTAATTTGAATTAAATACCCCATTAGCTGGAATACTTCAACAGAGATATCTTCCCTACACACCCCATTTGTTGGGTACATCCAAGCCCCTCAAGCATTTCTTCCCCTTAACTTAATTAGTAAGAATTAGGTACTCACACACCCATAGCTTAAAATTTCTCTTTACCTAGTCATTATGAGCTTATTTATACACACATAGTACATGGTGTATCAAGTCTTATGGCACCCTAACATCATAGTATAACACTTAATTTATCCCACCCTTGTAGACTCTCACTCTTATTTTTTTCTCCAAATACTAACATGATAACATCACTTTGTTAACAGCTTCAAAAAATTACTTATGCTCTAGCCCTTGATCTTTTGGTTGAGTCTGATCCAGATTCGGATGCTGAGTTTGATTTTTGTATATGAGTCACCTGTTAGAGAACCACTACCTTACTTTTCCAACCCCATAAATTCACCATAAACCACAATATACACTTCACAAACTTTCTGAAACACCTGAACCCAGTTTTCAGCAAATTTTTCAAACTACCTATCATGGTTTAAAATACCTACTTAAATTTAATTCATGATCATTCTAGCTACCACAAAAATTCTCATTTCCCACAGAGGGACCCTGCAATATAAATCTCTGTGGCACTTTACCAATTTGGTTCAAATGGAAATGGCACTCCAATAACCTGTCTGAAGAACCTCTTCAGTATAAGTCATGGAACAGTAGATTTATACACCAAGAGAACTATCAAAGCCATCAGTTTACTTCAATCACAATTTCTCACATGTCCCACTAAGAAGGTTGGACTGGAAAACTCACAGGTCATGTAAAATGAAGGATTCCCTGAATGTATTGGTTTTGTTGATAGCACAGCCATCCCTTTGATCCAAAAGCCTGAAAAGGATGGAAATAATTATTTTGATCAAAAAAAATGTTTCAGTGCTTATCTATATCTTAAATATTCTTACATATAATACTAATTCTATATTACTTTTTTTTCAGGTATTCTATATCTCTCCAATTAGTTTGCAATATAAATAAGTATATTGAGTCTTATTCCAGCTTTCCTGGTGCTCACCTTGACTATTCATTTTTTCAACAAATTATGATTTATCATAGCCCTGAGAATTACTTTGATTACCATCAATATCTTCTTGCTGAATCTTCTTACACCACATAAATTTCCTTGAGTATCTGGGTTGAGATTAAGGAAATACATTTTAAATGAAGCCATCAACAACATTCACAAGTTTAAGTGAATCTCTTTACTCCAGTGTTTTTAACACAATAGTAATTAGACCTTTCACAGTGAGTTCAAGGAATTCAGTATCCCCATGTAAGCTTATAGTCTTTTGTACTAAGCTCTTTTGAAGTAGATGATGATGATGAAAGATATTTAATATTAAGAAAGTCTAAAGGAATAGGTAAGATTTTTGAATGTCACTATAAAGTAAAAGATGAAATCTTTGAATTTTTCTAAAAATCTACTATGATTTTTTGGGTGAAGGAACTACATTTATATATTCCACACTCATATTTCTTTTAATCTATCTATTTATAAATTTTTCCTTTTTTATAACATTATGAGGATCAAGATCTACTTAGTTTGATGTTTTTTGGATTACACACTTTATGCTTAACATGTAAGTGAATTCATGCTTCATGAATTTTAAATCTTCAAAGGGATATTTTTTGTCTCTTTAGTGTATATACATTTAAAAGAATTCCAACCAAATCACAAAAAGAAAAAAAGGGCAAGACCCTCCCCTGAAATTTACTCTGGTAGGGGTCAGGATTGCCAAAAAAAAATTTATTTTGTAAATGAATAATGAAATCATTCAAAAAAAGATAATCAACCAAGTAAAAGTAATTGCATTCAGAATACTACCAGCCAATGAGTTCAGATGTGACCAAAGCCAAATAATGCATTGACATGGAATCATATTTTGAACTTATTCAATCAATTAATTGTTTGAATGACCACCTTTATACAGCAGCAAGGCCTTATGGCCCATTACTAAAATTTGATGATTATATTTAATGAATTATTAATAATAAATTTAAGATATAAAAATGAATCTTTGGAAATCCTTTATTTACCATGCTTTGCCTCCATACCTGTAGCTTCACTTTTAATTGAACCTTCTTGCCTCACTTTACTTACCCTCTTTATTAAATTCTGGTTTATCTGAAATGAACAACCAAAATGAGTAAACTTTTCATGAGATTCTAACCCAGAAGGAGCTTGAGTTCTTTGATGGTTTTCTTGTGAAGAGTTCCTAATTGCTTCCACCAGAAAATTCCCTAATCCAAAGTTGATAATATATTTTTATCAGGAAATTATAATCCATGACCTTTGAGTTAAGCAGGTGAGTGAATTGGTAGTCTAGTAATAGGATTGATATAATTGAAAATCCAAAACAAAAGAAAGTTAGAATTATTTTTGTCCATATGAATCTTGTTGTGAAAGCCTTCATATGTAATAATAACATTAGATGAAAAGATATAATCATCTTCCAGATTGACCCATTCCATATCTGTCCAATTTGGTAAAAAAAAATGTTAGTAAAAACACTTGTAAATGTGCTGGGCATGCTGCCAGCACATTACCAAGGGAAAAAAAACAAAAAAAACTTACCAAAATGCTTGGAAATAGTCTAGAATTTTTCTGTTACTTTTTCTTATTTTATTTGAGAATTAAAAACCAAAAAAAAATTGTTACTAAAAACGCTCAAAAATGTGCTGGGCATGCTATCAGCATGTTTCAAAGGGAATAAAAACTAATAAAAAAATTACCAAAACACTTTGAAACTTTCTAGAAATGTTCTGGTAATGTTTCTGAATTGATTTGAAAAAAAGCTGAAAAAAAAACAAAAAAAATGTTAGTAAAAATGCTAGGAAATGTACTGGGCATGCTTCTAGCACTTTTCCAAGGGAAAAAAACACAAAACAAATTACCAAAACTCTCAGAAACAGTCTAGCAATGTTCTTATACTGTTTACGAATCAATTTTCAAAAAAAATTGTTAGTAAAAATGCTTGGAAATGTGCTTGGAATGCTGCCAACATGTTTCCAAGATAAAAAAAACAAAAAAAACTTACTAAGATGCTTAAAAACAGTCTAGAAATGTTCTTGTACTGTTTAAAAATTGATTTGAAAAAATAAATTGATATTAAACATGCTCAGAATTGTGCCAAGCATGCTGCCATCACCTTTCTAAGGAAAAAAAAACTTACCAAAAATTCTCAGAAACTCTTAGAAACAGTCTAGAATTGTTCTGGGACTGTTTCCAAAGTGATTTGAAAAATAAAAACCCCCCTAAAAAGAAAAAAAGAGAAAAAGTCAGTAAATGAAAATCAGGATCCGACACCACTCACCTTAGGTAAGTGTTGGAAGGGGCTTGAAGAGAAAAATGAAGAACATGTGAAGCTGTGAAGAAAAAGAAAAAAAGCTACTTTGATGAAAGGGCAGAAAAAGATGTAAAGAGGAATAGAGTTTGGGGAATATGAAAGGAGAATTGCATGTTGATTAGGATATGTGTTATGAAATGAATTCAAAAATGCATTTTGAAATGTGTTCTGAAATGGATGAATATATAAATTTGAGCTGAAGTCCAGGATAATGTGGGTTCGGGGGGAAAGGGGTCTGATGTACAGTGGATTGTGGGAATATGTGTATTGGTGGGTTGAATTATGGTTGGGGTTATGGCGCAAGGATAGGAAGTATTTGATGAAGTATTTGACCAAATGTTTGAAATTTATAACCCCAAGTCTTCCATTTATGATGGCCTCTAGGAATGGCATTTTGAGACTGAAGTCTTCCAGGTGTATATGGTAATGTTTGACAACCCCTATTATAGTAAAAATATTGAAGCAGCTTTCTTATTAAAATTTCTTAAATTTGCAGGTATTACATTCAGTTACTTAGTTATGTATAGTGATAAAAAAACAGAAATTCACCTAAAAGTTTATATATTTAGATAAGTTTTATGTCCAGCCTTTATTTGAATTATCCAATTTAATTCAAAGCTAATTTTTATCTCTCCAACATATCTTACTATTACATTTAATCATGATTAAAATCAACTCATAAAATACATGAGGCCATTAGTTTAAAATATCTTTACAGGTTTTTTTTTACTTTTAAACTTATTGCTTCATTTTTCCTATTTTATTCATTATTTATATCATTTATAGTTATCAGAAGCATTCTGTGAAGGCTTTTGTAACAAAGAAAAACAGCATTTCATTATCAATTATTTAACTATATTACTTATTTAGTCGTAAAGTGTATTATATATCAAAATTATCAAATAAAGATGTATACATTATGGATTTAGGTTCACAAATATCTGTAGAACATAATTATCAATAATTTTTTATATTAGAAAAAAAGAGCTCTAGATTGAGGGAGTAGACTCTGTTGTTCAGCCAAAAAACAGAGTTCACTCTCCATTTTTTACTACTTCAATTTACCCCCTCTACATCTTTCACTACAGATTTTTCTGTATTGTCATTTCTGTTAGCTCTATTATCACCCTCCACCCTTTGATTGACCTCCTGATACTTTTTCTACACCCTGTAAGAATGCAAGTCAAAGTATAAGCCATCCTCACCACACTCTAACACTCCATTTTCATTTTTAGCTCAAATCCAACCCTTTTGCTACCCTCCTTGACTCTCTTCACTTTTGTATTATCTCTCCCTACCCTACCTCACCCCTTTCAATCTAAACTTATATATTTTCCCCTCCAACCTACCCCACCCCTTTTTTATCTAATAACAAGCCTTTTCTTTCAACCCTAGGTCTTTTACTCCTCACCCCAACCATTACCTCCCTCACCCAAACAAGACCTTTCACCTTTCATCTCACCCCCATGGCTTTCCAAATCACCCCTTTTTTCCCTATGGAGTAAAAGGGGTTAGAAGGATAGCAAATGGAGTGGGATTGAGAAAGGTGGGGTGGAGAGTGGATGAGATGGGAGTAAAAAGGCTGGTAAGGGGAGCAAAAGAAGTGAGGAGGGGTGGAGAAAGGGTGAAAAAGGTTTAGGATAAGAGAGTACTAAGTAGACTTAATTAGGATGTAATAGAGGAAGAAAATGTAAGATGGGAGGAGAATGGGATGCAAAATTTAAAGTAGAAAAGTAGTTGGAAGGAGCAATTTGAAAAAATGTAAGCAAAAAAATTATATAGTATATTATTAGAATTAGAAATTATAACCGCACAAAACACCCCCAAAATAACTTAAATAAATTTTGTAATTTTGATTACTTATGTAGTTTTTTCCTATAAATATCAAAAAAAATTTGATATAAGGGAGATAATGTTAACTTTCTTCTTCTGATAGAGTTTGACCCATATACTCTTTTTACTTATATAAATGTGGGATATATATCAATCTTACAAGTTTCACTTTTGACTAAATTTTTATTTTATTAATTTTCAAGATTGATTCATGTTACAATAATATTTATAAGATGGATAAATATTTAATAATATTGGTTGATAAAATGAGAAATTTAGTTTATTTCTCAATTTTTTACTGATGAAAATTAAATGAACAATAGCAATTCAATAAATATTTTTTCATGATTAGTTTGACAGAATATTGGATTATTTCTCTATATACTCATAGGTAAAAGATCAAATAAAATCTTGGTAAAATTTATTATAATTCAAAGTATTTTAGAATTTAATTCCTTTTAAAAATGAAAAAACTGCATAATTTTTCAAAATTGTATGTATCTGCAAGACTGGCTTGGCAATAGGGCTCACTTAATTTTATATTGCTTCAGGAAGTCCTTTAATTCAAGAGTAAATATTATTTTAATTATTGATTACTTGTGCATAAATGAAGTTTCAAATTTTTTTCAAGATATTTTAAATGTAAATTCACTATTTCTTTATGAGTCTTTCATCACTTCCTCAATTTTCACTCAATTTGATATAAATTTTGTTTCAAGGTTTTTGGCTTTCTAGCAAGTCCGCCCCCTATATTGTGTGGTTGTTCAACCAAATTTAGAGGATGGGTTGGAAAAAGATAATCTGGGGGAACTTTTGATAGGGAACAGAGCCCAAAAATGAACCCTAAACTTTCCAAGATCAAGTCTTAAAGCCCTACCCATGAGTACCTTCTAAAAAAAGTTTGCAAGAAAAAAAATGCACTGCAAGAACTAACCCACCCAAAAAAATTAAAGAATGTTCAATATTTGATCCTCATTGCAGTGTAAGTCATCAACACTTCTAGTGACTCTAGGATAAAAGCTCTTCACTTGGTCTGCAGCCACTTTTCTCTTTAAGACTGCACCATCCAGCTCTTCCAAAACATAAAAATATCCTGAAACCTGATATCTGACCCTGTAAGGTTCATTCCACCTGTAAAAAAACATTTTACCCACTGACTATCAAAAAGTTCTATTATAATAAAAGAAAACAAAATAACCAGGCTTTAAGGTATTCCTGAGTCTATGAGACAACTTTTTGTCCCTAGACCTGAATTATTGATATCTTATTTTCATCATCTTAAATTATACCCTTTCATGAGATTCTGTCACACCCCACATGAAATCAAAGCAAAAATAAATCTTTTAATCCAAAAATTAGTAGAAAAATCCATACACAAAGCGCATAAAGCAATATTTACATAGCAACTTCTTTTTCCCTTTTTGTGTTTGATTCAACCACACAAGCAATCATACTATTTGAAGCTTAAGTTTAAATTAGTCAATCATATGCTTATAATTTTTAATAATAAGCAAATGCACAATGTATCAGAGCTATTTTTAATGATATATCTTCAATGTTGTGTTATTTTGTATGTGTGGGTAATTAAATGTCTTTGAGTAGTAATAGTAGAAAAGTTAAAGATCTATGGGTTATATTGGAGAGTCAGTGATAAAGTAAGGGTAGTTTATTAAAGAGGTCAATGAAAAGTTCAGTTAACTAAATAATTAGGCAGATTTGTTTGTAAATTCATTAAAATTAAATTATAATATTTTTTTGATAGTAGTTAAATTTATATAAGTCTATTATCATTTCCTACCTCTCTTTATAATCAATTTCCTTCAATCTTAAAATTTGCTAAATCCATTTGATTTTTAAGTTTCAACCCTTTGTAGGATTAACTTTAATATTTAGTGTCACTGTAAATTACATTATTATTCATCTTGAACTTATCTTGAAGCAGTATTAATTTATCTTTGACTCATCTTCAAACCACTCCCTTGAAGTATTCCTCTGTGTTTCAAAGTTGTCCTCAATCATCTTTGCCAATCTCACTTACTCAGGATAACCCTTGAATTTGTGCGTAGGCGGTCCTGTTACAGTATAATTTAATTTTACATAGTTTTCATTTTGATTGACACTACTATGTATTTACTTGTGCTAAGTTTAAAAAATGTCACCTACTCAACACACTCCTCCCATGGATGCTACTACTGGAGATTGCACTGTAGACAATTTCATAGTTCTAGATATAGTCCTTAACCAAGGGAGTTGTAGAAAAGCCAGAGAAAGAATCCCCTGTCCCTTTGAAAAATAGCAGGTGAGATTAATTTATAGCAGAAAATTGAAGACTGTTTCAATACTCTTTAAAACAACTTCTTGACTGCTTAATAAGCTAAGAAAGTAGCGAATAGCAGACCACTGTGAAGCAAAGAGCTAAAACCTGAAACATAGAGTAAATAAAGACCAGAAACTAGAGGAAAAATGCACTTGTTGCACATAAAACAGAAAAAATACTTGATGCAGATTGTAAAGCTACACCAGAGAAACAAGTTTCCTTTGTTGAGTTAAAGGAAGAACTAACCTTGTAACAAACACAGTCAATAGTGGCCTAAAAACAGTGAAAACTGAGTGTAAAACAGTGATCTAATAACCAGATGGCTTTATGTAGGTTAGAATTGCCCCAAACTGTCTTATTCAATATGTACATACAAGCTTCCAACCAAAATTTCCAAATTTCACCTCTAAAAAGCATAAACACCATGCCCAAGTGCTTCCCCCACCTTCCAATTGCATATGCAGGACTGCATGCAGCTCCACACCATGAGGGTTCCAGCTTCTGAACCAGATCCCCCATTTACCTTAGAAAAATACACTACAACTACCAAAACCTTTAAAACACAAAATTAGGAAATGACAACATTGAGAAATGAGAAATAGAGCCAAATTAGGTCTATCCAATTGTACCAAGCACTTAACTCTAAGACTTAAGGTTAGCCCATAAAACTCAACAGATAAAATTAAACAGCTATCTTTTAGAAATGAAAAATGAGAAAAAGACCCCTTTAAATTTAGAAAATGAAAAATGACATCAAGACATAAAATATAGAGAGACACCAGGGCTATCCAATGGTAATAGCCACAGACCAATAGTCTTAATATTCACCCCATAAAACCAGAAAACCCCATTTTTTCTAAAATAATATTATTTAAGAGATGCACTAAAAGTACCAAATAACACAACAAAGGCCCCTGCCAATGTTGGAAGACCACATCCTCCCACCAATCCAGAATTTTCTCATTCTTTTCCTCACCACATCTACCATGTTCAAACTTCTTCCAAAATCTGTCTCTGAAACGGGTCTTTTCTAATACTGTATTGACAATAATCTTATCTGCTCCATGACACCACCAGCTCATCCATACAGAACCTCTTGTGATGTGTGCCAATCCAGAAAGAAAAAGTTCTATAGACTTGGTCCATTATCTTCTTCAACAGTTTTACCTTCAACACAACCTGGTCCATCTTCCACTAACATCAAACAATCCAGGCCTTATATTCTGATACCCAGATTAATCAACAAAATACAACCCTCCAAAAGAAATTCCACCACTATAAGAACATCCAGTTACACCTTCCCTGGTCCATATGATAGTAGATAAACAATTTTAAGATCATGACTTGAATTCTCTTCATACTGAATGTATTACTGATGACCCTCCAGTTAATCCAGCCTCTTAAAGTGTTGTTGATAATGTGGGAACCATTGAATCACCAACCCTTAGTCCTATATAATACATCAAAACCAAGTTCCAAAAACACCTTTTACTTGAATATTTTAAATCCACTCCTGCTAGAGATCCACAGGACATTGAGAAAAGGAAAATCCTCATCCAACCATTCAAGGCTAATGATGAAAATTTTGTTTCATCTCTTGAATTTAATATGTAATTTAATCCTTGCCTGAATTTTGATTTAAAAATAAAAATTTTCCACCTTTCAAGAGTTCCTGAATGTAGGCCAACAAAAATAAATTCCTCAGTATACAGTCTTGGGGACTCAAAACCCTCAGTTTAAAGTCTTGGGGGACTAACAGCCCTAATTTTATAGTCTTGGTGGATTAAAAGCCCTCAGTTTATAGTCTTGGGGGACTCAAAACCTAAATCATAAAGACAGAACCAGAGATAAAATCATTAAAGACCAAAGAAATAAACTAAAATGATAGGGTAACTGTTCTACAGAGCAGCCAGTTCATCAGTTTCCCCCACAATTTCCTTAACTATATTCAGAGACTCCTCCTTTGGATTCCCTCTGCCCTATTATCATACCAAACTATCAGTTTATAGTAATGAAGGACTCACCCACTACCAATTCCTCAGTTTATAGTCTTGGGGGACTATACAACCATTTTCAGTTAAAATTATTGATGGAATTACAAAAATTTTCAAATTCTTCTTGTTGCAAGCATCAAGTTACAATCTCCTTGTTATATTGATATTCAAACTTCCACTTGAATATCCACCTTTTTCCAACCTCTTTTCTGTTTCGTTTCTCCCAGTTTTCCATCTCACAATATCTTCCACAGAACCCCCATGCTTTGTTGCTTCAAGGGATTATGCTTGAAAACTGTGCATCCAGACAAGAAGACTTTGCACCTTTACATCCCCATCCATGGATGCCAACTTCTATTACAAAGCCTATGATTCTCGCAATGCCAGAAAAATAAAATGTGAAAGAGATTCAAAACTTCCTCTTACTCTTCCTTTACCATCCCACAAATACATATCCTGCTCCCCAACTAGATCTCCAGAATATGGACCTTCTTCTTAATCTCTCTCTTCAGTACCTTCCAGAAGATCTCTTCCTCCAAAAAAAAAATTCCATTTGTAATAACCCAACTACTAACTCTCAAAAAATCCCTATTTCTGCTCCTTCTACAGCTCCAAGTCTCCTTTCCAGGATTTAAGGTAGAACCTCTCCTCTACAAGTTTCTGCTTCCAAGTGGATTTCCTCACCTGCACAGGCTTACGCACCATCACAGATTTCTGCTTCTGAGTCACAAAATCTACCTTCTGCTTCCAGAGAAATGTGGCCATTAACACCATTGACTAGAAATAACAATGATCCACCAGACTCTTCACATTCATCATTTCACAGCTGTAAAATTTAACAACAACAAAAAAATAAAAGACCTTCTAGGGCTTTCCATCAACAAATTAGCAGTACTTCTAGCACTGCTTCAAGACAAAATTCTTATCCACTTTCCCAAAAGTTAACTACACCTCTCCTATGCCAGCCAACAATTCTTCTGAAAGTTCTAACACCTCCATCCCCTTCTTCCAGAGGATCAAACTCTAATTCCCAATCCAATTTATCTTTTCCTTCCTATTAAAGTTCTAGTAACCTACCTATTGTGACCACCATCAATTCTTCAGTCAATCCCAATAACACAGAACTTTCATCTAACAGAAAATCCACATCAACTTCCCAGTTAATCAAAAAAAAGAGCCAGACCTCTTTATCTGATCTTAAAACCAAGAACACAAACAATCCATCTTCATCCATCCTAGTGAAAGAAGGATCAGAAAATCCATATCTTTCTTTGTCTTATCCTTCAGTAACCCACATTTCTACTCCTTCAGAAGTACTTATTCCAACATATCTTAAATTATCTGATCTTACTGTCTGTAAGTTCCAACAACATTCTCCAGAATTCTTTCCCAGAAAAATAATATCTGACCAAGTTTCTTTTTGCCTTAGATGGTACACCTTCTCCTGAGTGTTTTATTGGAGTTGATCAACATCTTGAAATAACCCTGACTTTAGACTATGGTGACATAAAACAACAACTCATCAAGATGTGTTCAAATATGCTAAAATAATTTGCCCTCCATGGACCCTTGAATCTTTTTGAGGTGACTTTGAGGAAAAAGATTTTTGATGACCACTGTAAAATGTGAAGAATAATGAAAAACACACTCCAAAACTCTATCCCCATTTTTACTCCTCATCCATCAATTTCACAGTCCATCCAGTTCCTGATAATTTCAACCTATACAGCATGACCAGCAGAGTTCACTTTAAGGACCATAGTGCTTGTGCCAATCCCAACAAAAAACAAAAAAGACAACACATTTCCAATCACCAGCCAGAAGCTTCTTCTTCTAAAAATTAGTTTCTTGGAATTCTTCTTCTGTCTTCCATTTTTTTCTTCTCTGATAATAATAATAATAATAATAATAATAAATTAAATAAAAAAATTAAATAATCAAAATAATATAAAACAGAATAAGATAAATAATAAAAATTAAAATTAAAATTAACTGAAATACAATCATGATTTTTTTAAAAACTGTTACCTAACATTCCACCAAAATTTATAATGCCCAATTCTCTGAGAGATTGAAAAAATGAAAAATGAAAATAAAATAAATAAAAATGGTATCCTCCAGCTAATTGAAGAGCTGATCCCCTGATACCTTGCCCACATCTGATTGTACCTTGATGTGGATTCACCTTTAAATAATTTTTAAATAATTTTAAATAAAAAAAATAAGATATAAAATTGAGTAAAAATAATAATAGAAATTTGACTAATAATAAGCTTTAAGATTAAAGAAAATAGAATTTCCCAGCCAATTGATGAACCTTTTCCCACCAATGCTTGCCCACATCCAGGTGACCATGATGCTGTGAAATATATATATATTTTTTATAATTCTTCCACCACTTTTATCCTAATAACCCCGATAAAAAATTAAAAGAGAAAAATGAGAAAAAAGAGAAAAAAGTAAAATAATCTAAACCACAGTAATAACACCAAATGAAAAAAAGAAAACAATAAAAAAGAAAATACATGTTCAGTCCAAAGAAAAAATGACTGTGTGGGCTCCATCCTAAAATTAAAAATGATGGGAAAGCACCAGTGATCCACCACAAATACAAATAGATCAAGGATTAAAGAGCCCGTCCAAGCCAATTTAATTTTATAGAGGACTGAAAATATGAATAACAAAAAAACAACACTAGAATTCAACCAGGACGAAAACAAAGGCTTGAAACAGAAATTTTGGGGTAACTATTCTACAGAGTAGCCAGCTCATCAGTTACCCCCACACTTTCCAAAATAAAATCTAGCAGACCCCCCTGTGTACCATCTAAAAAACCACAACATACAAAACGGTAAAGAGCCCAGCACTTAAAGACCAAAAGAAATTCCAGCTTAAAGTCATAGTGGACTAAACAATACCACAAAAATAATAGAAAAATGACCATAGTTTATCTTCATTATGGGGTGGGTCATCAGAACTTCTAGTGCCCCTTGGATAAAAACTTTTTACTTGATCAGAAGCCAATCTTTTCCTTAAGACTGCACCATCCAACTCTTCCCAAACACAAGATCCTTCAGAAACATGAGATCTGACTCTGTAAGGTCCATTCCATCTGTCAGCAAACATTTTTCCCCACTGACTCTCTAAACTTCTAATATATACTAATACCAAACAACCAGATTTTAAGGGATTCCTAATTCTATGAATCAGCTTCTTGTCCCAGTATCTGACTGATTGATTTCTAAATTTCATCATTCTAGAGTATTCCTTCTCCTAAAATTCCTCTTTACATTCAAACTGCTGCATACTGGCACAAAGTAAATCTTCAGTTGAGTGCACATCATCACAATAGATTCCAAGGTAAGAAACTGCTTCCAATTCTACTGGTAGAACTAACTTTTGTCCAAATATTAGCACATATAGAGAAAATCCAGGTGTTCTCTTCACAGGGACTCTTTCAGCGAAAAAATCCAAGGATAAATAATGCCTTCATTTTTCAGAACTATCTCACACATCTTCACCAAAGCATTCTTGATAACTTGATAACCTGTTTTAACCATTCATTCATCTTCAGGATCATAAGGTGTAGCCACTATAGCCTTTGAACCAATGTTAGAAACAGCTTCCTTGAACTCAGAACCAAACTTTGGCACACCATAAAAATTAACCAACTTCATCAAACCATATCCATAAACCAACTCTTTCTTAAAATTTCTTCTAAATTTTTAGAAGTCAAATTAATCAGATTCACTGCCTCAACCCAACCAGACAAATCATCATTAGCACTAGTAAAATATTTATACTTTCCCTATATATATTGACAGAATCCAGACTGACCCTTCCAAACACAATCAATTCTCCAGTAGAATGGCCAAACTTTTTTTGGTTTCAAGTGACTTCTCACTACACAATATAGGGGGTGGACTTGCTAGCAAGTCCCCAACCTGAACTCAGACAGAACTCAGATGGAACTCAGACTGAACTCATACTGAACCCATACTTAAATCTACTTGAAGACCCACCTAAAACTGTTCTGTTGAGTGGTATTCATCCCTGATTGTATGGTTCCTTTGTCAATAGCTTAATGTGTGTTCAATCTATGGTGAATTTGAGTCCAAGGTTTCAGACTTGCTAAAAAGTCGGCCCCCATAATGCATGGTGTCTTCTTTGAAATTCTTCACAAGATTGTACCCAACCCTGCACAGACAACTTTATACCAGGCCACCAAAGTTTTTCTGCTGCTCTTCTATAAGTCTCCCCAATGCCTCTATGACCAAGATTTTTATGCAAGAACTTCAAGAAAACTTCTATAATCTTCTTCTGAGTCACAAAAGCT
Organism: Hemileia vastatrix; assembly: GCA_030280995.1. Taxonomy (NCBI): domain Eukaryota; kingdom Fungi; phylum Basidiomycota; class Pucciniomycetes; order Pucciniales; family Zaghouaniaceae; genus Hemileia; species Hemileia vastatrix. The sequence goes on along the minus strand of JASXTE010000014.1, from coordinate 801,283 downwards.
TGAGGATGTGGACTTCTTATCCTCATCAACCTCCAACCTGAAACATAGAACTCAGGACTTTTCTTTTGATTACCAACCACCTTTCATCATCACAACTATCTGGCCCCTCAAAGCTCAACAAATATTTCACCAAAATAAAAAACCCCAGAATGGCCCCAGTTCTCATCTTCAATATCCAATAAAACAACATCTAAGTGTACAATCCTTTTATCAAAATCACCAGCTTGGACATGAGCCGAAGAAACAGCACATCCAGGACACCAATATTTAAATTTTGGAACATCCTTCTCATTCCACTGAGTCTTCAGTGAATCCAATTCACCAACAAAAACACCATTTTCCAAATTTGAGCCATCCCAAACAATATCCCCAAATTCATCAACATAAACATCTTGATCACCAAAATAAAAATTTGATCCAGCCAGTTTAACATCTTGGGGGAGGATAGAAAAATATTCAGCACCTTTTGTGCTGGCCCTAACCACTGGAAAATCTTCATCAAAATCTTCAGAATCAGAATCTTCATCTGTTAGTGGCCTCCTTGATAATCCATCAGGCATAGTAAAAGTTTTACCAGGCTTGTGTACCAGGTCAAATGAAAAATGTTGAATAAACACCACCCACCAAGTAATTGGAGAATTAGGAAGACTAGGTGTATTAATCATCTGAACCAAAGATTTGCATCCACCTGAAGCTCAAAATTCTTTCCCCAAAAAACAGTCTGTAGCTTCTTTAAAATTTTTGCTACACCACACAAATCCAAATTAGGTCAAAAATACCTAGATTCCACCTCATTATACACCACTAACTTATACCTTACTGACCTGAACCTCCAATTTTTATCCTCTTGAGACAAGAGAGCACCAGAAGAAATATAACTTGATTTTACTTCCAGATAAATTTTCCCGGCACCAACACCATAATCCAATTTATAAAGAACAACATCTTCACCAACCACTTTCTTCAACTTCTGAAAAGCATCTTCACACCCTTCAGTGCATTCCCAATCTGCATCTTTTCTGGTCAACTTCCTCAAAGGTGAAGCCAACAAGAAAAATCCTGGCATACACATCCACCCCACAAAAACCTCCTAACTTCAGTGGTATTTTTAGGTCTTGGCCATGACTAAATTATCTTAATTTTCTTCTTTTCCATAATTGTTCCATCTTTACACACCACATGACCCACATTTTCAAATTCAGGAACACAAAAAAAATTTGACGCATAGATAGTCAAACCAGCCTCTTCAATCCTAAAAAATACTGTCTCTAGATTTACTGCATACTCCCAAACAAATTTCCTTATACCAGGGTTTTTGTTCAACACCTCATTAACATAATCAATAGTGGGACCTTTAATTCAACCTACATAAATAAAAATACCACCTCACTCTGTAAAATACAAGCCATCTGTGCTTAATAAATTTTTAATTAATCAGATTCTCCTTCAGGTAAACTAGTGTGTTGAAATCTGCCGAAAGGCATCTCAAAATTTTTGAGAGGCCTAGAATCCACATGAAGTTCCCTCTCATCATAGCCACCCATAATATCTCCCAAACCATAACACACCCTTCCAGAAAAAGCTTTGAAAAAATCTTCTGCCCTTGGTGGCATTCCAGAATCTTTGATTGTGACTCTATTCAATGCCCTGAGATTGTGAACCACCCTCAACTTTCCATTTTGCTTCCTCACTCTGAAAACTGGAATAGAATATCTAGATTTTGATAGTTCATATAAACCAGTCCTGACTCTTTCCCTAAAAATCTCCACAAAACTATTCCTGATAGAATCTAGAATCTTAATTGCCTTGATCTGCAAGGTTCATGGCACACCACAGGAATTAAGTAAGGTTCCCTATAAGAATGTTCCAACAAAACTCTTTACTCCTCCAAAAATTCCACAGCCTTTTCCCTCAAAAAAATTACATTAAATAAAAAAATCTTCTCTTCATCTGATAACCAACCATCATGACCAAAATTAACCACCTTCAACCTGTTCACCATCACTGTAGCAGTTTCCACAAAACCTGGAGCATTATTCACCAGAGGAGTACAGTACAGATTTCTTGATAAAGGAGGCCTCTTCAAAGAATGAATAAATCACACTTGCATAGGCTCATTGACCAGTCTAATCTTCTGAGCTAATTTCTTATAATTTTCTGCTTCAACTTCAACTTCAGGGATTATCAGAAATTCTTCACCACCAGACCTTGAAAAAATGAAGAGTTTCTCCATTTCTAACATGTGTGGCCAAGGTAATGTTTTTAAAAGATGCCAAAGAAACTCTAGTGGTGCACAATTGTGAGGACTTAATTTTATTCCCCAATCTAACAACTCCAAAACTTTTCCTTAACTACAGATCCTCATCTTCACTTCCATATTCTAAATCTTCAAATCTTGATCCATCTTCAAAAACCATCTCTTCTAAAATTATTCAGTTTAACCTCATTATGAAGGCCCAAAAATTGATCTTGCTGATCTTAGCAAAAAAAAATTTATCTTCTTTCTTCATTATCTTCATTATTTTTTTGAATTTCTTCAGATATCTTAAAATTTTTATCTTCTATTCTTGAGTTTTCTTCTGACCTACTAAAATATCCAGGGGTTTCACCAATTCTCACAGGTGTGGCCCAGGTAATGTTTTTAAAAGGTGTAGAAGAAACCATAGCAGTTAAAAGTTGGGAGGAATTACTTTTATACCCCTGTCTAACCACTTCACAGCTTTTCCTCATATCTTTAAATAAAAATATATATACAATCTTCTTACTTGTACTTGAATTAAAAATAATTTAGAATCTTGAAAGAGAACAGAGACTTGAAAAAAACTTGATGAATACTTGCAAAGAAAAGAAACTTGAAAATTAGAAAGATTAAAATCCACTTGGTATATCTCCAAGGGAGCTGACCTACTACAAGCTGGGAATTTCTTATTTTGGGGAGAGGTTTTAGCACTAGGGTGATCAGCACTCATCACTCTAAAGAAAGACAGACTCCACTAGAGAAAGATACACACTCTGTCAGTGTATGCTAGTATCTAAGTATGATTTTATAGGAAATATTAATAGTCCAACTACTTATTAATAAATGATTTAGTGATTAAAACTCTGGGGAAGACTAATAAAATAGTTATGCTCAGTGATAACTCACAATATTTGGATTAGTGCATGCTAGTGGCAGAAAATAGGTTAATAAAATATAGTTATAGCTAATATAACGATAATATCAATTTAAAAATGCATTATAATATAATTCTATATGATAAAAAATTTTTTATTTGTAGTAAGTAAGTGATGTACAATAACCTGTCAAATACTCCCTTACTTATACCAAAATCCACTGGAGTGCACAGATCTTCAATCCAGATGATGTTACTGCTCTCACTGGAAATTACAGCACTATGAGGGCCCACCACCTCCCCATTTTGTCCACTTCAAGCAGTTTCAACACCCATACCTCCAGTAAGGACCTTCCATCACAATTAATGATATCATAAACCCATACAATAAATAAAGAAAACAGATAAGAGCGGATACCATAAAGAAACATGTAAAATAACTCATCCAAAGAGTATATAAAGAAACCCAAAGCATATGAAGGAACCAAATCAACTTTCCAAGCTTCCAATAGCATCTTAAACATAGGTATTAACCAGTAATCATACCCCAACCCATAAATCCATTTAAACCCATCAAAGAAAGCAGATAAGTTGCCCAAACTGGATATATGCACCTGAAAAAGGTGTATATGCTTGTGTAGGCATTGTGAGTCCATTTTATACCTCCATATTAACTTAAATAAGCAGAAAAATTAAGATTATAGGCTATTTAGAGGTTAAAACCTACTTATAGACCTATATATACATAATATAACTACATATTTAATTTAATATGAGGCTTATGCATACATATAAGTATATGTATGTCTATAATTACTTAATATCACTTAAGATAAGTATATTATGACTTCATTAGCACCTTAATATGTATAATAGGGCTATGAATAAGCTATTTAAACTTATATAAGTCATTCAATAGAGTAATAAACATATATATAAGCATAATAACCATATATATAAGCATAATAACCATGTATATAAGTATGATAACCATAATTTTTACCTTTAAGCTTAATGTAATTACAATTATCTTATTTTTAGCATAAGAAATACTCATTCTTGTGTATACCTAGGCTGACACTCCCTCACCCAAAAAAAAATAAAAAAATTTTAAGACATTTTAAATAATAAGTAAGGAGTGAATAAAAAAAATACTTTTTAAAATTTATATTATACATATACTGAATTTTATCGGTATTCACCAGAAAAAAAACAAAGGCACCTGATAGCAGGTGCCAATCCCTATCTTTGTCTTAACAGAACTTTAGTTCAGCTGTAATTCTTCTGGAAAGACTGCATGCTGAACAATGAGCACACTAGCCCTCACAACATCATATCAAATTTACTTTAAATCAAAACTGAATATAGGGATAGACACCTGCTAGCAGGTTCCACTTGATTTTTTGTGGTGATAATTTGGTTTTAAATTTTTTCAAGAGGTTTTTAAGATCAGAGATTTCATTTTCTAAAATCCACTGGTCATATTCACTTGATTTATTTTTAAACCTTAATAGATGCTCAACTCCCTTTTCTTTTGTAAGGTGTCTCTTTTTAAGTATCTTTTCAATTTCTGCTTTTTCAACTATTTCTTCAGGTTTCTGTTTATGACTTCCTGATCTTTTTGGAAATGGAGCAGTATCATTAGAATCGTATGGTTTTTTAGGAGAAATAGGAAATACTGGATGTTTTCTATCATATGGTGCATATAGAATAACTTCAACAGAATTTTTAACAACCATCTTTTTTACTACAAATGGTCTAATGAATGAGTCTTTCAATTTAAAATTACCACTTAAATTGAAATGTAGTGTAGAAATAAGGACTTAATCACCCTCTTTGAACATTTGTTCTTTATGGGCTTTATCCCATCTTTTTTTCTTATTCTCAAATGCCTTGATTATACATTCTTGAACATGATTTCTGCATAATTGTTGCATCTGAAGAAAAGATTTTGTACCTGGATTGACATCCAATTTAGGTAATCTATTAAGAGTTTTAGCAGGGGTATTAGGTACATAACCCAACCATAACTCAAATGGATTTTTTCAAGTGACAGGATTTACTGTTCTATTGTATGCAAATTCTAAACCTGGGATAAGGGTTACCCAATCATGAGTGAATTTGTCATTGTATTTAAAGTCAAGACCAAAATAACAATATCTTCCTATCATATCTTCTAAGGTTTGTATCATTTTTTCTGATATCTCATCAGTTTGTAGATGGTGTGCTGTAGAAAGTTTTAAATGACACCCTGAAACATCCATAAGTGATGTCCAGAACTCAGAAGTACATTTTAGATCTCTTTCTGAAACTATTGCTTGGGGAATCCTACTATATTTAAAATTTGTGTCCACCAGAAAAAATCTAATTCCTTTTCAGAAACCTCTTTGTGGGTAGGAATAAATTTACACATTTTTGTAAATATATCTACAATTACCCATCAGGAGTTATTAATCTTATGCCCTGCTATTGGGAGACCTGTTACATAGTCCATGTTAACTATTTCCCATAAAGCTTTTGGTTTCTCAATTTGCTGTAAGAAACAAGCTCTTTTGCCTGTCAATCTTTAAGATTTTTGACAAGAATCACATGTCTAAACATATTTTTGAACTTCATCATACATTATAATCCACCAAGCTGTATTTTTTACTCTGGTTAATGTTTTATGGAATTTAAAATGACCTGATAGTATATCATCATGACATATAATTTACATTAACTCCTTCATTGAAGGGGGAATCACAATTACATTACTTAATTTCTTCCTGTAATATATAAAACTATCCTCAATGGAAAATTTTCCTCTTTCTAATGCTTCCTTATATTTTTGTGGTAATGTTTTTATTAAAACACTCATTGAAGCATCTAATGGATCATTTTTTATTGTAGTAAGTTTACCCAATTCAGGATCTGAATCATAATTATTAAGAGTTGATTGCATAAATTAATCCTCAAGATCTACAATATAAATGCCATAAATGTTAATAATCTGTTTCAGGAACATGAGCAGGATTATCATAATTATTAGGTAGAGGTACTCTAGATAACAGATCTAAATTAGAGTGTAAAGTTCCTGATCTATGTTTAATATTAATCCCTCCTCTATATTTTTGTACAGCCAATTTCAATCTAAACATATGCCTCTTATGGGTTGTCATGTTTAAGAGTGACTTAACTGCACTACAGTCAGTTATTAACCAAAAATTTTGGTCTTCAAGGTAATAATGTAGCTTCTCAAGGGCCCATACTACTTTCAAGTATTCAAGTTGAGTGGCACCATATTTCAATCCACTACTTCTTAGAGCACCTGAAATATAGAAAATCACTAATTCTGACATTTTTCTTTCAATAAGTTTTTTTTTGATGCAAAGCAGCACCAAAACTAATAAAACTTGCATCAGTATACAAGACAAAAGGTAATTGTAAATCTGGTAATCCCCAGATAGGAGATGTCATAAAAAATTATTTCAACTTATCAAAAGCCTGTTGTCTTTCATTTTTCCAAATAAAAGTTTCTTATTTCTTTATCAGTGTGGTCAATGGTGCAGCAACTAATTGGTAGCTCTTTATATATTGTCTATAATAACCACACATATCAAGAAAAGATTGTACATCCTTTACATTTTGAGTAATTCCAATAATCTTGATTTCAGCCACCTTATTTTGGTCTAAACATATTTGTAAGCCAGATACAATATGACCAAGCACTTTTAAAGACTCAAACCCAAATTTACATTTTTTCAATGTATGGTTCATTTTTATTTCATCCATCTTCTATAATACCTTCTTTAAATGGATTAAGTGCTCATCATATGTATTAGAGAACATCATGATGTCATAAATGTATACCATTCACCATCCTTCAATCATTTCATTATGGAATTTTTTATCCATTAACTTCTGAAATACTGAAGGAGAAATTTTTGCTCCAAATGGCATCCTGAAATATTTATATATTCACATATGTGTTGTTATCAACAAAAAGTTCTGTGAATTATGTTCAACAGGAATTTGATAGTACCCTTCATACTTATCTAGGCAACTTATGTACTTAGAACCTTTAAGAGTAACATGTATAGAGGAAACCCTTGGAAACGGGTAAATATTATCTACTGAAAAATGTATTTAAAGCCCTATAAACACCACAAAGTCTTGATTTATCTTGTTCATATAAAATTAGCACTGGTGATATCACACAATATTTTGGTGTAGCTTCAACCTTTTTTTTAATTTTCATGTTTAACAGCATTCTATTATTATCCTCTATGTCTATTCTCTTCATTGGTGAAGCAGGGTATTGTTTCTTTTTAACACTAGCAGGAATATTATCCATTTCACTGCTTAAATTAATTTTCATCTCATGATCTTTTACAAGGCCAATATAATTGGTCCCATGTGCAAAAGCCATTGTAAATTCTTTAATTAAGTCCAAAATATTTGTTTTCTCAGTTTCACTTATATGAGTGCCAAATGATGCTTTTGAAATTTCTGTTTCCAGAAGTTCCATCTCACTGGATTCTCTTCCTTTACAAGAAATATCTATTACTGAATCAATGTGTAAGACTGTTGTGGTCTTCCAACATTGGTGGAGCCCTTTGTTTGACATTTTTTTGATATGTCTTAAATGTCATTGTTTAATAATTGGGTGTTTTTCTGGATTTATTCAGCAAATATTGGTACTGCAGGGATGTGGGTACTACCATTGGATAGCCCCAGGGTTTCTCCATATTTTATTTCATTTTGACATTTTTCATATTTTAAGCATTAAGGGGATAATTTCTCATTTTTCATTTGAAAAGATAGCTGTTTAACTTTGTTTTTCATGTTTTACGGGCTAAACTTAAGTCTTAGGGTTAATTTCTTTGTACCATTAGAATGAGCTATATTTCTCTACATTTTATTTCTCAATGTTGTTATAGCCTAACTATGTGTTTTAAAGGTTTTAGTAGTTGTAGTACATTTTTCTAAGTATTTTGGGTATTTTTGGAGGTTTTTGGTGGTTTTCTGGCTTCAGGGTGGTCTGGCCACCTCAGGCAGCCCGCCTGCCTCAGTGCTAGAAGGCTGGGAAGCATTTCTATAGGGTTTTTATGAAATTTGGCATTCAAGAACGCTGAATTTGTTGGTATGCATGGGCTTTTAGATAGTGGTCTGTGTGTAAATAGTGAATAAGGCAGTATGGGGTAACTTTAATTATCATACAACCATCTAAAGGTGATATCATTGTTTCTCACTCAGTTTTCACTGTTTTTTGGCCACAATTGGCTGTGTTTGTCGCAAGGTGAGTTCTTCATTTAACTTAACTTTCCAACTGGTTTCTCTGATATAGTCTTGCAAGCTATATCAAGTATTATTGCTGTCTCTGGTGTGCATTTGCAACCTACATCAAGTATCATTGCTTTCTCTGATGTGGAAATTGGTCTACATTTCAGTTCTTTGGTTTGGTAGTCTGTCTAGGGACTACTTTCTTGGCTGATCAGGCAGTCAAGTGTGTTGGAAAAGGGGTTTTAGCAAACAGTAACCAATTTACTGTAGCATGTAAATCTCACTTTATTATTCTAAAGGGACAGGGGATTTTCTCTCTGGGTTTTCTCTAACTCCCTTGGTCAAGGCCTATAGCTAGTACTATAAGATTGTCTAACTTTCTGGTGCCCAACGTTGGGTTTGAACCTGATAGTTATTTGTAATCTCTGTTGTCTTTGAATGGCTTCTTGGTCTTATATTCCTGTAGTGACTGTCAGTGGGGGGGAAGGTCCTCCTGTTGTGATGGTTAAGGAGTGTGTTAGTATTAAAACTTGGGATGGTACCAAGTTTAATGGTGAATATGTGAAGTGGTTTCTGGAAAAGTTTGAAAATGCTGCTGATGTGGATCGTGCTTCTTACCTGGACATGGTGAAGCAGATTATTTTCTTCATTAGTGATAGGGAAGTGGAGAAGGAGGTTGTGGCCATGTCTTGCTAAAAGAAGAGGGACTGAAATTTATTGTGTAGGGAGATGGTGGATAGTTGGGGTGTCAGGTTCACTATGGTGAATCTGAACAAGGTTGTCAGTGAATGACAGTCTAATGGTGGTCTTGGTAACTTGAAAAGTTACAGGAAGTTTCTGCTACAGTTTGATCCTGTGGTGGAATAATTGGTGGAAGTGGAGGAGCTGGCACATGAAAATGCTGCCAAGGATGTTTTTGGTCTGCCTTGGCTAGAGATGTCAGGATGGATATGTTGAAGGAGCTTTCAAAGAAGGACTTGATGAAGACTCTTTCCAATGGGGATCAGAAGTTTCCTGCCTTGGAAAAGGTGAAGGAGGCTGTTGAGGCCAATTTGAAGTTATTGGCTGTGGACACCTATCAGGAGGGGTGTGCCAAATATGTCAGCAAAGTCAGTGAGGCTTTGTCTGAAGAGGAGAATAGAGTGAAGAAGGAAGAGAAAAAAATTGTGAAGGTTCCCATACAAGAGAGGGACCCAGTGGTGGAGCAGTTAGCTTATCTAACAAAACAGCTACATATTTTGTTCAGGAGACTAAGAAGTTCAATAAGTCTCCTTCTCAGGCTAGAGAGTTTGATAGGAGGGCTGGTAGGAGTGATCCTTGGGTCTGCTCTTATTGCAGCAAGAGGGGGCACAACTCCAACAATTTTTGGGATCTGAACAGAGATGTGTCAGAGGGAAAGGTGGAGTTTGATTGCAGGATGTTCAAGTTCCCTGATGGTTCATTTGTGAAGCCCAGTTAGGGGCAGGCGCCTGTTGATTTGGTCAGGAGAAAGAGTGGTCTCAATCAGAGGGGGCCAAGGTTTGGGGAGATTCCTGATCAGGGGAAGTCTTCTGCTAAGGAAGATGATGATTTCAAGGGAAAAGGGAAGGAGGTTAATGAGGTCTCTTGTTCTACTTCCTTTGGTGGAAAGTAAAGTGGTGAATGCTTGGCTGGTGTTTATGATGTAGAAGCAGGAAAAGTGGAAAGGACTAAGAGCAGTTCTCAGGCCCAACCAAAGCTTAAGGCTTCAAAGGTGGATCCTAAGCTTAGTGCATCTAGGAAGAAGTATAGCAAAGAGGAGCTGTACAAGATTCAGAAGGGGATTTCTGATATGGGTCCCCCTAGTTTTGGTGCATTGGACATGAATGGTGAGCCAATGCCTATGGATGTTGATTCTGACTCTGAGGAGTATGTCCCTTTGGCTTCATTGCTAAATCCTGCTGGAGTTACAGGTTCTGGTCAGGGATCTGGTTTGATTCCTGTTGGTGGTTCTGGTCCTCAAGAATCTTCTAGGTACAATTTAGTGAAGCCAAGGGATCACTTTGGGAGGCCAGTAGTTTCTGGCCAATCTAATGTTATTGACTCTGTTCTGGAAAGGATGAATCAGGGCCAGGTTTCACTTTCTTATGGGGAGTTGTATGCTGTCACTCCTGGGTTGGCTGATAGACAGAAAAAGTTGCTGACCAGGAGAATGGTTTCTTCTGGGGAGGTGGAATACATTTGTAATTCTGCTGAGAAGTTTGGTGAGGGGTTGGAGACTCATTTTTCTGCACCTCTATATATTTCAATTTCACTCTGAATGGCAGAGAGGCTAGGGCATTGGTTGATTCAGGCTCTCAGATTAACCTTATTTCTTTGTTTGAGGCTACTTATCTGGGCCTCCCCATTAAGAAAGGAATTGGTGGAAATTTAAGAGGGATTAGTGGCCATGTCACTGAGTTGATTGGAAAAGCTGAATTTTGGTAGAGACTCAGGGAAGGTTCATTTTTACATTGCCAAAGGTAATGTAAAAGATGTTTTTGGTGGAACATTCTTGATGCATTACCAGGCATAAATTGGTTATCAGTTTGATATACGAATTAGTTTGGAGTTGACTTGTGAAGATAAAAGAAGACTTCACATGAGGCTTTTATCTCCTGGAGATGATGGTTGGGAGACCAGGCCTGGCTTGTCTTCAATGTGCCGGTGCATGGATTGTTGTAGGAGAAGAAGGAAAGTGGGTGCTGCCTCTGGTTTTTTGGATTTTGGCTCAGGCTTTAGTGAGAGTCTGTCTTTTTTTAGAGTGATGAGGGCTAATTGTCTTAGTGCTACAACCTCTCCTCAAGATGAGGAAATCCCAGGTTGTAGTAGGTCAGCTCCCTTGGAGATATACCAAGTAGATTTTCAACTTTCTCTTTTTAATGTTTATCTTCTCTGCAAGTATTCTTCATTTTTTATCAAGTATCTTTTCTCTCTCAAGATTCTCAATTATTTTTAATTCAAGTTCAAAGAAGAAGATTGTCTATATATCTTTATTGAAAGATATGCAGAAAATTTGTGGAGTGGTGAGATTGGGGTCTAAAAGTAAATCCTCCCAATTGTGCACGGCTAGGGTTTCTTCTATGCCTTTCAAAAACATTACCTTGGCCACATCTGTGAGAATTGGTGAAACCATTGTTTATTTTTGTAGGATAGAATAAGACTCAAGAAAAGAAGAAAAAAATTTCAAGGTAACAAAAGAAAATCAAGAAAAAAATCTGAAAATAATCAAGAAAGAAGAAAAGAATTATTTTTGTAAAGATCATCAAGATGAATTTTTGGGCCTCCGGAATGAGGTTAAACTGCACAGATTTTAAAAAGAAGAAGATCAGAAAGATCAATTTTTGAGCCACTGGCATGAGGATAAACTGCACAATTTAGGAAGATGTGATTCAGAAGATAAATCAAGATTTGAAGATTTGTAAGATGGAAGCAAGGATGAAGATGTGGAATTGCAAAAAAGTTTTGAAGTGGTGATATTGGGGAATAAAAGTAAGTACTCCCAATTGTGCACTGCTAGGGTTTTTTCTACACCTTTGAAAAACATTACTTTGGCCACAAATGTGAGAAATGGGGAAACCCTTGGTTTTTGTTTCAGGTCTGGTGGTGAAGATGTCCTGAAGATCCCTCAAGTTGAAGGCAGAGCTGCAAAGTATAAGAAGGTAGTGTAGAAAATTAGTCCTTTCAATGAGCCTATGAATGTAGGTATGAATCCTCCTTTGTCAAGAGATCTGTACTGTACTCCTCTGGTGAAGAATCCTACGTATTTAGTGGAATCTTCTAGGGTGACTGTGGAAAGGTTGAAAGTTGTTAATTTTGGTCCTGATGGGTGGTTATCTGATGATTAAAAGAAGTTTTTTCTGCACATTATTGTGCTGAGGAAGAAAGAAGTGGCATTTGTTGAAGAGGAAAGGGGTGTGTTGTAACAATCTTATGGGTAACCTTACTTGATTCCTGTGGTTTGTCATGAACCTTGGAAAATCAAACCTATTCCAATTTGGGTTGCTATAAGGGATGATTTTTTAGAGATTTTTAGGGAAAGAGTCAGGACTGGTTTATAGGAACAATCAAAATCTAGTCATTGAATTCTGGCTCTCTGTGTAAAGAAGAAGAACGGGAAACTGAGAGTGGTGAATGATCTTAGAGCCTTGAACAGAGTCACTCTCAAGGATGGGGGAATGCCGCCATGTGCGGAAGATTTTGTGGAAGAATTTTTGGGAAGGGTGTGTTATGGTTTGGGTGATATTATGGGTGTTTATGATGAAAGGGAACTTCACACAAATTAATGGCCACTTACAACATTAGATACTCCTCTTGGAATATTTCAGCTCACTAGGTTGCCTCAAGGAGCAACTAATTCAGTAGCAGTATATCAAGCACAAATGGCTTGGATTTTACAGGATGAGGTTCCTACTCATGCTGGTATTTTTATTGATGATTTTAAAATCAAAGGACCCTCCACTGATTATGGAAATGTGGTGCTGAAGGAGAACCCTGGTATAAGGAGATTTGTTTGGGATTATGCAATTACTCTAGAGAGAGTATTTATTAGGATTGAAGAGGATGGCTTGACAATTTCTGGGTCAAAGTTTGGTTGTTGTGTTCCTGCTCTGGAAATTCTGGGTCATGTTGTATGTAAGGAGGGAAGAGTTATGGCAAAGAAGAGAGTCAATGTAATTCAGTCATGTCCAAGGCCTAAAAATACTACTGAAGTCAGGAGATTTTTGGGGGTTTGTGTGAACATCAGGATTTTTATTAAAAAAATTTCTTTATTGGCTTCACCTTTAAGAAGGTTGACCAGGAAAGATGCAGAGTTGAAATAGTCTGAAGAGTGTGAAGAGGCTTTCCAGAGGTTGAAGAAGGGGGGAGGTGAAGATATTATTCTATATAAGTTGGATTATGGAGTGGGAGCCAGAAAAATATATCTGGGAGTGGACTTAAGTTATATTGCTGCTGGTGCTGTGTTTTCTCAGGAAGATAATACTGGGAGTGTCAGACCAGTAAGTTATGAGTCTGTGGTGTTCAATGAGGTTTAATCTAGATATTCTCAACCTAAGTTGGAATTGTGTGGTGTGGAAAAATTTATGAAGAAGCTGCAAACTGTTTTGTGGAGGCAGCATTTTGAGCTTCAAGTGGATGCAAAATCTCTGGTTCAAATGATCAATACACCTAGTCTTCCAAATGCTCCAATGACTAGGTGGGTGGCATTTATTCAGCATTTTTCTTTTTTTCTGGTACACAAACCTGGAAAACTTTTACAATTCCAGATGGATTATAAAGGAGACCACCCATGGATGAAGGTTCAGACTCTGAAGAATTTTATGAAGATGTTCCAGTGGACAGAGCCAGCACAAAGGGTGCTGAAGATTTTTCTCTCCTCCCCCATGAGGCTAAACTGGAAATTTGTTCTCTCCTCCCCCATGAGCCTAAACTGGAAGATTGTTCTCTCCTCCCCCATGAGGCTAAACTGGAAGATTGTTCTCTTCTCCCCCATGGGGCTTAACTGGATTATATTTCTCTCCTCCCCAAAGAGGTTAAACTGGCTGGTTCAGATCTAAATTCTGGTTATAAGGCTGTTTTTGTTGATGAAAATGGGGCTGTTTTTTGGGTTGGATTAAAATTTTAAAATGGTGTTTTTGTTGGTGAACTGGATTCTCTTAAAATTCAGTGGAAGGAAAAGGATGTACCAAAGTTTAGGTATTGGTGTCCTGGATGAGCTGGTCGTGTTAATCATGTGTACACTGGAGATTTTGATGACAGGGTTGTACCCTTTGATGTTGTTTTGTTGGATTTTGAAGATGAGACTTGGGGTCAGATTGGGTTTTATTTTATTATGGTTGAATATCTGTTAACTTTGGATAGGCCAGATATTTGTGATGATGATACTTGGGTGGAAATAACAAAGAAGAGTCCTGGCTTCTATTTTTCAGGAAGGAGGTTGATGAGGAGGAGACATCCAAATCCTCAAGTAGTGGTGACTCAGAAGAAGGGTCAAGAGTTGGTGTTGAAGTCTTTTCATGAAGAACTTGGTCATAGAGGCTTTGGGGGTCTTATAGAAGTGTAGCAGATAGATTTTGGTGGCCAGTTATGAATTTGGCAGTGCAGGGTTGGGTTCAATCTTGTGAAGAATTTCAAATAAAAATTCACTTAAAACCTAAAAAGGTTGGTGGTGCTACTGGTGAAACGCATCTGTTTGGAACAGTTAGTTTGTATGCTTTCCATATCAAAGATGGAAGGTATAAATACTTGATTATTGCCAGGGATGATTTGTCTGGTTGGGTTGAGGCAGTGCCTCTGGTTAATTTGACTGCAAAAATTGTGGCAGAATTTTTAAAGAAGGAATGGGTGTTTAAGTATGGGTTGATGAAGTTGGTGACTGTTGATGGTGGGCCAGAGTTAGGAGCTGGATTTAAAGAAACTGTGGCAAGTATTGGTTCTAAATTCAGAGTGGCTACACCTTATTATCATGAAGCTGAAGGCATGGTTGAAAGAGGCCATCAAGTAATCAAGAATTCTTTGGTGAAGATGTGTGGGGATAGTGCTGAAAAATGGAGGCATTATTTACCCATGGTTTTATTTGCTGATAGGGTTACTGTGAAAAAGACAACTGGCTATTCCCCTTATGAATTAATGTTTGGGAAGAAAGCTGCTCTACCAGTGGATTTGGAAGCTGTCTCTTATCTTGGATTTGATTGGGATGATGTGTGCTCAACAGAAGTTTTGCTATTTGCCAGAATGCAACAGTTGGAATGTAGAGAGGAATTTCAAGAGAAGACATACTCTAGAATGATGAAGATAAGAAATCAATCAGTCAGATACTGGGACAAGAAGTTGGCTCACAGACTCAGGAATCCCTTGAATCCTGGTTGTCTGGTTTTGGTGTAAAATAGAAGCTTGGAGAGTCAGTGGGGAAGAATGTTTGCTGACAGATGAAATAAACCTTACAGAGTCAGATCTCAGGCATCTGGAGGCTCTTGTTTTGGAGGAGTTATATGGTGCAGTCTTAAAGAAGAGAGTGGCTTCTTATAAGGTAAAGAGATTTTACCCTATAGAAACTAGAAATGAAGAAGATTGACTCTGCAATGAGTATAAGCTATGATCCATTCTTTAATTTTTGATTTTGGTGATACTGTGCATCTGTTTTGTTGGAATCTTTTTTTGTTAGAAGGTAACCATGGATGGGGCTTCTAGATTTTATTTTGGAAAGTGTGGGGGTAACTGATGGGCTGGCTTCTCTATCAACAGTTACTCCAGATTGTCTGTTTCCAAACCCTTCTCTTAATTTGGTTGAACCTCAGTCACTACGCAATATAGGGGGTGGACTTGCTAGAAAGTCCTCAACCTGAACTCAGATGGAACTCAGATGGAACTCAGACTGAACTCATACTGAACCCATACTGAACTCTACTTGAACACCCACCTAAAACTGTTCTGCTGAATGGTGTTCATCCCTGATTGTATGGTTCCTTTATTAACAGCTCAATGTGTGTTCAATCTGTGGTGAGTTTGCGTCTAAGGTTGCGTACTTGCTAGCAAGTCCACTCCCCATATTGTGTGGTGAGTATTGGTGTCTTTTCACAGGTTTTAGTCCTCTATGACTTTAAACTGGAAATTCTTTTGGTCTTTAAGTGCTGGACTCTTCACTCTTATTGGTTATGGTTCAATGTGTTGGATTTTTTGTTTTTGTTAGAAGGTACCCAGGGGGGCTTCTAGATATTATTTTGGAAAGTGAGGGGGTAACTGATGAGCTGGCTTCTCTGTAGAATAGTTACCCCATGATTTCTGTTTCAAGTATTTTGTTTGTCCTAGTTGAATCCTAGTTCTGGTTTTTGTTATTCAGGATTTAATCCACTATGACTTTAAACTGGCTTACTGGTACAGGACTGGCTTCTTTGGTTTTTGTGGTGGATCACTGGTGGTCTCCCATCATTTTTACTTATTGGAGGGAGCCCACCCAGTGATCAATTTCTTGGACTGGCCTTTCTATGGAGCTGGACTTTCTCTTTTTATTTTCTTTAATTTTTGTGTCTATGGTTGTGTTCAATGGTAGTTTTAGATTTTTTTTTCTCTTTTTTTATTTTAATTTTTATGGGGATTATTAGGATATAAAGAGGGAAAAATCACATATATATATTATATGGTGTCAACACATCAGGGTCACCTGGATGTGGGCAAGCATTGGTTGGGAAAGGCTCATCAATTAGTCGGGCAATGCTATTTTCTTTTTTATCTCTATCTCATTTTTATTATTATTTTCCTTGATTTCTAATTATTTTATATTTTCTTTATTTATATTATTTTTCTTAATTTATTTTATCTCAATTCATTTAAAAATTATTTAAAGGTGTATCCAAATCAAGTTGCACTTAGATATGGTTAAGGCATCAGGGGATATGCTCATCAATTGGCCAGGGGATACCAATTGTAAATATTTTTTATCTCATCTTATTATTATTATTCATTTCATTATAATTTCTCAGCTCTCTTATTTTTTGGGGTAATTTTGTTTAATTATTTTCAAGTTTCTTTTATTATGTTAGTAGTTTAAATAAAAATTAAAAAAAATTAAAAATTAAAAATTAAAAATTAAAATAAAAATAAAAATAAAAATAAAAATAAAAATAAAAATAAAAATAAAAATAAAAATAAAAATAAAAATAAAAATAAAAATAAAAATAAAAATAAAAATAAAAATAAAAATAAAAATAAAAATAAAAATAAAAATAAAAATAAAAATAAAAATAAAAATAAAAATAAAAATAAAAATAAAAATAAAAATAAAAATAAAAATAAAAATAAAAATAAAAATAAAAATAAAAATAAAAATAAAAATAAAAATAAAAATAAAAATAAAAATAAAAATAAAAATAAAAATAAAAATAAAAATAAAAATAAAAATAAAAATAAAAATAAAAATAAAAATAAAAATAGAAATAAAAATAAAAATAAAAATAAAAATAAAAATAAAAATAAAAATAAAAATAAAAATAAAAATAAAAATAAAAATAAAAATAAAAATAAAAATAAAAATAAAAATAAAAATAAAAATAAAAATAAAAATAAAAATAAAAATAAAAATAAAAATAAAAATAAAAATAAAAATAAAAATAAAAATAAAAATAAAAATAAAAATAAAAATAAAAATAAAAATAAAAATAAAAATAAAAATAAAAATAAAAATAAAAATAAAAATAAAAATAAAAATAAAAATAAAAATAAAAATAAAAATAAAAATAAAAATAAAAATAAAAATAAAAATAAAAATAAAAATAAAAATAAAAATAAAAATAAAAATAAAAATAAAAATAAAAATAAAAATAAAAATAAAAATAAAAATAAAAATAAAAATAAAAATAAAAATAAAAATAAAAATAAAAATAAAAATAAAAATAAAAATAAAAATAAAAATAAAAATAAAAATAAAAATAAAAATAAAAATAAAAATAAAAATAAAAATAAAAATAAAAATAAAAATAAAAATAAAAATAAAAATAAAAATAAAAATAAAAATAAAAATAAAAATAAAAATAAAAATAAAAATAAAAATAAATAAATAAATTAAGTTAAATTAAAAATAAAACAAATTAAATATATATATATATGTTAATCATTATTGTTCTCTCTATTTTGTTACTTATTTCTTTCTTTATTTTCATTCTAATGTCTGTAAGAAGAAGCCTCCGGAGGTTGGTCCAGATTATGGTGGTCTTTTTGCTTTTTGTTAGGAGTGGAGGAAGAAATGTGTTCTTTGTGATGTAGGCCGCTGGAAAGCATATATGGGTTGTAATGGTCAGGGACTGGAGTAGAAGGTAAATTTTGGGAAGAAGTGGAAGAAGCGGGGATAGAGTGTTTGAACTTGTGCTTGATTATTCTAGACATCTTCCAGTGGTCATCAAGGAGTATTTTTCTCAGATTCTTTTCAAACTCATTAAATGGACCATGAGGATCAAAAGCCTTAAGAATTTTTAACACATCATGGTTAGGTGTTATTTCATGTCAGCATAATCCAGCATTAAGGTAGTTTCTAGAGGTTGGCCAATCCCAATTGTAGTTTCAGGAGGTGGGGTTCCAACTATAAAGAAGAATTGGATCATTAATTGTTCTCTGTTAAAGAAATCGGATTTATTAATTTATTACTTACAGATTGGGATCTCATCGAATTTGTATGCGGCCAGAATCTGGACTGTTGAAGAATGTTGAATGGATGTTGAAGGAGGATCAACCAGATAGAGGTATAGATTCTCATGATCATTCTCTAAATGGCGTTGGGAAGATGGAATAGAAGGAGGGAGTTCCTGTGGGCTGGTTGGAGCAGCAGGGCTGCTTTTGTTGTTGTGGATATTATTGCTTGGCCCAGTGGATTGGTTTAAGGAAGGACCAGGAGAAGGTGACCTGGAAGCTGATTCTGATCTGCTAGATGAAGATCTAGAAGAAAGGGAACTATCAGAAGAATAATTGGTGGCCAGAGGAGAGTTGTAGTTAGTTCTTCTTGGTGGAACAGGAGATTTTTGTTTGGGAGCAGTGTTGCATGCTCTGGTGTTTTCAGGAGGTCCTCTGGAAGGCCTTCTAGAGATGTTGGAATTTTTGGTGTTGTGTGATGAAGAATTTTTGTGTGTATGCATTGCTCTGGGAGAACTAGGAGGTTGTTGTGTAGAGCTGTTGGTGTTTAATGGTGGCTTTTGGCTGTTATCTTGCTGAATTTGGGAGTTTTGAGCCTGATTTTTGCTTTCTGGAAAGGCGGGAGGCCTGCCTGGACACAGTCTAATATCCTGGGAGCTTATTTCGAAGCTCTTTTGGCTAAATTTGCTGAGGTAAAAGCAGATTGTTGAGAAGATAAATCAGGTTATTTAGGGAGTGTTTTGGGAATAGAGCAGCATTATCATCTTGAAGGAGCAGAAGATAAAGAAGAGGAAGCAGGTCCAAGTTCTGGTGGCCTGGTAGGAGATCTGTAAAAATATTTATGGGAAGGTGAAGGCAGAGGTATTGGATAGCTGGGGTTTTTGTCACATCTTTTCTTTTTAGGGTTTCAAGAATCACAGGCTCTGTTATAGAATTTGGCCTGAGGAGTAGGAAGAGTGAAACCAAAAGGTCTGCACATGTTTATGCATTGTTTACAAGCATAGTCTTCTGGAGAAGTGAAGCAAGGAAGGTCCGATGGGTTAAAGTCTGGGGACTCAGCTATGATCTGTGAAGGAACGACAATAAAAATAGAAGAGATGAAATAAAACTTTATCAGTGATGATATTTGATGAAGTGAGAGTGGAAGTTCAGCAGTTGGGCTGCAGAGCATTGTGCATGGAGCTGGATCCGCCCTTTTATGAAAAATGTTTTTTAGTCCATCAAGACTTTAAACTTAACACTGAGTTAGTCTTCCAAGACTTTAAACTTTCTGATTACAATTTTATTTCAAGAATTTTAATCCTCTATGGGTTCTGTAGTCCATCAAGACTTTAAACTGAACACTGGGTTAGTCCTCTAAGACTTTGAACTGGCTGATTACAATTTTATTTCAGGAATCTGAATCCTCTTTGGGTTCAGTAGTCTGTCAAGACTGTAAACTGAACACTGGGGAAGTCTGTCAAGACTTTAAACTGAACACTGGGGACTATAAATTGATAATGTGAAGTTGGTGTGATTATGGCGGAGGGCATCCAAGGGGGAGTCTCTGAATTCTGTTAAGGCAAGTGTGGGGGTAACTGATGAGCTGGCTTCTCTGTTTAAAAGTTACCCCAGAATGTTAGTTTGTTTCTTTGGTCTTTAATGTTTTGATCTCTGGTTCTGTCTTTTTGATTTAGGTTTTTGACTCCCCCAAGACTATAAACTGAGGGTTTTTGAGTCCCCCAAGACTATAAAATGAGGACTGTTATTCCCCCAAGACTTTAAACTGAGGATTAGTCCCCCAAGACGTTAAACTTAGGATTAGTCCCCCAAGACTTTAAACTGAGGATTAGTCCCCCAAGACTTTAAACTGAGGATTAGTCCCCCAGGACTTTAAACTGGGGAATTTTTTTTTATTTTTTTATTTCTAAATCAAGATTTTCAGGAAAGAAGTAATTATAGAAAAGAATCAACAGATGTAACAAAATGCTCAGCATTGCCTTTGAACTGGTGAATGAGGTTCTTCCTTTTCTTAAGGTCCTGTGGATTCCTGGCAAGAGTGGATTGAAAGTAATTTAGAATTAGATGCTTCTGTTGATAAGAATGTTGTTGGAATTTGTCTTTGATGGTGGGCAATGGATTAGGTGGGGGTGCTTCAATGGTTCCCACATTGTCATCATCACTGTCTGGATGGAAATTAACTGGATATTTGTCAGATTGAATCACAGTATAAAGAAGTATTGGGCTTACCATCAGAAGGACCAGGGATGATGGAGCTAGTGGTTGTAGTGGGGTTGGCACTACCTTTCAAAAGGTGTAATTTGTTGACCAGTCTGGGGATCAGGATGAATGGTCTGGATCTCTTGGTGCTGGTAGAAGGTGGATCAGGTTTTGGAGGAGGAGAAGATGTTGAAGAGAACAATGGACCAGGTCTGAAACAATTCTTCTTCCTAGAGTCACAGGAATCACAGGAGGCTCTGTACGGATGATCCGGTGTTGTGATGGTACAGATGAGATTGTTGTCAATGCAGTATTGGCAAGGACCCATGTCAGTAGCAGATTTGGAAAGAAAGCTGAACATGGTGGTTGTGATGAAGGAGAATGTGGAAATTCTCTATTGGAGGGAGGATGTGGTCTTCCAACATTGGTGGAGCCCTTTGTTGGTCTATTTGGCTTTGTTTTGATATGTCTTAAATAGCATTGTTTAATAATTGGGTGTTTTTCTGAATTTATTCAGCAAATATCGGGACTTTCGGGATGTGGGTACTACCATTGGATAGTTCCGGGTTTTCTCTATATATTATGTTGTTATGACATATTTCAGATTTTAATTATTAAGGGGATAAATTCTCATTTTTCATTTAAAAAGATAGCTGTTTAATTTTGTTTTTTGTGTTTTAAGGGCTAACCTTAATTCTAGGGTTAAGTGCTTAGTACCATTAGAATGAGATAATTATTCTCTACATTTTATTTCTAAATGTTGTTATAGCCTAACTATGTGTTTTAAAGGTTTTAGTAGTTGTAGAAGATTTTTCTATATATTTTGGGTATTTTTGGAGGTTTTTGGTGGCTTTCTGGCTTCAGGGTGGTCCGGCTGCCTCAGGAGGGCCTCCTGCCCGCCTTGGTGCTAGAAGGCTGGGAAGCGTTTCTAGAGGGGTTTTATGCAATTTGGCACTCAGGAACGCTAAATTTGTTGGTATGCATGGGATCTTAGATAGTGGTCTGGGTGTACATAGTGAATAAGACAGTTTGGGGCAACTTTAATTATCATACAACCATCTGGAGGTGATATTATTGTTCCTCACTCAGTTTTCACTGTTTCTGGCCACAATTGGCTGTGTTTGTTGCAAGGTGAGTTCTTCATTTAACTTAACTTAGCAACTGGTTTCTCTGGTATAGTCTTGCAAGCTATATCTAGTAATATTTCTGTCTCTGCTGTGGATTTGCAACCTACATCAAGTAAAATTGCTTTCTCTGGCGTTGTCATTGGTCTACATTTCAGTTCTTTGGTTTGGTAGTCTGTCTGGGGACTTCTTTCTTGGCTGATCAGGCAGTGGAGTGTGTTGGAAAAGGGGCTTTAGCAAACAGGAACCAATTCAGTGTAGCAGGTAAATCTCACTTTATTATTCTAAAGGGACAGGGTATGTCAGCCTGTATATACCCAGTACTGAGTAAAAAGTGCTGATAAGTTATTTTAAACACATGAACTATACATGGGAACAATAAATAAGAGTACACAAACAGTATACATAAGTAAAATTATGATAATACACAAAAAATGCCATTATAACACCTTATATACACGCATATATCCACCTTTTATAGGTCTTATGTACTAAATATTAAGTTGGAATATGTAAGGGTAATTTTAAGAACCTTAAGTATAAGGCTACATAATTTTTAAGTACACTTAAAGCTGTTATATTCATTGTTTTACACAAAAAACAAGAAATGTGCTTTATTTCACTTAAAAGTTGACTATATGCACTATAAAATTGAGAATATCAAAAATGCGCTTTGACAGATCAATTGGGCCCATTTAGGACTATTGATTTGGCTATTTAAATGAATAAAAATAACACTTTTCAAATTTGGTGTTTTTTATGCCAGAAATGGCTTCTGTGTACTGGCCACATACTGCCTGCTTTTTTCCCGTGTGAATAGCTTCATTTTTAGAAAAGTTAGCTTTTTCATACTATAATTACCCCACATTCTACGCCCACTGTGGGGATACACACCAAAATAGGCGACAGGCGCTTATTTAGTGTCCTAGCTTAATTAATAGTGCATTGACCTTGTTTATATGCACTAATTTCATTAATAACCTCACTCTTGGCATCTTATTTCATCACCACGTTTAAATTTGCCTAATTTTAGTCAAGGATTTACCCGTGCAAGCGCCTGCCAAGGACTGCATGTAGTTACCCCACATCTCACGCTCTTTTTTAAGTTTTTGGGTGGTTTCTCAGTCAATATTGGTTATTTTTGGATGGGAATTTCACGTAGTATAATGTCAGGATTAGCCCCTCCATTTCCACAGTAAATTCCCCTTATTATTAAGCTATTATTAACCTTAAAAAGTCTCCTTCAGTCTTTTATATTATTGTTTTATACACATATACTCTCTTTTTGTCTTTTTCTTTAATTTTGATGGATTTCCCTTATTATTAATAGGATTTTGGCTGTTACTTGTCTAATTATGTCATGGGTCACTAGGGATGTTGATGGGCAGGTCTATTAGTTGTTTGAGGTGTCATTAACTGTGTATTGGATGGTACCTCAAGGGTTTTATTGGGAAACTCAGTGTGTATAAAAGGAGAAGGTTTTTAGGTCTTGTTTCTACATTCTTTATCACTTCAATTTAACCAATATAACCAAACAAATTACAATAAAACTTAATTAGTACTTTTATAAGACTTTTAAAAAGTATCTGAAATTATTAAATCTATTTTTCTACCAACTAAAAAGATTGTAAGCCACATATAAGAATAGTGAGAATTATATTACTGAAACCTTTATTCTGAATTATATTTTACTATTTGTTGGATTTATACTACAGTATTCATATAGGACCATTTAAATCTTCTAGACAAAGACTTTTCAAGCTAGTTCACGTCCATTTAGTTGATCTTAGCCTGAAAGGGTACTTTATCTCTTGGTTTTCTCCAACTCCCTTGGTCAAGGCCTATAGCTAGTAATATTGGATTGTCTACACTGTGTTAAAAGAGTTTTTTTTTAATTTTTTTTTACCATTCATGCCAATTTTAAAATTATTATTAGCAGGGTCTAATATCACACCAAAACTTTTCAGAATTTTATTACCAATGATAAAACAGCTACTAAAATTAGTATTAACCATTACTACGAGGTCAGAAGTTATTCTAACATAGCCATGTTGATGTTTAAAGAAAAAAGCAGCTCTGTAAATGCCAATGGGGTTTAGCACTGATCCAAAACCTCTTTAATTTTTACTTTGATGTAGTTCAAGATTTGACTTATAATCACTATCAATTTTTTGTAATGTATATGCAGAAACAACAGAACCAACAGCTAATGTATCCAATACTATCTTTACAGTTTCTCCAGAAATTATTACCAGAACTGTGATAGGTTTCATTCTTAAGTTGTCAGCTTGTATATTCTTAAGTATTTCAGCATCTTCAAAATTCATTAATAATACATTTTAGTCCATATTTATTGTTGGATTTTTAAAAAGGGACAAATGATCTTCTAACATAAAGACCTCATTTTCATCACTATATGAGTTATTACTGTCATAATCACTTGAATCTTTACTTTTTTTTTGTTTCATTTTCAGATTCTTGCTGATTTTGAACAATATTTATATTTTTCTCACATTTGTGACCTTTAACCCAAGGCTTATTACACTTATAACAAGTATTAGTCTCATACTTTTTAGGTACTACAGATGCAGTAGGTTTTTTCTGCTTTTCCTGCAGTGTTTTTGATTTATGATTTTTTACAAGTTCATTATTTTTTTATAAGTGGTTTATGTTGCTTCATACTTATGGTTTATTAATATTTCATTACAATTATTAATAAATTCAGAGTATTCATTAACCATTATTGTTCTAGCTACAACAATGTCTCTGGCAGATATAGGTAATTTATATATTTTTTTATCTTTCCATAAGTTAAAATCTATATTTGGCTCAATGTATTTTAATATTTTATTTAAATTCATTAGAAATACCATAGTTTTGTCACCATTCAACAGATTATACCTTGTTTTCTCATTTAATCTTTGGTGAGTTAGTCTAGATTTAAAACCTCCAAATTGTTTTTCAATCAGGTTTTTCCATTCATCCCAAGAGTAATCTTTACTCTCACTTAACACAGCTTTAAACCATAATAAAGTAACATCCTTAAATAATAAAAATAGTTTTGATGTTATTTCTTCATCTGGTAACTTATATGAGAATTTTAAATTGTCAATTCTTCGAATAAAATGTTTCCAATCAGAGTTGGCTACCCCATCATAAGTTGAGTACTGGTCAATTTTTGGCCAATTCTTCTTATTGGATATAGTCTCACTAATCCTGGGAAAATTCAATAACTCATTTACTTTAGATAAATGGTTTTATATTTTCTCTTTTACTGATTTGTGACTTAAATTTGTTCTTTCATATTTGACACTTCCACCAGATGTTTTCATTTTTTGGTGGCAATGGGAATGATTGAGATTCATTTTTGCAAATGAATGAATTATTATTATACTTTGTATACTTATGATTATCCTGATTCATTTGTAGATTGGAAGTTTGAATCTCAATGTTTGTTAATCTTTGTCTCAAATCAGAGACACTTTGATTTGTTTGTGCAAAAGATAACTTTGTTCTTGATTCATACTTTAATAAAGATGCTACATACAATTTTTCTAACTCACAGGATTTTTTTTAAAGGTCACTATATTTATTACCTAAGGAATCATATTTAAGAGTTAGAACCAATTGTTCTTTCTTTAATTCTTTATTTCTTGTAGCCAGTTTAGAAATATTCAATTTTAAGGACAAAATTGTGTCACTTTTGAGCTTAATTTTCTGTTCCTTGCACTCAGTCATTCTATTCCACAATGCTGAAACAATTCTATGGACAGTTGAATTTTTGTTAAAATACTCAACATCTGTCTTCTCAAATTCTTCACTAATTTTTGAAGCTCTAAACTTTCTAATGAGTGGTGGACACTGAGGGTTAACTTT
The DNA here is from genome assembly GCA_030280995.1 of Hemileia vastatrix. Taxonomy (NCBI): domain Eukaryota; kingdom Fungi; phylum Basidiomycota; class Pucciniomycetes; order Pucciniales; family Zaghouaniaceae; genus Hemileia; species Hemileia vastatrix. Next base: position 775,593 of record JASXTE010000014.1, on the reverse strand, counting down.
ATTGTTATCATAAATAGTACCATCGTTTTAAAAAAAAGATAAATCAGGTTTATCTTTATCAAAACCTAATTGTCTTAAGTCCTCCTTATTTATCTGAAAAGATTTCACATCAATCATATTACCTGAAATTTAATTGTCAGTATTGTGTGCAATCTTAGCAAGAAATCTACTTACCAAGGGATAGGAGCAAGCCCTTTTTTTTGGTGCTTTTTATTTGGCTTGTAGGGATGAGTTGAAGTGGTCTGATGAGGGGGTGGATCCTTGTGGCAGTTGTGAATGGCCCACTGTTAATGAAACCAATCTAATTTCCATTTCTCTACAAATATTTTGTCCTGACACTGACCTAATCATCCTTGAATAGGGGTTGGCTGATTTAGCTGTACTCCCTTCAGCTCTGCCATTGTTTGGTTTAATTTCTGGAATCATATCCTGCAGTTTTTTTCCACCTTTTACACTTCCTTTATGATAGAAGATTTTGACTCCTCCAGCTTCAGAACTTTTTTTCCAAGTGAGAAAGATGATCCTGAAGAGGAGGTGATGTCTTATTTATATTTATCTTTTATAAGAGGGTTTACTTTTCCTCTATAGTCGTTTTGTCAGGCTGTGGGTAGGACTGATCTTCCATAGTGATGTGCTGGTACATTTTTTTAGCTTTAGACCTGGTATTAAAAACAAATTTATCACTTACATTGTCCAGTGGAGCACTCATTAAGTCTATAAAAATATTTTTTAGGCCTACAAAAGGAAAACTGTATGGCAATAAGTAGACAAAAAATATTAGCAATATAAATACTAATAAAAGTGCTGGAGCTTACCCTGAATTTATATTTTTTTTATAATATAAAATATAATAAAAATTGAAAAAAATCTGTTAAAAAATTAATAATAAGTTTAACTAGACCTTTATGAGGGTGAATAATTAGCTTACCAATCTTTAACAAAATACCAATTTAGTTGGGTGTTATATTGATGACCAAATACCAAGTGAAATTGGGTTTATATTGGGTACAGTTACTACTGTAAATACCTAATTTTTATTTTTAAAAAATTAGTAAAATTATTATAAAGATTCTTTTACGCAACTACTGAGTTTATATTCCCCACTAATGTGCTAAAAACACAAATATTTGGTTTTTATGAGCTATACTAGAGTAAAAATCTTGTCCTAAGGCTTATACTAAATGATAAGTAATAATTAAGGAAAGACTCCCAATTGTCAGTGTATGCTAGTATCTAAGTATGTTTAATAGTAAACATAAATGGTTCAAATACTTATTGATAAATTATTTAGTGAGAGAAACTCAGGGGAAGACTAATAAAATAGTTATTCTCAGTGTTAACTCACAACATTTGGATTGGTGTGTGCTAGTGGTAGAAAATAGGTTAAGAAAATATAGTTATCACTAATATAAAGATAATATCAATTTATTAATGCTTTATTATATATTTATATATGATAATAATTTTTTTATAATGATTATTTGAATTTTAGTAAGTAAGTGATGTCCAATAACCTGTCAAATCCTCCCTTACTTATACCAAAATCCACTGGAGTGCACAGACCTTCAACCCAGAATTTGTCACTGCTTTCCCCAGAAATTACAGCACTGTGAGGGCCCATCACCTCCTCATTGCTTCCACTATAGTAATTTTCAACAGCCAGACCTCCAGTAAGGACCCTCCATCACAATTAATGATATCATAAACCCATACCATAAATAGAGAAAACAGATAAAAGAGGATACCATAAAGAAACAGGTAAAATAACTCATCCAAATAGTATATAAAGAAACCCAAATAATATAAAGCAACCAAATCAACTTTCCAAGAATCAATATTAACCCAGTTATTGTATTCCAACCCATAAATCTGTGAAAATCCATCAAACACCACACAATATGGGGGGAAAACTTGCTAGCAAGTCCACAACCTTGGACCCAAACTCCCCACAGATGTTCAATTTGAGCTATTGACAAAGGAGCCATACAAGCAGGGATGAACACCACTCAGAAGAACAGTTTTAGGTAAGTGTTCAAGTAGAGTTCAGTATGGGTTCAGTATGAGTAAAGTCTGAGTTCCATCTGAGTTCAGGTTGAGGACTTTCTAGAAAGTCTACCCCCTATATTGTGTAGTGGAAGGAAGCAGATTAAGTTTTCCAAACTGAATATATGCGCCTGAAAAAGGTGTATATGATTTTTTAGGTGTTGTGAGTCAATTGAATATGTTCATATGACCTAAAATAAGCAGAAAAGTAAAGCTTATAGGCTATTTAGAGGTTAAAACCCACTTATAGATCTATATATACAAAATATAACTACATATTTCACTGAATATGAGGTTTATGCATACATATAAGCTTATGTATGTTTATAATTACTTAATATCACCTAAGATAGGTATATTTTGACTCTATTAGCACTTTAATAAGTACAATAGGGCTATGGATAAGCTATTTAAACTTATATAAGTCATTTAACAGTGTAATAAATATATATATAAGCATAATAACCATATATACAAGTATTATAACCATAATTTTTAATTATAAGCTTAATGTAATTAAGGTTATCTTATTTTGAGCAAAATAAATAGCTATCCCTAGGGATACCTAGGCTAATAATAATGGTTATAAACTCTCACTTCATTGATAACTGGGCCACTTAGATCTAGTAATTTTGTCCAATTCTTCAATACATAGGGGAGAGGTGTTGTTTTTTGCGCATTTGTGCTTTGAGTAGGGATCTTGTCAATTTGTGCTAGTATCTAAGTATGATTTAATATTAAATATTAATAGTCCAACTACCTATTGATAAATGATTTAGTGATTAAACCTCAGGGGAAGACTAATAAACTTTTTATTCTCAATATAAACTCACAATACTTGGATTTTTATGTGTGCTAGTGGTGGAAAATAGATCAATAAAGTATATTTATAGCTTATATAAAGACAATATCAATTTATAAATGCTTTATTATTTACTTATATATGAAAATAATTGTTTTATAATGTTTTTTTAAGTGTAGTAAGTAAGTGATGTCCAATAACCCTTCAAATCCTCCCTTACTTATACCAAAATCCACTGGAGTGCACAGACCTTCAATCCAGATGATGTCACTGCTATTCCCAGCAATTACAGCACTGTGAGGGCCATTCACCTCCCCATGGCTTCCACTTCAAGAATTTTCAACACCCAGACTTCCAGTAAGGACCCTCCATCACCATTAATGATAACACAGACCCATACCATTAATAGAATAAACAGATAAAAGCAGATACCATAAAGAAGCAGGTAATATAACTTATCCAAAGAGTATATAATGAGACCCAAAGCATATAAAAGAATCAAATTAACTTTCCAAGCCTCCAAAAATATCCCCAAGCATCCATATTAACCCAGTAATCATATCCCAACCCATAAATCCGTGAAAATCCATCCAAGGAAGCAGATTAAATTTTCCAAACTGGATATATGCGCTTGAAATAGGTGTATATGCTTGTGTAGGCGTTTTGAGTACACTGAATACGTCCATATGACTTAAAATAAGCAGAAAAAAAGGTTGTGGGCTATTAATTGGTTAAAACCCACTTTTAGACCTAAAATACATAGTATATCTACATATTTCACTGAATATGAGGTTTGTGTATACATATAAGCTTATGTATATCTATAATTACTTAATATCACTTAAGATAAGTATGTGATGACTCCATTAACACATTAATAAGTACTTTTAGGCTATGGATAAGCTATTTAAACTACTATAAGTCATATAATAGTGTAATAATTATATAAATATGTATTATAACCATATATATAAGTATTTTTACCTTATTTTTAAGTAATAAGCTTAATTTAATTAAGGTTATATTATTTTAAACATAAGAATTACTCAGTCCTGGAGATACCTAGGCTGACTGATCTCCTGCCAAAAAAAAGAAAAGTTAAAATTAAAAGTCATAAAAATTAACCCAGCTTGAGGGCACAATCCATCTGTGCTAGTTAATTTTTTTGTTACAAAAATTTGGATAAGTAGTGCAAAAAACATTGTGTATAGCTTTTAACACATAGTTAATATAGTAGAGTCTTGGTTGAAGCTGAGATTGTTCAAGATATTAGCTCCTTTACACCAGCTTTAATTTTAGTTGTCTTTTATCATCATAATAGTGAGTGACTGTTACTGCATTGATTACTTGGCCACTTAGATCTAGTAATTTTGTCCAATTCTTTAATACATAGTGAAGAGGTGTTATTTTTTCACCTTTGTGCTTTGAGTAGAGGTCTTATTCCAAAAAAAAGTAAAACACAAAATAGTGTCCTGTAAATGGTTTCATTTTATTGCATTCTATTATTTTTAATGATTAAAAATTACAGATTAGGCTAAATTATGTTAAATTCTTTGTAGGAATTCGTAACCTGTGAAGAAAACATAACATAATTTTCTCCTAGTAAACATCATAAAAACTGTGGGGTAATATGTCTTTTTTTCTTTTTTTGATCATTTCAACTTTTAATTGTTCATTTTTTCTCACAACATATGTACATCCAACTATTATTTCTAAAATAAAACATTAAGGAAAAAATTTAAATAATTTCATTTTGTGGTTTAAGCCTTTTTTCAAATGGAATGAATCCCCCAATTTTAAAGATGTAAGTAGATATGTAGGTAAAATGCTTTTTGTGCTAAAGAACAAGCCAGGAAAGAAAAATGGTAAGCAGTTAGAGGAAAAACAAGAAAAAGTGGAACAAAAAAGTAAAAAAGGGTGAATAAAACAATGATACAATAGGCAATAAAGGGATAATGGAAAGAAGGGAGAAAGAAGATAAGAAAAAAAGTGAGTCTTTATAGACATTGAAAGGGAGGAATGGCTCAACCAAGGTCACTACAAGGTATCAAGAAGAATCACAACCAGGGCTTTAACAGGGAAAGAAACAACTAGACGTCTTGTTCACTCATTTTTTCTCCTGTTCTTTCATTACTTTATGTGCCAAACTCCCATTTTTACCTATGAAGTATCAAATTATTAAATCTCACATCTCTGTTGCTAAAGTTTTATCCTTTCTGATTTCCTGTTTACTTATCATATTAGTTTTAATATTTGAGCTCAACTTTACTTAAATAATATTTATATAGTTAATGTTTTAGCTATATATAGATAATAAAATGCATATAATGGACTTGCAAAAAAATATTTAAAGGTAAGAATTAAATATAATCATGTTTTTTATTTGGAAAGCAGTTAAGGCTAAATTATTTTAACACCCAGATGTATTTAAATAGTAAAAGGGTTGTTTTTTGGGGTTCCTCAAATTTCTAATAAGTAATAATATCTGTCACATTTTTTCAATGGAAGAAAACATAGGACTAATAAAATATAAAGTTTTTGTAGTATTTTTCTTTAAATAGACATTTATTCTGTAAATTTTTTATTAAAATATAAAATTTTTAATTACTCTTCATTCACAGCTCTCCTACTTACCCAGTTATGAACTTTTAAATCTTCATATAGTTGAAAGTGGATATTTGAGTTATGTAGATCTTAACTCCTCTGTATATAATGAGATATACTATTGAAAAAGGAAAGATAATGATGACTTTCAATGACTTGACTTTATAAATTGTGTGTATTAGATAGGAATTGATCTGTTGTTGTGGTAGCCTAAAGATTAGTACAGCTTTCAGCCTTTATATCCCAAGGAATGAGTAAACCGTACTTATAAGTTGTGCTAAATACATGGACTATACATGGGAAAAATAAATTAGAGTACACAAACAATATACATAAGTTAAATTATGATAATACACAAAAAATGCCATTATAACACCTTATATACATGCATATATCCACCTTTTATAAGTCTTACGTACTTAATATTAAGTTTTAATATTCTAGGGTAACCTTAAGAACCTTAATTATAAGGATACATTATTTTTAAGTACACTTAAAGCTGTTATCTTCATTGTTTTACACAAAAAACAAGAAATGCGCTTTAAATCACTTAAAAGTTGATTATATGCGCTATAAATTTAATAATATTAAAAATGCGCTTTAAATCACTTAAAAGTTGATTATATGCACTATAAATTTAATAATATTAAGAATGCGCTTTGACAGATCATTTTGTCTCAATTAGGACTATTGATTTGGCTACTCAAATGCATAAAAATAACACTTTTCAAATTTGGTGTTTTTTATGCCAGAAATGGCTTCTGTGTACTGGCCATATACTGCCTGCATTTTTCCTGTGTGAATAGCTTCATTTTTATCAAAGTTAGCTTTTTCACACTATAATTACCCCACATTCTACTCCCACTGTGGGGAAACACACTAAAATAGGCAACAGGCGCTTATTTAGTGTCCTAGCTTAATTAATAATGCATTGACCCTCTTTATATGCACTAATTTCCTTAATAACCTCACTCTTGGCAACTTATTTCATGGCCACACTTAAATTCACCTAAAATTAGTCAAGGATTTACCTGTGCAAGCGCCTGCCAAGGACTGCATGCAGTTACCCCACATCTCACACCCTTTTTGGGGTTTCCAGGTGGTTTCTCAGTCAATATTGGTCATTTTTGAATGGGACTTTCATGTCTTATAATGTCAGGATTAGCACCATAATTTATACTGTAAATCCCCCTTATTATTAAGCTCTTATTAACCTTAATTTTCCCTCTTTAGTCATTTATATTGATGTATATTACACATATACTCTCTTTTTTACTTATTCTTTAATTTTGATGTATTTTCCCTATTATTACAGGATTTTAGCAGGTGATATTCTTCTAATTATGTTATGGGTCACTTGGGATGTTGATGGAAATGTCTATTAGTTGGATGGAGGCTTCATTAAATGTATATAGGACTGGTAAATCAAGGGATTAATTGGGGAACTTATTGTGTATAAAAGGAGGAGGTTTTGGGTCTTGTTTTCTACATTCTTTATCATTACAATTCAAACATATAGCCAATACAAAATTACAATACATATCAATAGTACTTATAAAGTCTTTGAATAGTATCTGAATTTATTAAATCTTTTTTTCTACCAACTATAAATATTGTAAGCCATATATAATTAGTGAGATTAGTATTATTGAGACCCTTATTTTGAGTTATATTTTAATACTTATTGGATTGGTACTACAGGATTCATATAGGACCATTTAAATCTTCTACACAACTGACCATTCAAGTTAGTTGAAGTCTCTGTACTTGACCTCAGCCTGACAATTGTGGACCTTTCCTCAAGAATTCTGTTGGTTACCTTCCAGTAAGTAAAAAATTTAAAAAAGAGGCTACAAGTAGATAAAATCCCTATAGAAATATTTGGATAATTACAGCAGGTTGGGAGCACTTATATAGTGACTTCAGAAAAAGAAGCCCTGTTATATAATAAAATTGTGATATTGAATCAACAATTTTATCACTAATTTAACATATAATTGTTATTAGTAGGTCTTTCAATAGACCAATTAAATTTGTGATCTTTGAAGATAAAATTTTTTTACCACTAATTTAACATGAAATTGTTCTTAGTGGGAGTCTGTCAATAGAGAAATTAAATTTGTGATCTTTGCAGATGATAACCAATTAAACTGATTAATTTTTTTCTTTTAACAGGACTCTTAATCCCTTTTTATTGTTTTGTAAAATTCATTTAATATTTAGAAAGAATCTTACTAACAAATTTTCTTTTTTAAATATAAAAACACGGCTACATATTGTAGACCAGTTAAATCAAGTGACCACATAAAAGCATATTTGACTTTTGGCACTTAGAAATTCACTTCATACCTATAAGTAAGAAATATAATTGTCTTCAGGTATTGATAAGTACTTATAAAACTCCTTTATTGAAGTTTTCATATCTTAATTTCAATTTTTTAGAAATAAATTACACGTACAATATGTGTAACAACAATGACATTGTAAGTAATAAGGCAAAACCTTATAACTTAAGACCTAGAGCTGAAAGACCTGTTTCAGTACATTCAAATGGAGGGACAGGAATCTCCTATCATAAATAACACCCTACCAATGTCCTTGGAGGAAAGAAAAAGACTCTTAAAACAAGTATAGATAAAGAAAACCAAAAACACATTACAAGAGCAAATTCACTCCCTCTCCACCCTACTGAATACCCTCACCATAAAAGTCAACAACATTGTAGACCAGATAAACAATCTGGAGAAAAGGGCAGCACAGGGTTTTGTAGAATTCAACCAGGCTCTAGTGGATATAAAGGCTCAACCACAAACAGTGGCACCAAACAATTCCATAGCATCACCTCCAGTCCAAGAGGAGGACCAAAAATTTACAGTCAGCAAATGGAAGTGGGATTGGTACACCCAAAATTACAACAACCCTCCTCAACAGCAGGGCCCCAGCAGTCACCCTTACAGGGAAAAGGCAAGGAGATGCAGGGGAAGTGGGATAAGACCTTGTTAAGTCATCCATCTTCTCATGATCAATTGTATCATCCTACCAATGAATTACTTATAGGTAATGAGATTGATAAGGAATTGTTAGATATAATTGTTGAGGATCTAAAGAATTATTCATTTGATAATAATATGTTAAACTTGTCTTTAAATGAGTACAATGTAAATAGTTTTATTGATCACTAGGATAATGCTATAAAATTGGAACCAAATGAATTAAAACTTGAACATGATGATGAGTCTTCTGAGTTAGACACGGAAAAAATTGAATATTTTTTAAAAGAAAATTTAATGGAATCAAAGATAATAAGTAAATTATTATTAAGAATTGAAAAATTGGAAGAGTTCTCTAAAGAGTCAAACAATAATACAGAAAGTGTATTATTAACACTCACACAATCATTGATTACAACAGCCAATAGGTTAAAAATTATTGAGAATTCAAATAATGAATTAAACGATGAAAATAAAAGATTGAACTCTGAGATTAGAAATTTAGAAAGTAAATTAGAACACTCTCAGAATATTATGGCTACCATAGAGGGACATGTAAAATTGTCTTTTTCAAATGTGAATGATACCTTAACCCATGTACCTGTAATAAAAGATAGGTTACAAAGAGTAGAAATTGAAGTAGCTAAAATTTTGAAAAATACTGATAAAATAAAAGACAATACCACTTATGTGGAAATAGTACCAGTTTTTATGAAACACTCAGATGATAAACCAATGATTGAACATGAACATAGTGTCATGGGCTCTGAGAATATAAAATCAGTAAAAGATGAAATAAATGATCATCTTTTTAAAGTAAGTGTATTACTCAATATTCCTCATGTTATGGAAGTAAAAACTAGCCAAAAGAACTGGCCTAAGTTATATCAGTACCCTTCTTTTGACGGGGATTCAAAATCTGATTGGTAACAATTCATTCAAAGAATTGATAACTTAAAGTTCTCATAAAAATTACCTGATGAAGAAATTACATCAAAATTAATATCTTTATTTACAGATGTGGACTTATTATGGTTTGAATCTGTATTGAGTGAGGGAATTAACTACTCTTGGAATGAGTGGAAGGCACTAATTGAAAGCCAATTTGGTGGCCCAAAATTCAGAATCACTCAACAAAGATTGTATGAAAGAGCCAGATATAATCCAAATGCTGGAGATAAACCCATGGTCTTTTTAATGAATTTAATAAAAATCATGAAAGCTATGGATCCAAAAATGGATTATGATGAGTGGAAAGAGAAAATAATATACAAGTTGCCTATATCAGTTAGAGACATTATTGTAGCTAGAAATGAAACCATAAGAGACACCTCTGGGCTCATTTATATATGCAATAAAATATTATTAAACCACAAATATGAAACCAAGTATAATAATTACAAACAAAGTGTTGACATAGTAAAACCTACTACAAGTAAGTTACCAGTGGAGAAGAAAAACCTTCATCTCCTCTTGTCCCTAAAAGACAAGGAAATAACACTTGTTATAAATGTAATGAACCTTGGGTTAAGGGTCACACATTGTAGACAATCCTATAGTACTAGCTATAGGCCTTGACCAAGGGAGTTGGAGAAAACCACAGAGAAAATCCCCTGTCCCATTAGAAAAATAGAGTGAGATTTACTTGCTAAAGTAAGTTGGTTCCTTTTTTGCTAAAGCTCCTTTTAAAAACACTTGACTGCTTGATGAGCCAAGAAAGTAGTCCCCAGATAGACTACCAGACAAAACAACTGAAATGTAGAACAAAGTCCACACCAGAGACAGCAATAATACTTGCTATAGCTTGCAAGACTATAACAGAGAAAACAGTTTCCAAAGTTAAGTTAAATGAAGAACTTACTTGCAACAAACACAGCCAATTGTGGCCAGAAAACAGTGAAAACTGAGTGAGGAACAATGAGATCACCTCCGGATGGTTGTATGATGATTAAGGTTGCCCCAAACTGTCTTATTCACTATGTACACACAGACCACTAACTAAGAGCCCATGTGCACCCACCAATCTGGCGCCTGTACCCGCCAAATTGCATAAAAAACCCTCCTGAAGCGCTCCCCAACCTCCTAAAACAGAGGCGGGCGGGTCACCCGACGTCGGAGATGCCGCCTGAAGCGGCCCGGCCTCCCTGAAGCCAGAAAACCAACAAAAACCACTAATCTACTTAGAAAAATTAGCTACAACTACTAAAACCTTTAAAACACGGAATTTCAATATAACAACATTGTGACATGAAATATAGAGAGAAATTAGCTCTATCCAATGGTACTAAGCACTTAAACCTAAGACTTAAGGTTAGCCTGTAAAACACGAAAAACAAAATTGAACAGCAATCTTTTATAAATGAAAAATGAGGAAAGACCCCTTAAAACTCAGAATATGAAAAATGTCTTTAAGACATAAAATAAAGAGAAAAAGCAGGGCTATCCAATGATAGTACCCACATACCTGCAGACCCAATATCCACGGAATAAAACCAGAAAAATACCCAATTCTTTAGCAGATGTCACTTAAGACATGCACAAACCGCGCCAAATCACACAACAAAGGCCCCTGCCAATGTTGGAAGACCACATCCTCCCTCCAATTGAGAATTTCTGCATTCTTTCTTCATCCAACCACCATGTTTAACATTCTTCCCAAATCTGCCTCTGAAATGGGCCCCTGCCAATACTGCATCGACAATAATTTAATCTGCGCCATGACACCACCTGCTCATCCATACAGAACGTCCTGCGATGTCTTCCAATCCAGAAAGAAGACCTGCCACAGACCTGGTCCACTTTCTTCCACAACAGATTCACCTCCACCTCAACCTGGTCCTTCTTCTGACAGCACCAAAAGATCTAGGCCATCCATCCTGATACCCAGATTAATCAAAAAGCTCCACCCTTCCCAGAAGAGTGCCACAACCCATTAAACAACTAGTTCCCCCATCCCTGGTCTATCTGATGGTAAAGAACATTCATTCCTTCCTTCAACTTTAAAACTGATAACTTCTCAGTTCCTCCCTCTTCTGATAGTGATGATAACAATGTAGTATCAATTGCACCACCAACATTAACGCACTTGCCCACTATCAAGGCCAAGTTCCAACAACACACATCTCAACAGAAACAACTTCTGCTTCACTACTTCCAATCCACTCCTGCTAGAGATCCACAGGACATTGAGAACAGAAGACACCTCATTCACCAGTTCAAGGCTAATTCTGAACACTTCATTTCATCTCTTGATTCCCTCTGTAATTCCACTAGTACTTGAGTTTGATTCAGAAAAAAAAAATTGACCACACCCTCTATAGGATGTAACCACAAAACAACCCTCAGTTTTAAGTCTTGGGGGACCATCCTCATTTTATAGTCTTGGGGGACTCAAAAACCGTCAGTTTAAAGTCTTGGGGGACTCAAAAACCTAAATCATAAACCCAGAACCAGAGATCAACCACATTAAGACACAGAGAAAAAAACTAACATTCTGGGGTAATTGTGAATAGAGAAGCCAGCCCATCAATTACCCCCAAACTTGCCTTTGCTAAATTTGGAGGCTCCCCCTGTGGATACCCTCCACCAATCTTTCAAAACCAACTCCAACAACAAAAACTTTTTCCTCAGTTTATAGTCTTGGGGGACTTACAACCCTCAGTTTAAAGTCTTGGGGGACTAACACAGTGTTCAGTTTAAAGTCTTGACGGACTACCTTGATAAAATCTTGAAACCAGCCAGTTTAAAGTCTTGGAGGACTAACAGAAACCAGATTTCAGTTTAAAGTCTTGATGGACTGACTTGATACCATAGCTTTTTCAGTTTAGAGTCTTTATGGACTTACGGAATTTTGCATAAAATGGACACAGCCAATTTCATGCAGCACACCTCTACAGCCAACCTTCTGAGCTTTCACCTTCACTTCATCATCTACCCATCACTGACAAAAATCTCCTCCTATCCCTTTTTATCATCTCTTCTCACCACAGATCATGGCTGGATCTCCTGATGTTAACCCTTCTACTCTCCCTTGCTTCACTGCTCCCAAGTACTATGCCTGCAAACAGTTCATCCACATGTGCAGACCTTGCACATTCACTCTTCCAAATCCTGAATCCAAATTCTACAACAGGGCTTGTGACTCTTGCTATTCCAAAAAGAAAAGATGTGACAGAGACGCCAACTACCCTATTCCTCCGCCTTCTCCTTCTCACAAATACATCTCCAGATCCCCTACCAGATCCCCAGAGCTTGGTCCTTCCTCTTCCTCTCTATCTTCTTCTCCTTCCAGAATATCCAGAAGCTCAGCTTCCCGCACTCTTCCCAAAAGACCAGCCTTAGCCTCACAAGAAACTGCTTTTATCTCCGCCAAATTAGCTCCAAAAGCTTCAAAATCAACTCCCAGGCTTCTAGACCGCGTCCAGGAGGCCCGGCCAATGTCAGGCGGCCCGCCCGCCTCACCAAACAGTGAAAATCAGGGCCAAAACCTCCAAAAACGGCCAGAAAATTGCCAAATTCATCCAGACAACAACAACAACTCAACCCAACTACCTCCTACTGCTCCCAGAGCAATGCAATCTACCCTTCCAAAGTCCAAAAACACCAAAATTTACCAAATTTCTAAGAGGCCTGCCAGAGAACCTCAAGAAGAAACCAGAACACCACACACTGCTCCACAACAACAACTTTGTCCCCAACTAAGACAAAGAAACTACACCTCTCCTCTGTCAGCCAACTACTCTTCTGACAGTTCCATCTCTTCAAATTCTCCATCCAGAAGAGAGCAGTCTGCTTCAAAATCCCCTCTCTCCTTCTCCATCCTTTAACAACCCTGGTACTCCATCACCAGCACCTCCTCCAGCTGAATCCAACAGAAATAACAACCACAACCACAACAACAATCTCACTGCTCCAACTAGGCCCCAGGAACATCAGCATCCCAGTTCACCTTCTCAGGATCCTTCAGAGGAAGACCATGCACCACACAATATGGGGGGCGGACTTGCTAGCGAGTCCGCAACCTTGGACCCAAACTCACCACAGGTTGAACACACATTGAGCTATTGATAAAGGAACCATACAATCAGGGATGAACACCACTCAGCAGAACAGTTTTAGGTGGGTGTTCAAGTAGAGTTCAGTATGGGTTCAGTATGAGTTCAGTCTGAGTTCCATCTGAGTTCCATCTGAGTTCAGGTTGAGGACTTGCTAGCAAGTCCACCCCCTATATTGCGTAGTGATGAGAATCCATATCTTTCCCTAGTTGATCCACCCACTATGACCATTACAAAATCGTCAGAGATCCAAATCACAGCTTCTTACAGATTTGATGAGCTTCCAATCTGAAAGTACCAAATTAATAATTCCATTTCTTCAACAAAAATAATTACTGATCCAATTCTTCTTGTCTAGTTGGCACCCCTCCTCCTGAATCTATTATTGGAGTTGGCCAAACTCTTGAAACTTCTTTGACCCTGGATTATGGAGACATGAAGAAACACCTAAGCACCATGTGTTCCAACATTCTAAAAGCCTTTGCCCTCCATGGACCTTTGAATGACTTTGAAAAATCCCTGAGAAAGCGCCTACTGGACGACCACTGGAAAATGTCTAGGATCATTAAGCACACCCTCCAGCACTCCATTCCTGCCTCTTCTTCCTCCTCCTCTGAACTTCCCTTCAATCCAATTCCTGACCATTAAAATCCCTATAATCACTCCAGCAGGATGCACTTCAAAGAACACAGTGCTTCCCACAATCCCAACAAAAAACAAAAACGTCATCACAATCCCGACCAGCCTCCAGAAGCTTCATCATCCAGAAAATGAGCTCCTGAAAAAGATTAGAAACATAATAATAATATAAAACAATTAATAAAAATAATTTCAGAATTTTTTTTTTTTTTTTATTTTTTTTACGGTCTACTGATATACTAAAATAAAAAATTAATAATTAAAATGAAATGAAATAACATAAATGAGATAAAATAAAATATAAAAAATAATACAAATGGTATCCCCCAGCCAATTGATGAGCTGATCCCCTGATACCTTACCCACATCCAAGTGCACCTTGATGTGGATACACAATTAATTCTTTTAAATGGTTAACAGAAAACAAAATTCAAAAAATTTAGAAATTCAGAAGATAATAAAAATAATGAAACACAGAAACACATGAAGTAAATAATAAATAAGAAATAAAATATCATTTCCCGGCCAATTGATGAGCCTTTCCCCACCAATGCTTGCCCACATCCAGGTGACCCTGATGTGGTAACACCCTATATTTTTGATTTTATAATTTTAAACAACCCCCATAAAAAAATTAAAAGAAAAAAAGAGAAAAAAGAAAATAATCTAAAACTGCTATCTAGCAAAAACATAACTGCAAAATCAAAGAAAGTCCAGCTCCATAGATGGCCCAATAAGAGAAAGTCCGGTCCATAGAAATGAACACTGGGTGGGCTCCCTCCAATAAGTAAAAATGATGGGAGACCACCAGTGATCCACCACCAATCTGAAAGAACCAAAGATAAAGAAGCCAGTCCCAAACCAGTTTAAAGTCATAGCGGACTTGAAACCTGAATAATAAACAACAGAACTATAATTCAACTAGGAAAAAAAAGGACTTGAAACAGAAATTCTGAGGTAACTGTTCTACAGAGCAGCCAGCTCATCAGTTACCCCCACACTTGCCAAAATAAAATTTAGAAGCCCCCCCTGGGTACCTTCTAACAAAAACACAACATCCAACACAAAAAAAACCAAAACCAATACGAGTGAAGAGTCCAGCACATGAAAACCAGAGTAAATTCCAGTTTAAAGTCATAGAGGACTAAAACCTGTGAAAAGAAACCAATACTAGGGTTCAACCAAATTAAGAAAAAGGGTTGGAGGCAGACAATCTGGGGTAACTGTTGATAGAGCAGCCAGCCCATCAGTCACCCCTACACTTGCCAAGATCAAATCTAGAAGCCCCACCAATGGGTACCCTCTAACAAAAGTTTCCAACAAAAAGATGCATAGCATCACCACAAAAAACCAAAATTAAAGAATGGTCCGTAGTATATCCTCATTGCGGAGTCAATCTTCTTCATGCCTAGTGCCTCTGGGATAAAACCTCTTCACTTGGTCTGCAGCCACCCTCTTTTTCAAGACTGCACCATCCAACTCTTCCAAAACATAAGAACCTCCAGACGCCTGAGATCTGACTCTGTAAGGTCCATTCCATCTGTCAGCAAACATTTTCCCTCACTGACTCTCCAAAATTCTATTATACACCAAAACCAAACAACCAGGTTTCAAGGGATTCCTGAGTCTATGAGCCAACTTCTTGTCCCAGTACCTGACTGATTGATTCCTAATCTTCATCATTCTAGAGTATGCCTTCTCTTGACATTCCTCTCTACATTCCAACTGTTGCATCCTGGCACAGAGCAAATCTTCTGTTTAGTGCACATCATCCCAATCAATTTCAAGATAAGAGACAGCTTCCAAGTCCACTGGTAGAATGGCTTTCTGACCAAACATTAACTCATAAGGAGAATAGCCAGTTGTCCTCTTCACAGTGACCCTATCAGCAAATAACACCAAGGGTAAATAATGCCACCACTTTTCAGCACTATCTCAACACATCTTCACCAAAGCATTCTTGATAACTTGATGGCCTCTTTCAACCATGCCTTCAGCTTCAGGATAATAAGGTGTAGTCACTCTAACTTTAGAACCAACACTAACCACAGCTTCTTTAAATTCGGCCCCAAACTCTGGCCCGCCATCAACAGTCACCAACTTCATCAAACCATACCTATAAATCCACTCCTTCTTCAAAAACTCTGCCACATTCTTGGCAGTCAATTTAACCAGAGGCACTGCCTCAACCCAACCAGACAAATCATCCCTAGCAACAATCAAGTATTTATACCTGCCCTCTTTAATATGGACAGCATCCAGACTGACCCTTCCAAAAACAGTTGATTCACCAGTATCACGGCCCACCTCTTTAGGTTTCAAGTGACTTCTTCTTTGACATTCTTCACAAGATTGAACCCAACCCTGCACAGTCAACTTCATACCTGGCCACCAAAATCTGTCTGCTACTCTTCTATAAGTCTCCCCAAAGCCTCTATGACCAAGGTCTTCATGCAAAGACTTCAAAACCAATTCTTGACCCTTCTTCTGAGTCACCACCACTTGAGGATTTGGATGTCTCCTCCTCATCAACCACCTTCCTGACACATAAAATCCAGGAGTCTTCTTCATGATTTCCAACCAAGTATCATCATCACAACTATCTGGCCTCTCCTAGGTCAACAGATATTCCACCAAAATAAAATAAAACCCAGACTGACCCCAGGTCTCATCTTCAAAATCCAACAACACCACATCCAAGGGTACAATTCTGTCATCAAAATCACCAGTATGAACATGAGCCAATTGAGCAGCCCAACCAGGACACCAATCCTTAAATTTTGGCACGTCCTCTTTTTTCCATTGAACCTTGTGAGAATCCAGTTCACTAACAAAAACACCCTTTTTCAATTTTGAGCTGTCCCAAACAACAAATCCATCTTCATCAACAAAAACATCCTGATCACCGGAATCAAGATCAGATCCAGCCATTTTAGCCTCTTGGGGGAGGTCAGAACAATCATCCAGTTTAGCCTCATGGGGGAGGACAGAACAATCATCCAGTTTAGTCTCATGGGGGAGGAGAGAAAAATCCTCAACACCCTTTGTGCTGGCCCTAACCACTGGAACATCTTTGTCAAACTCTTCAGAATCAGAATCCTCATCTGTAGGTGGCCTCCTTGATAATCCATCAGGCATAGTAAAAGTTTTACCTGGTTTGTGTACCAGGTCAAAAGAAAAATGTTGAATAAATGCCACCCACCTAGTCATTGGAGCATTTGGAAGACTAGGTGTATTGATCATTTGAACCAAAGATTTTGCATCCACCTGCAGCTCAAAATGCTGCCCCCACAAAACCGTCTGTAGCTTCTTTAAAATTTTAGCTAGGCCACACAATTCCAACTTAGGTTGAGAATACCTAGATTCCACCTCATAAAACACCACAGACTCATACCTTACTGGCCTGACCCTCCCAGTCTTATCCTCCTGAGACAAAACAGCACCAGCAGCAATATAACTTGAGTCCACTGCCAGATAAATTTTTCCAGCACCAACCCCATAATCCAACTTGTGAAGAACAATATCCTTACCAACAACCTTTTTCAACTTCTGAAAAGTCTCTTCACACTCTTCAGTCTATTCCCAATCTTCATCTTTTCTGGTCAACCTCCTTAAAGGTGAAGCCAACAAAGAAAAATCCTTAATAAAAATCCTGACATATACACATACACCCAAAAATCCCCTGACTTCAGTAGTATTTTTAGGCCTTGGGCATGACTGGATTTTATTAATCTTCTTCTTTGCCATAATCCTTCCCTCTTTACATACCACATGACCCAGAATTTCCAAAGCAGTAACACAACAACAGAATTTTGACCCTGAAATGGTCAAACCAGCCTCTTCAATCCTGAACAACACTCTCTATAGAGTTATTGCATATTCCCACACAAACCTCCTTATGCCAGGGTTCTCCGCTAACACCTCATTACCATAATCAGTGGATGGTCCTTTAATTCCAACATCATCAATAAAAATACCAGAATGAGTAGGAACCTCATCCTGCAAAATCCAAGCCATCTGTGCTTGATAAACTGCCACTGAATTATTTGCTCCTTGAGGCAACCTAGTGAGCTGAAATCTTCCCAAAGGAGTCTCAAAAGTTGTGAGAGGCCTTGAATCCGTATGTAGTTCCCTCTCATCATAACCACCCATAATATCACCCAAACCATAACACACCCTTCCAGCAAAAGCTTCAACAAAATCCTCTGCACTTGGTGGCATACCAGCGTCCTTGATAGTGACTCTATTCAAGGCTCTAAGATCATGAACCACCTGCAACTTTCCATTCTGCTTCTTTACACAGAGCACCGGGCTTGAGTAACTGGATGTTGATTGTTCATATAACCCAGTCCTGACTCTTTCCCTAACAATCTCTACAAAATCCTCTCGAATAGCGGCTGGAATCGGAATAGGTTTTATTTGCCAAGGTTCATGACAAACAACAGGAATCAAGTAAGGTTCCCCATAAGAGTGCTTCAATACACCCCTTTCCTCCTCAAAAAATGCCACCGCTTTTTCCCTTAGCACAATAACGTGCAACAACAACTTCTTTTCTTCCTCAGACAACCACCCATCAGGATCAAAATTAACAACTTTCAATCTTTCCACGGTCACCCTAGCCGTCTCTACAAATTCTGGAGAATTCTTCACCAAAGGATTACAGTACGGATCTCTTGACAAAGGAGGTCTCTTCAAAGGCGGATTCAAACCCACAGGCATAGGCTCATTGACAGGCCTAATCTTCTGCGCTACCTTCTTATACTTTGCCGCTCCACCTTCAACTTGAGGGATCTTCAGGAATTCTTCACCACTAGACCTGGAACAAAAACCAAGGGTTTCCCCATTGCTCACATGTGTGGCCAAGGTAATGTTTTTGAAAGGTGTAGAAGAAACCCTAGGGGCGCACAATTGGGAGGACTTACTTTTACACCCCAATCTCACCACTCCAAAACTTTTCCGCAATTCCACATCTTCATCCTCACTTCCAACTTGCAAATCTTCAAATATTGATTCATCTTCTGAATCACATCTTCTAAAATTGTGCAGTTTATCCTCATGCTGGAGGTCCAAAAATTGATGCTGATGATCTTCTCTCTTCAAACTTTTTTGAAGTTTAACCTCATACTGGAGGCCCAAAAATAGATCTTGACGATCTTCACAAAAATATTTTTCATCTTCTTTCTTCATTATCTTCAGATTTTTTTCTTGATTTTCATGAATTATCTTGAAATTTTTATCTTCTTTTCTTGAGTTTTCTTCTGACCTACAAAAATAACCAGGGGTTTCCCCAATGCTCACAGGTGTGGCCCAGGTAATGTTTTTGAAAGGTGTAGAAGAAACCCTAGCGGTGCACAATTGGTAGGACTTACTTTTAGACCCCAATCTCACTTCCCCAAAACTTTTCCACATATCTTTCAATAAAGATATATAACCAATCTTCTTCTTTGAACTTGAATTAAAAATAATTAAGAATATTGAGAGAGAACAGAGACTTGATAAAAAACTTGATGAATACTTGCAGAGAAGAGAAACATTAAAAAGAGAAAGTTGAAAATCCACTTGGTATATCTCCAAAGGAGCTGACCTACTACAACCTGGGATTTACTCATCTTGGGAAGAGGTTGTAGCACTAGGTTGATCAGCCCTCATTACTCTAAAAAAGACAGACTCTCAATAGAGCCTGAGCCGCACTCCAAAAAACCAGAGGCAGCACCCACTTCCTTCCTTCTCCTGCAGCAGTCCATGCACTGGCACATTGAAGATAAACCAGGCCTAGTCTCCCAACCATCCTCTCCAGGGGATGACAACCTCATGTGAAGCCTCCTTTTGTCTTCAACAGTCAACTCCAAACTGATTCCCAAATCAAATTGATAACCAATTCTTGCCTGAAAATCCATCAAGAATTGACCACTCAAAACTGCTTTTACATTACCTTTAGCAATGTAAAAATGAACCTTCCCTGAGGCTCCTCCAACATCTAACTTCACAAACTCTGAAGTTCCAACCAATTAAGTGACATGGCCACCAATCCCTCTCAAATTCCCACCAATACCAGTTTTGATGGGGAGGCTCATATGAGTTGCCTCAAACAAAGAAATCAGGTTTATCTGAGAACCTGAATCCACCAATGCCCTTTCCTCCCTGCCATTCAGAGTGACATTGACATATCCCAGAGGAGCAGAAAAATGAGTTTCCAACCCCTCACCAAACTTTTTAGCAGAATCACAAATGTATTCTACCTCACCAGAAGAAACCCTTCTCCTGGTCAACAACTTCTTCTGCCTATCAGCCAACCCTGGACTGATAGCATACAATTCCCCATAAGATAGGGAAACCTGACCCTGATTCATCTTTTCCAGGACAGAGTCCATAACATTAACTTGACCAGACACTACTGGCCTCTCAAAGTGAGCTCTTTGCTTCACCACCTTGGTCCTAGAAGCTTCTTGAGGACCAGCACCAACAACAGATTTACCATTAACAGGAACCAAACCAGATCCCTCACCAGAACCTCTGACTCCAACAGGCTTTGGCAATGAAGCCAAAGGGACATCCTCCTCAGAGTCAGAATCCACCTCCATTGGAATTGGCTCACCATTCAGGTCCAATGCACCAAAACTAGGGGGGCCCATGTCAGCCATACCCTTCTGCATCTTGTACAGCTCCTCTTTGCTGTACCTTTTCCTAGCTGCACTCAGCTTAGGATCCCCCTTTGAAGCATTTGGCTTTGGTTGGGCCTGAGAACTGCTCTTAGGCCTACCCACCTTTCCTGCTTCCACATCATAAACACCAGCCAAGCATTCACCACTTGACTGTCCACCACAAGAATACAACTCCAAACCACCAAAGGAAGTAGAAAAAGAGACCTTATTGACCTCCTTCCCTTTTCCCTTGACATCCTCATCTACCTTAACAGAAGACTTCCCCTGATCAGGAATCTCCTCAAACCTTGGCCTCCTTTGATTGAGACCATCCCTTCTCCTGACCAAATCCACAGCAGCCTGCCCCTCACTGGGCTTCACAAAAGAACCGTCAGGGAACTTAAAAAACCTGCCATCAAACTCCACTTTTCCTTCAGACACATCTCTGTTCAGTGCCCAACAATCATTGGACCTGTGCCCCCTCCTACTGCAATAACAGCAAACCCAAGGATCACTCCTACCAGCCCTCCTTTCAAAATCTCTTGGCTGAGAAGGTGCCTTATTAACCTTCTTGGCCTCCTGGACAAAAATGTGCAGCTGTTTTGTCAGATCAGCCAACTGCTCCACCATTGGGTCCCTCTCCTGTTTGGGGACCTGCACCAAATTCTTCTCCTCCTTCTTCTCCCTAACTTCCTCTTCAGCCAAAGCCTCACTGACTTTGCTGACATACTTTGCACACCCCTCCTGATAGGTGTCCACAGCCAATAACTTCAAATGGGCCTCAACAGCCTCCTTCACCTTATCCAAGGCAGGCAACTTCTGATCCCCATTAGAAAGAGTTTTCATCAATTCCTTTCTTGACAACTCCTTCAACACATCCATCCTGACATCTCTAGCCAGGGCAGACCAAAAAACATCCTTGGCAGCATTTTCATGTGCCAGCTCCTCCACTTCCACCAAATATTCCACCACAGGATCAAACTGTAGCAGAAACTTCCTGTAACTATGTAAGTTACCAACACCACCATAAGATTGCCATTCACTTACAACCTTGTTCAAATCCACCATAGTGAACCTGACACCCCATCTATCCACCATCTCCCTACACAGAAATTTCCAATCCCTCTTCTTGTAGCCAGACATGGCCACAATCTCCTTCTCCACTGACCTATCACCAATGAAGAAGATAATCTGCTTCACCATGTCCAGGTAGGAAGCACCATCCACTCCAGCAGCAGTTTCATACTTCTCTAGAAACAACTTGACATCCTCCCCATTAAACTTGGTACCATCCCAAGTTTTAATCCTCACACACTCCCTAACCATCACAGAAGGAGGACCATCCCCCCCACTGACAGTCACCACACGAATAGCAGAACCAGAAGCCATTCCTCCAGTCCAAAACACCAAAAAGAGCCAACCAAAGAAAACAGATATTCCAAAGAACTAGCAAGTTCTATCCCCACGTTGGGTGCCAGAAATGTAGACAATCCTATAGTACTAGCTATAGGCCTTGACCAAGGGAGTTGGAGAAAACCAGAGAGAAAATCCCCTGTCCCTTTAGAAAAATAGAGTGAGATTTACTTGCTAAAGTAAGTTAGTTCCTGTTTTGCTAAAGCTCCTTTTAAACACACTTGACTGCTTGATGAGCCAAGAAAGTAGTCCCCAGATAGACTACCAGACCAAAGAACTGAAATGTAGAACAAAGTCCACACCAGAGACAGCAAAGATACTTGATGTAGGCTGCAAATCCACACCAGAGACAGCAATAATACTTGCTATAGCTTGCAAGACTATAACAGAGAAAACAGTTGACAAAGTTAAGTTAAATGAAGAACTTACTTGCAACAAACACAGCCAATTGTGGCCAGAAAACAGTGAAAACTGAGTGAGGAACAATGAGATCACCTCCGGATGGTTGTATGATGATTAAGGTTGCCCCAAACTGTCTTATTCACTATGTACACACAGACCACTAACTAAGAGCCCATGCGCACCCACCAATCTGGCGCCTGTACCCGCCAAATTGCATAAAAAACCCTCCTGAAGCGCTCCCCAACCTCCTAAAACAGAGGCGGGCGGGCCGCCCGACGTCGGAGATGCGGCCTGAAGCGGCCCGGCCTCCCTGAAGCCAGAAAACCAACAAAAACCACTAATCTACTTAGAAAAATTAGCTACAAATACTAAAACCTTTAAAACACGGAATTTCAATATAACAACATTGTGACATGAAATATAGAGAAAAATTAGCTCTATCCAATGGTACTAAGCACTTAACCCTAAGACTTAAGGTTAGCCCATAAAACACGAAAAACAAAATTGAACAGCAATTGTTTATAAATGAAAAATGAGGAAATGACCCCTTAAAACTCAGAATATGAAAAATGTCTTCAAGACATAAAATAAAGAGAAAAATCAGGGCTATCCAATGATAGAACCCACATACCCGCAGACCCAATATCCACAGAATAAAACCAGAAAAATACCCAATTCTTTAGCAGATGTCACTTAAGACATGCACAAACCGCGCCAAATCACACAACAAAGGCCCCTGCCAATGTTGGAAGATCACAACGTGTAAGAAAAGAATTAATTTTATTGAAACCTCACAAAATTCTGAACCAAGTAATCATGAAGATGAGAACGTGGAATCCAGTGAGGATTGTAAAAGTAACATTTCTTACAGTGATGATGAACATGAGATATTTGTATTAGAACAGGATATTATGTTCCTGAATGATGCTATACCTCATACAGATACATCTTAAACTTCTATTGAAGAAGCTGAAATAATTAAAGATGTATCTCATGATACTTACAAAATAACACCTATCAGAGCACCTGTTATTATATGTGGAAGATAAATGAATGCCATTCTTGACACTGGGGCTGCAGGTAGTGTAGTTTCTATTAATACATTGATGAAACTTGACAGTAAGTATATGGAAAAACTAGAACCTGTTCAGACAAAGAATTGGAGGGGTTTTGGTTCAGTTTTGAATCCAATTGGCAAATACAAAGCTGCTGTATTCTTTAAGTATAATAATGGATATCTAAGAGCAGTGTGTGAATTTGTTTTAATGGATAATAATAATTGCTGTGATTAGTTTATTATTGGCAATGACTTATTGACAAAATTTGGCATTAAACTAGATCCTGAAAACAGTTGCTTCACTATAGGTGTGAATGGTAAGAGAAAATTCAAGATATGTTCTGAAAATTCAGTGTATTCCATTTCTCGTAGAGAGGAACAACCTTAGGGTGAAAGAACCACCACTGAAGTGGTAGAATTGGACAATGATATCCAAAAGGCCTCTTTCAGTCCTCAACTCTCAAAAATTGAAGAAGACAATATTTTGAGATTGATCAAGTCTTATCCTATGGCATTTGCCCATGGTTCAAATGAACTAGGATTGGTCAAAGACCATGAGATGAAAATCTCTTTAAGTTGTGACTTGGATAATATTCCTGGCAGCTTGAAGAATAAACCTTACCCAGCATCTCCTGCAAAAAGGAAAGATATTGAAGACAATATAAAAATGTTGTTGGAAATTTTCAGTGTATCTAGTATATAAGTATGATTATATTGTAATTATTAATGGTCCTACTACTTATTGATAAATGTTTTAGTGATTAAACCTCAGGGGAAGACTAATAAAAAAGTAGTACACAAATAAAACTCACAATACTTGGATTTAAATGCGTGCTAGTGGTGGAAAATAGATAAATATAATATAGTTATAGCTTAAATAAAGATAATATCAATTTATAAAGGCTTTATAATATATCTCTGAATAATAATAATTGTGTTATAATGTTTATTTTGAATTTTAGTAAGTAAGTGATGTCTAATAACCGCCAAAATCTTCCCTTACTTATACCAAAATCTACCGGAGTGCACAGACCTTCAATCCAGATGATGTCACTGCTATCCCCGGCAATTACAGCACTGTGAGTGCCCATCACCTCCTCATGGCGTCCACTTCAAGAAGATTAAACACCCAGACTTCCAGTAAGGACCCTCCATCACAATTAATGATAACACAGACCCATACCATAAATAGAAAATCCAGATAAAAGGGGATACCATAAAGAAACAGGTAAAATAACTCATCCAAAGAGTATATAATGAAACCCAAAGAATATAAAGGAAAAAAATGAAATTTACAAGCCCCCAATAACATCCCCAAGCATCCATATTAACCCAGAAATGACCTCCCAACCCATAAATTGGTGAATATCCATCCAAGAAAGCAGATTAAGTTGTCCAAACTGAGTGTATGCACCTGAAATAGATGTATATGCTTCTGTAGGCATTTTAAGCCCACTGAATATGTTCATATGATCTAAAATAAGAAGAAAAACAAATTTTATAGGCTATTAAGAGGCTGAAACCCACTTATATGCCTAAATATACATAATATACTGCGTATTTCACTGAATATGAGATTTATGTATACATATAAGCTTATGTATGTCAATAATTATTTAATATCACTTAAGATAAATATATTATGACTCCATTAACACCTTAAAAAGTATTATTAGGCTATGGATAAGCTATTTAAACTACTATAATTAATATAATAGTGTAATAGTTATATATATATGTAAAATAATCATATATATTATTATTTTAACCTTATTTTTAAGATATAATCTTAATGTACCTAAGTTTATCTTATTTTAAATATAATAAATACTCTGTCCTAGGGATATCTAGGCTGACACTCCCTCACGTAAAAAACAATAAAAAAATGTTAAGAAATTTTAATTAAAAGTAAGGAGTGAATAGAAATTTTTTTTTAAATTTTCTATAATACATATACTGAATAAAAAGTATTATTTTGATTTAAATTTTTTCAAGATATTTTTAAGATCAGTGATTTCATTTTCTGGAATCCACTGGTCATGTTCACTTGATTTATTTTTAAATCTTAATAGATACTCAACTCCCTTTTCTTTAGTAAGGTGTCTTTTTTAAGTATCTTTTCAATTACTGCCTTTTTAACTATTTCTTCAGGTTGCTGTTTATGCCTTCCTGATCTTCTTGGAAATAGAGCAGTATCATTAGAATGTTATGGTTTTATAAGAGAAATAGGAAATACTGGATGTTTTCTATCATATGGTGCATATAGAATAACCTCAACAGCATTGTTACCAACCATCTTTTTAACTACCAATGGTCCAATGAATGGATCCTTCAATTTAACATTACCAATTAAATTGAAATTTAGTGTAGAAATAAGGACTTCATCACCCTCTTTGAACATTTGTTCTTTATGGGCTTTATCTCATCTTTTCTTCTCATACTCAAATGCCTTATTTATACATTCTTGAGCATATTTTCTGCATAATTCTTGCATCTGAAGAAAAGATTTAGTACCTGGATGGATATTCAATCTAGCTAGTTTATTAAGAATTTTAGCAGGGGTATTAGATACATAACCCAACCATAACTCAAATGGCTTTTTGCCAGTGACAGAATGTACTGTACTATTGTATGCAAATTCTAAACCTGGGATAAGAGTTAGCCAATCATGCGTGAATTTATTATTGTGTTTAAAGTTAAGACCAAAAGCACAATATCTTCTTATCATATCTTCTAAAGTTTGTATCATTCTTTCTGCTAGCCCATCAGTTTGTGGATGGTGTGCTGTAGAAAGTTTTAATTGACACCCTGAAACATCTATAAGTGATGTCCAGAACTCAGAAGTACATTTTAGATCTCTTTCTGAAACTATTGCTTGGGGAATCCTTATATATTTAAAATTTGTGTCCAATATTTAACATTTGTGTCCACCATAAAAAAGCTAAGTCCTTTTCAGAAACCTCTTTGTGGGTAGGAATAAATTTAAACATTTTTGTAAATCTATCTACAATTACCCAGCAGGAGTTATAACTCTTATGCCCTTCTATTGGTAGACCTGTTACAAAGTCCATGTTAATTATTTCCCATGGAGCTTTTGGTTGCTCAATTTGTTGTAATAAACCAGCTCTTTTGCCTGTTAATCTTTTAGATTTTTCACAAGAATCACATATCTCAACATATTTTTGAACATCCTCAGACATGTTAATCCACCAAGCTGTGTTTTTTACTCTAGTTAATGTTTTATAGTAGTCAAAATGACCTGCTAATATATCATCATGACATATACTTAACATTAACTCCTTCATTGAAGGGGAAATTACAATTACATTACTTAATTTTTTCCTGTAATGTATAAAACCATCCTTAATGGAAAATTTTCTTTTCTCTAATGCCTCTTTATACTTATTTGGTAATGTTTTTATTAAAACATTCATTGAAGCATTAGATGGATCATTTAATATTGTAGTGAGTTTATTCAAGTCAGAATCTGAAGCATACATATCAAGAATTGATTGCATAAATTCAACCTCAAGATCTACAATATAAATGCCATAAATGTTAATAATCTCTGATTCAGGAACATAAGCAGGATTATCATCATTGTTAGGCAGAGGTACTCTAGATAACAAAACTAAATTAGAGTGTAAGGTTCCTGCTCTATGTGTAATAGTCATACGTCCTCTGTATTCTTGTACAGCTAATTGCCATCTAAACATGTGTCTATTAGGAGTTTTCATGTTTGAGAGTGACTTAACTGCACTAAAGTCAGTAATTAACTCTTATTTTTGGTTTTCAAAGTAATAATGTAGCTTCTCAAGAGCCCATACTACTGCCAAAAATTCAAGTTGAGTAGCACCATATTTAAATTCACTACTTCTTAGAGTACATGAAATATAGAAAATAACTACTTCTGACATTTTCCCTTCAATAAGTTGTTTTTGATGCAAAGCAGCACCCAGACTAATAAAACTTGCATCTGTATTGAATACAAAAGGCAATTAGAAATATGGTAATCCCAAGATAGGAGCTGTCATTAAACATTCTTTAAACTTATCAAAAGCCTGTTATCTTTCATTATTCCAAATGAAAGCTTCTGATTTCTTTATCAGTGTGGTCAATGGTGCAGCAATTAATTGGTAGTTTTTTATATCTTGTCTATAAGAACCACACATACCAAGAAAAGATTGTACATCATTTACATTTTGAGGAATGCCAATATTCTTTATTGCAGACACCTTATTTTGGTCTACACATATTTGTAAGCCAGATTCAATATGACCAAGAAATTTTAAAGACTCAAACCCAAAGTTAAATTTTTTCAATGCACAGGTCATTTTTATTTCATCCATTTTTTGAAATACCTTCTTTAAATGGATTAAGTGTTAATAATATGTCTTACAGAACACTATGATGTCATCAATATATACCATTAACCATCCCTCAATCATTTCATTATGGAATTTTATATCCATTAACTTCTGAACTAATGATGGAGAATTTTTTGGTCCAAATGGCATCCTGACATATTTATAAATTCCCATGTGTGTTGCTATCAACAAAAAGAGTTGTGAATTCTTTTCAACAGGAATTTGAAGGTACCCTTTATTTCCATCTAAGAAACTTATATACTTAGCACCTTTAAGGGTAGCATGTATAGAGGCAATCCTTGGCAAGGGATAAATATCATCTACTTTAAATGTATTTAATGCTCTATAATACCCGCACAGTCTTGCTTTATCTTGTTCATAAGAATTTGCACTGGTGATATTACACAATATTTTGGTGTAGTTTCAACTTTTTCAAGAATGTTCATTTTTAATAACATCTTAATATTATCCTCTATGTCTTTCCTTTTTATCGGTGAAGTAGGGTATGGTTTCTTTTTAAGACTAGCAGGAATATTATCCATATCACAGGTTAAACTAATTTTCATCTCATGATCATTTACAATGCCAAGTTCATTGGTACCATGTGCGAAAGCCATTGGAAATGCTTTAATTAAGTCCAAAATATTTGTTTTCTCAGTTTCACTTATCTGAGTGCCAAATTATGCTTTTGAAATTTCTGTTTCCAGAAGTTCCATTTCATTGGATTCTCTTCCTTTGCACAGAATATTTATCACTGACTCAATGTGTAAGACCATGTTAGAAGAATTTATTTTGATCTTTCTTTTACCATTCATTCCAATTGTAAAATTTTTATTGGCAGGGTCTAAGTTCACACCAAAATTAGTCAGAATGTCATTTCCAATGATAAAAAAGCTACTACAATTAGTATTATCCATTACTACAAAGTCACAAGTTACTCTAACATAACCATGTTTATGTTTAAAGAAAAGAGCAGCTTTTCATCTACCAATGGGTTGTAGTACTGATACAAAACCTCTCCAATTTTTACTTTGAAGGGGTTCAAGCTTAGACTTATATTCACTATCAATTTTATGTAATGTATTAGTTGAACCAACAGAACCAGCAGCTCCTGTGTCCAATACTATATTAACATTTTCACCAGAAATAATAGCTGGAACCGTGATAGGCGTCATTTTAAAGTTATCAGCTTGTATATCTTTAATGATTTCAGCATCCTCAAAATTCAATAAAGGTTCATTTGAGTCCATATTTAATATTGGATTTTCAAAGATTGACAAATCATCTTCCAACATACAGACTTCATTTTCATCACTATATAAGATATTACTGTCATAATCACTTGAATCTTTACTTTTCTCTGTTTCAATTTCAGATTCATGTTGATTTTCAATAATATTTATATTCTTCTCACATATGTGACCTTTTCCAAAGGTTTGTTACACTTATAACAAGTATTTGTTTCATAATTTTTTGGTGCTACAGGTGCAGTAGGTTTTTTTTGCTTCTCCTGAAGTGTTTTTGAATTCTGATTTTTAACAGGTTCAATATTTTGTTTATAAGTGGAATACCTTGCTTCATACTTATGGTTTAATAATATTTCATTGCAAATATTAATAAAGTCAGAATATTCAGTAACATTAATTGTTCTAGCTACAACAATGTCTCTGACAGATATAGGTAATTTATATATTATCTTATCTTTCCATAAGTTAAAATCTATTTTAGGCTCAATGGATTTTAATATTTTATTTAAATTCATTAAAAATACCATAGGTTTGTCACCTTTCAACGGATTATACCTAGTTTTCTCATAAAATCTCTGCTGAGTGAGTCTGAATTTAGAACCTCCAAATTGTTTTTCAATTAGTTGTTTCCTTTCAGCCCAAGAGTAATCTTTACCCTCATTCAAAACAGCCTCAAACCATAATAAAGCAACATCCTTAAATAAAGAGATCAATTTTGATGTTATTTCTTCATTTGATAACTTATATGAGAATTTCAAATTGTCAATTCTTTGAATAAAATGTTGCGAATCAGAGCTGGCTTCCCCATCATAAGTTGGGTACGGATCTATCTTAGGCCAATTCTTCTGCTTGGATTTTATTTCACTAATCTTAGGTAAGTTCAACAACTCATTTACTCTTGATAAATGGTTTTGTATTTCCTCCTGTACGGATTTGTGACTTACATTTTCAGATTTGACACTACCACCAGATGGTTTTAGTTGTGGTATTATAAGGAATGAATGAGATTCACTTTTTCCAAGAAAAGGATTATTATTATACTGAGTATACTTATGATTATCCTGGTTCATTAGTAGATTGGAAGTTTCAATCTCAACTTTAGTCAATCTTTGTAGCAGCTCAGAGACACTTTGATTTGTCTGGGCAAAAGATAACTTAGTTCTTGATTCAGTTTTCAACAAGTGTGCTTCATACAATTTTTCCAACTCACAGAATTTGTTTGAAAGTTCACTATATTTATTACTCAATGAATCATATTTAAGAGTTAGAGACAAATTTTCATCTTCTAATTCTTTATTGTGTCTTGCCAGTTGAGAAATGTTCAACATTAAGGATGAAATTGTATCACTTGTGAGCTTAACTGTCTGCTCCTCACAATCAGTCATTCTATTCCACAATGCTGAAACAATTCTATGGACAGTTGGATTATTGTTAAAATACTCCATGTCTTCTTTCTCAATTCTCTCACACTCTTGTGAACTTCTCATCTCACTAGTAAGTGGTGGAAACTGAGGATATACTGTATTATAAATAGTACTGTTATTATTGAGAAAAGACAAGTCAGGTGTATCTACACCAAAACCTAATTTTCTTAAGTCCTCCTCTATTTTCTGCACAGATTTGACATCAATAATATTAAATACATTGTAATTATCAGTATTGTGTTCAATCTGAGAAGTTAATCTACTTACCACAGGATTTGTGTGAGACCTGATTTTTGGCGCCTTTGTTTTCCCTTGTAGGCGTGAAATGAGGAAGTCTGATGAGGAGGAGGATCCATGTTGCAGTTGTGACTGGACCATTGTTGATGGAATCAATCCCACTTCCATTTGTCTACCATTATTTTCTCCTGGGAGTTATGTGACCCTCCTGGGGTAGGGGTTTGCTGACTTGGCTGGCCTCCCTTTAGCTCTGCCAGTGATTGGTTCATCTGCTGGAATCCTACCTTGCAATTGTTCTGCAATTGCTCTACCTCCTTGAGCATGAGAGACTTTAATTCCTCCAACTTCAGGACCTATTTTGCAAGATGGGAAAGTTGATCCTTCAGAGGAGGATATGTCCTCTTTATTTTAATCTTTTTTAAGAGGGCGTCTTTTTCCTCTATACTCATTTGCACTTCCTGGGGGTATGACTGACCCTCCATGGTTATGTCCTGGAGCAATGTTTTTATTAGCTTTAAACCTGGTATTATAAGAAGTATTTTTACTTACATTGTCCTGAGGAGCACTCATATTGATAGGAATAACAATATATCATGTCTACAGAAAGGAAAACCTATTGGAATTAGTAGATTAAAGTATTAGCAATGCTATTACTAGTAAAAAAGCACTGGAGCTTACCCTGAAATTAAATCTTTCTTTATTTAAATAAAATGTAAGAAAAATTATAAAAAATCGGTTAAAGATAAAAAAATAAGTTTAACTAGACCTTTATAAGGGTGAATAAATAGCTTCCCAAGCTTCAACCAAATACCAATTTAATTGGGTGTTATATTGGTGACCAAATACCAAGTGAAATTGGGTTTATATTGGGTACATTTACTACTGTAAATACCTAATTTTTATTATAAAAAATTAGTACAATTATTATAAGGGTTCTTTTCTGCAATCACTGAGTTATGATGACCCACTAATATGCAGAAGAACAAAATATTTGGTTTGTTTTAAGCTATACTAAAGTAAAAATCACGTCCCAAGGCTTATACTAAATAATAAGTAAAACTAAGGAAAGACCCCCAATCGTCAGTATAGTCTAGTATATAAGTATGATATAATAGTATTATTTTATTTTCCTACTACTTATTAATAAATGATTTAGTGATTAAACCTCAGGGGAAGACTAATAGAATAGTTATACTCAAATAAAACTCACAATACTTGGATTTTAATGCGTGCTAGTGGTGGAAAATAGAAGAATAAAATATAGTTATAGCTTATATAAAGATAATATCAATTTATAATGGATTTATAATATATTTCTGAATATTAATAATTGTGTTATAATTTTTATTTTGAATTTTAGTAAGTAATTGATGTCTAATAACCACCAAAATCCTCCCTTACTTATACCAAAATCCACTGGAGTGCACAGACCTTCAATCCAGATGATGTCACTGCTATCCCGGGAAATTACAGCACTGGGAGGGCCCATAACCTCCCCATGGCGTCCACTTCAAGAAGATTAAACACCCAGACCTCCAGTAAGGACCCTCTATCACAATTAATGATAACACAGACCCATACCATAAATAGAAAATCCAGATAAAAGGGGATACCATAAAGAAACAGGTAAAATAACTCATCCAAATAGTATATAATGAAACCCAAAGCATATAAAGGAAACAAATGAAATGTAAAAGCCCGCAATAACATCCCCAAGCATCCATATTAACCCAGAAATGACCTCCCAACCCATAAATCCGTGAATATCCATCCAAGGAAGCAGATTAAGTTGTCCAAACTGAGTGTATGCGCCTGAAATAGATGTATATACTTATGTAGGAGTTTTGAGTCCACTGAATACGTCCATATGACCTAAAAAAAGCAGAAAAATAAATGTTTTAGGCTATTAAGAGGCTAAAACCCACTTATATGCCTAAATATACATAATATACTGCATATTTCACTGAATATGAGATTTATGTATACATATAAGCTTATGTATTTCGATAATTATTTAATATCACTTAAGATTAATATATTATGACTCCATTAACACCTTAAAAAGTATTATTAGGCTATGGATAAGCTATTTAAACTACAATAATTTATATAATAGTGTAATAATTATATATATATGTAAAATAATCATATATATTATTATTTTAACCTTATTTTTAAGATATAATCTTAATGTACTTAAGTTTATCTTATTTTAAGTATAATAAATACTCAGTCCTAGGGATATCTAGGCTGACAGAAATGGGTATTTTTGAAACAGTAGACACAAAACCTAAGTATTGTGTTATTTCATCAGTATTAATCTCTTATGAAAAAGATAAAGCAAGATTATGCAGTGATTATAGAGCTCTGAATACATACACTGTAGATGATATTTACCCTCTACCAAGGATAGCATCTATTCATGCTACCTTACAAGGAGCAAAATATATTTCCTGTCTCGATGGAAACAAAGGTTACCACCAGATTCCTGTGGAAAGGAATTCTAAAAATTACTTATTAAGAACCACACATATGGGAATATATAAGTATGTGAGAATGCCTTTTGGCCCAAAGAATGCGCCTTCAGTCTTACAAAAATTGATGGATAGTGTCTTTCATCAGGAAATGGTTGAAGGATGGATTTTGGTTTATATTGATGACATCATAGTGTTTTCAAAAACATATGATGAACATTTAAATCACCTGAAGAGAGTCTTTCAAAAGATGGATGAAATTAATATGACAATTGCATTAAAAAAATGTAAGTTTGTATTTCCATCTTTGAAAGTACTTGGATATGTTGTGTCTGGATTACAAATTTGTGTTGACCAGAATAAGGTGGCAGCAATTAAAAACATTGTTATAACTAAGAATGTAAAAGATGTTCAAAGATTTTTGGGTATGTGTGGATATTATAGACAGTATATTAAAAACTACCAATCCATTTCAGCTCCTTTAACAACATTAATCAGGAAAAATGAGGCTTTCATTTGGAATAATGAAAGACAACACGCCTTTAATAAATTAAAGGAATGTTTAAAGTCAGCTCCAATATTGGGACTGCCAGATTTCACCCTACCTTTTATCTTGTACACTGATGCATGCTTCACATGGTTAGGTGCTTCTTTACAGCAAAAACAGGTAATAAATTAAAAATTATTTGAAGTAGTTATCTTTTATATATCCAGAACCTTAAGAAAGACAGAATTAAGGTACGGTGCCACACAAGTGGAATGTTTAGCCATAGTGTGGGCCTTGAAGAAACTTCATTACTATTTGGAAGACCAGAAGTTTGAACTAATAACAGATTTCAGTGCAGTAAAATCATTACTAAACATTAAAACCCCTAATAGGCACATGTTTAGATGGCAACTAGCTGTACAAGAGTTCAGAGGAAGAATGACAATCACTCATAGAGCAGGAACATTTCATTCTAATGTGGATTTATTATCCAGAAGTCCTTTTCCAAATGATGCTGACAACCCAGCTTATGTACCTGAAAATGAGGTTATACATATATTTGGGATTTATATAGTGGATTTAGAGGAGGAGTTTATGCAAACTATATTGGAAAGTTATTCATCTGATAAAGATTTGACTAAAATATCTATCATTCTAAATGATCCAACTAACGCCTCCATGAGTGCATTAATTAAAGCGTTGCCTCCAAAGTATAGAAATGCGTTGGAAAAAGGTAAACTGTCAATTGAAGATGGATATATATATTACAGGAAAAAGCTAAGTAATGTAATAGTAATACCACCTTCTATGAAGGAGTTAATTTTGAGTACTTGTCATGATGACATCTTAGCTGGTCATTTTGATTTTAAAAAAACATTAACCAGAGTTAAAAACACAGCCTGGTGGATAAACATGAAAGAAGATGTACAAAAATACACTGAAAAATGTCACTCTTCTTGGAAATCTAAAAGATTAACTGGGAAGAGAGCTAGGTTGTTACAACAAATGGAGCAGCCAAAAGCTCCATGGGAAATTATAAACATGGATTTTTTCACTGGCTTGCCATTAGCAGGAAAAGAAAGTTTCAATTCTTGATGGGTAATTGTGGATAGATTAATAAAAATGTGTAAATTTATCCCTACCCATAAAGAGGTATCTACAAAAGACTTGGAATTACTATGGTGGACTCAAATGATGAATACTGCTGGGTTCCCCAAAGCCATAATCTCTGACAGAGACCCTTAATTTACTTCAGAGTTCTGGAAATCTTTGTTTGAAGTATCAGGTTGTCAATTGAAATTGTCTACAGCACACCATCCACAAACTGATGGCTTAGCTGAAAGAATGATACAAACTCTTAAAGACTTGATCAGAAGATATTGTGCCTTTGGATTAGAATACAAAGACAATCCAAATTCACACATGACTGGTTAACATTAATTCCTGGACTTGAATTTGCTTATAACAGCACAACTCATTTTGTAACAGAGAAGAAACCATTTGAACTCTGGCTGGGATACGTACCAAATACCCCAGTAAATCATTTAAATAAATTACCAAGATTAGATATACACCCTGATACTAAATCCTTTATTCATATGCAACAAATGTGTAGAAAAAATGCAGAAGAATGCATTCAAAAATCATTTGAATATGAAAAGAAAAGGTGGGATAAGTCTCATAAAGAATTTAAATTCAAAAAAGGAGATGAAGTCCTAATTTCAACACTACATTTTAACTTACAAAGTAATGTTAAATTAAAGGATCCCTTTTTAGGACCTTTTGTAGTAAGTAAAATGGTTGGTAATAATGCAGTGGAATTCATATTATATGCCCCATGTGATAGGAAACATCCAGTTTTCCCTATCTCATTATTGAAACCTTACCATGCAAATGATCCTGACTTATTTCAAAAAAGAAGGGGAAGGCCAAAAAAGCAACCTGAAGAAATTGTGGAAAAAGCAGAGATTGAAAAAATGCTCAAGAAAAGAATCTTTACTAAGGAAAAAGGAACTGGGTATTTATTAAGATTTAAGGGGAAATCAAATGAATTTGATAAATGGATACCTGAAAAAGAAATTTCAAATTTATCCTCCCTTCTTAAAAAATTTAAACAGAAATAAATTTCTGTTCAAACAGCTGAGGGGTTAAAAACCAGTACTCATAATATTTTATAATTTTTTATTTCTTTAAAGAATAATCTTTAATGCTACAGAATTAAACTGAATACTTGTAAAATAACAAATAAATAAAGAAAATATATAACTTATCTTTTTTTATTGTTTTTTTTGTTGGGTGAGTGTCAGCCTTTATATCCCCAGGACTGATTAAAAATTACTTATAAGATATTTTAAACACATGAACTATACATGGGAACAATAAATTAGAGTACACAAACAGTATACATAAATTAAATTATGATAATACACAAAAAATGCCATTATAACACCTTATATACACGCATATATCCACCTTTTATAAGTCTTATGTACTTAATATAAAGCTGTAATATGCTAGGGTAACCTTAAGAACCTTAATTATAAGGCTAAATAATTTTTAAGTACACTTAAAGCTGTTATTTTCATTGTTTTACACAAAAAACAAGAAATGCACTTTAAATCACTTAAAAGTTGATTATATGCGCTATAAATTTAATAATATTAAAAATGAGCTTTGACAGATCAATTTTTCTCAATTAGGACTATTGACTTGGCTACTCAAATGCATAAAAATAACACTTTTCAAATTTGATGTTTTTTATGCCAGAAATGGCTTCTGTGTACTGGCCACATACTGCCTGCATTTTCCCCATGTGAATAGCTTCATTTTTATCAAAGTTAGCTTTTTCCCACTATAACTACCCCACATTCTACGCCCACTGTGGGGAAACACACTAAAATAGGGGACAGACTCTTATTTAGTGTCCTAGCTTAATTAATAATGCATTGACCCTCTTTATATGCACTAATTTCATTAATAACCTCACTCTTGGCGCCTTATGTCACTACCACACTTAAATTTTCCTAAAATTAGTCAAGGATTTACCCGTGAAAGCTCCTGCCAAGGACTGCATGTAGTTACCCCACATCTCATGCCCTTTTTTGGGTTTCTAGGAGGTTTCTCAGTCAATATTGGTCATTTTTGAATGGGAATTTCACGTCTTATAATGTCAGGATTAGCCCCATCTTTTCTACTGTGAATCCCCCTTTTTATTAATCTCTTATTAACCTTATTTTTACCTCTTTAGTCTTTTATATTGATGTATATTACACATATACTCTCTTTTTTACTTATTCTTTAATTTTGATGGATTTTCCCCACTATTACAGGATTTTAGCAGGTGATATTCTTCTAATTATGTTATGGGTCACTTGGGATGTTAATGGAAAATTCTATAAGTTGGATGGAGGCGTCATTAACTGTGTATAGGAATGGTAAATCAAGGGATTAATTGGGGAACTTATTGTGTATAAAAGGAGGAGGTTTTGGGTCTTGTTTTCTACATTCTTTATCATTGCAATTAAAACATATAACCAATACAAATTAAAATACATATCAATAGTACTTATAAAGTCTTTGAATAGTATATGAATTTATTAAATCTTTTTTTCTACCAACTATAAAGATTGTAAGCCATATATAATTAGTGAGATTAGAATTATTGAGACCCTTATTTTGAGTTATATTTTAATACTTATTGGATTGGTACTACAGTATTCATATAGGAGCATTAAAATCTTCTAGAAAACTGACCATTTAAGCTAGTTCACGTCTCTGTACTTGACCTCAGCCTGACAACAGCACTAAGAATTAATTTAAGAATTTTTTTGTAAGGTTGTTTTAAAGATTGGAAAAACCAAATTATTTTATATAAATTCAATTTAAAAGAATAGATGGTTCTATGTTGTTCAACTGGTTAACTTTACAAGCCAAGATAAAATAATTAATTAACAGGCAAGAAATGCAAGTATAGGCTTATAAGAATGAGAGCCAGGGGTCTCAGGGACCTTAAGATCCTTTTTGAAAATTTTTACTATATTTATTCTATTTTTAATAATTTTACAAAGTATTTTTGATTATTTTTGGTTTTTCATACTTTACTTATCTTTGATGATTTTCAATTAGATGAATAGGGTGGGGTGGACTACTAATATTAGTTGGTAACATAGAGAAGAAGTAGCTCTATCATATCTAATTTTGCAAGATTTTTTATTAATGTTTTAAGGTTCTAATTGACTCTGGAAGTCTGGAAAAGCTCTGGAATGCTCCGGACAAGCTCCATATAAATTCCAGGATACTCTGGCTAAGCTTCAGGATGTGCCAGTCAGGGAAAATAGGGAATGTGACCTAGCTATGCATATAAAGCTCTAAACTCAAAATTAAATTAGACATCTGACTAACATAATAGCTATAAAACAAAAATATTTTCATCAACCACAACAAGACATATTAACAATTACTGTCACTTAAAATTTCATTTTTTTAATACCCTTATAAAATAATACTCTTACATAACACTTCATATATTATAAATAAAATTTCATAAATATATATTTATAGGGTATCATTGTAAAGTTCTCAACATCAGGGACTTGATTTTAACATCTTTTCACAAAAATATAAACTTCATAAAAGTATGATTATTCAGTCATTTAAATAATTTTTCTTGTAAAACTTTACTGTTGTATTTTCTTCATCTAAACTAAAAGAACACTGATTTTAAATCTCAATCCATTATTATCAAATAGTAAACTGGTCTTTTTTATCAAGTAGACTTATTAGCTTTGTTAATTATGAACTCTTACTTTACTTAAAGGGACAGGTTTTTCATAGGTTTATCTAACTCCCTTAGATTCTGCTTGCAAAAACGCAACTGTAGGAGTCTTTCTACATCATAGATTTTGACTCAATTATCATCTTGTGTAATATTATACAACATGTAAATTATTGATTGAAAATTTCTCAACTCCATAGGCAGCATTGCTGTTTAATTATTCCCCATTGTGCACGTAATACTCCAAAGGCATGCTCAATGTCTTTTTGTGAAGCTTCTTGTAGTTTGAAAATGTATTGACTTGCTTCATCTTGTGGGTGGGGTATAGTCTTAAAAAGCATGGACCATGGAGGATAGATTCTATCTTCCACATAATATGCATTTATATATATATGATTATTAGTCTTAAAGTGCACCTCATCTTGAGTACCAGCCAATAATCTGTCAAATATGTTACCTGTATGGAAAACATTGATATCATTGAGCACTCCAGGAGTTCCAAAAAAGCAATGCCAAAAACACAGGTTTTTGCTAGGGGAAGCTTCAAGTATCATTTAAGGTGTGCCTTCTTTTCCTTGAAATTGACCTGCCCCAGCTGCTGGGCAATTTTTCCACATCCAGTGCATCAAATCTATTGAACCAAGAAATCCAGAGAATCCTTATTCTTCATACCCTCTCAATATAATTTTCTTTTCAGAATCATTAGGTTCTTTTAAGTACTCCTTTCCATACAACTTAGTTATATATTTTTGATGAAGTGCTTTAGAGCTCTCAGGGAAGTAGTTTTTCCAATACAGACATACTCATCAGTTTTATCAGCTGAAATACCATATGCTAGTTGTTGTAGAACAGCCTTCTTTTTCTGTTCTGGTGTCAAACCCACTTGGCCACAGAAATCCTTAGTAAATGTAAGACAATTAAATTATGACTAGTATGTTTAAATATTTCATAACTTACCTTTTGTCATAACCAAAAATGGTTATGATCTTGTAAGTCCTGAAAGATACTGTTGAATAGATCCCTGCTAATCTGGAAATGTCTCTCAAACATGATATTGTTGTATGTACAATTGGGGATAAAATAGTCACTCATCAGTTGTTGATTGCCCTCAATACATTAACAATTCAATTTTTCTTTTTTTTTCTCTTTGTATGTTTGGATTTGGAGTGTTGAATACATAGGAAATAATATAGTCTTCTTCTTCCACATTGAGTAATTCATCAAGAAGATAGAAGGGCATATGAGATACTTGAGCTTTACTGAATGAGTGCAAGGGTTGAATAGTAATTTTAATGAGTGATTAGCAAAGGATACCACTTAGGGCGGTTCAATATAGTAATTCATTATGAAATGACCAAGTAAAATGCAATTATATACTTATTTTTCACCAACACAGGGACAGATGCCCTAAGCCCCTAAGGATTAGGCAAAGAAAAATTATAAGGTATGAGTGTGTGTGTACCTAATGTTGACTAATCAAGTTAAGGGGATGAAGAGCTTTAAAGGCTTGGATGTACCCATCAGATGGTGTGTTAAGGGCATCTACCTCCGTGTTGGTAAAAAATAAGTATACAATTGCATTTTACTTGGTCATTTCATAATGAATTTCAATATTCAACCGCCCTATGCAGTATCATTGACTAATCACCACATTTAGTTAACATTTAACCCTGGGACTTTGGAAGTCATTAGGTGAACCTTGACTGCTAATTTTTTATGCATGTTATTCAATGTTTTCAATGAATAACTTGGTATGAAAAATAAGAGTATATTATTTCCTATTTGTGTTTAGAGAGCATTTTTTCTATTGGTTGCCCAGCATATTTTAGTAATTGATGCTTGGAGTGTGCAGCCAGTTGTGTAAAACAGTGAAAATTGATAAAATTTGGTGATGAGTAGTGAGTATAGTGAATTGAAAAGATAATGTGTGAAATGGTGGTGGAATCAAGGGTGTGTTTAAGTATCTTGATGAGCAATGCAAAATGAAAAAAATTGGCAGGGAGAGGTGCGAGTTAATGACGCAAAGTAAGTGTCATCTGTAAGTATATATACTTACTTGTACCCAAAATGTACTGAAATGAATAGTTAATGTGAGGTGTAAATGGCATGGTGACGGAATATGTATCAAAGTAATAGTTTAGTATGCATGGAGTGGGGTGTTACCGACATGGTGGTAGATTTCCCAAGGGACAAAAATGCTATCACTACGTGCAAACCGCCAACGAAATCACCCCCAAGTCGCTCTGACATTTGGGCGACTTGGGGAAGGGTGCTATGTTGGCTAAAATTTGGGTGGCCATCAAGTCAGCTGAAGCCAAGTATATATCAAACTATGTGGGATGACTTCAGGTCATCATACTTTGCAATCAATTTATTACCTGCAAATTGACCATCTTTTGAGCTGCAACTGAGACTACCCTACTTTTAGCCTCATTGGGCCATTTTCACCCTAACCTGCTACCAGAATAATAATGCTAACTTCAGACATAACAAAAAGTCATGGTAACCTGACGTTAACTTCTATGGTGTGCAATGGTGATAGAGAACCTTTAGAGCAGGAAAGTTCTAGGGTAATCCAACACTATCATCAGTGTAGGGCAGCCACAAGCAAGAGATACTGCTAGCTAATGGGGATGAAATACTAAAAATAAATCAGTGGTCTCTGTTGCAGCTCAAAAAGTTGATGCCTTTATGACCATGATTTTTTATTTATACAGGCAGTAAATTGATTGCAAGGTATGATGACATGAAGTTATCCCACATAGTTCCATATGAACCTGGCTTCAGCTGACTTGGCGGCCACCCAAATTTTAGACAATTTAGCACCCTTCTTCCACATTGGCCCAACATTGGAGCGATGTTGGGGTGATTTCTTTGGC
Source organism: Hemileia vastatrix (assembly GCA_030280995.1). NCBI lineage: Eukaryota > Fungi > Basidiomycota > Pucciniomycetes > Pucciniales > Zaghouaniaceae > Hemileia > Hemileia vastatrix. The sequence continues at coordinate 734,059 of JASXTE010000014.1, read as the reverse complement.
TGTTTGCATGTGGTGTGTTGAAGTATACCCCTTATTCACTGGTGTACTTCAAATTAAAATGACTTCTTGGTACCTTTTTACCACCTTTTTGAATGGCGTATATGCTAATCTTTGACACCCCCTAATAATAATAGAAATAATGTAGAAGGGATGTGTTTGGCCAGTCTTTTAATACACAAAAGTAGAGGCCAATGAAAAAGGATCTTTTTTTTAGAAAAAAAATTACCAATCTTTCCTAACTTTTCTATAATTTGGTAACTAAGAGCATCTCCACTTGTTTTGGTAAACCCTTTTGGTGTGCATATTTTACAGAAATTAGCTGCTAAAATTCCACACTCATCTATTTTCAGTCTTTCGGTAAAGGTTCAAATCAGTAATTTTTTCAGTAAATCGTGGATCTTTACATGAATTATTGAATCATTAGTGAAACTCATTTTCTTCCCCACCATTTTTTTAGTAATTCATCTCACTTGGTCAACCTCGTGAAACCTCACTACCTCCAATTCATTAAATATTCACTCTTACCGAACACTCCATTACTTGCTATTTTCTTATGGAACATAACTTTTCTCACTTCTCATCATCACATCACACCAAAATTATCACTTTTTTCATATTATAGTACTTTCTAAACTATGTCTACACCTCAAAGCTCCAGTAAATTTGAAAATAAGAGAAAACGGTCCCCAAATTGGTCTCAACATGAGGAGGAACAACTCGCTATATCTTGGATTTTTATTAGCGAGCAACCGGAATTTTCTACATACCAATCTGGGGAGATGTTTTATAGGAAAATTGAAAGCCATTTTAATGAGTATAGCAAGACACAATATAGAGATCATGAACAGATTAGAATCGGGTAGGTTATATTTAATTTGTAGACTTAAATTTTTATTAAAACTTGTTTATTATTTTTCAATAATCAACCTTAGATGTCAAGCCCTTAACACGTCCACCTTGAGGTTCAGCGCTATCTATAACTCAATCGAAAGAAGCTTATCTAATGGAAGCTCACCCAGTGACTGGATAACGCTTGCACTATCTCATTATCAAGAACAAACTAAATCATCTTTTAAAAGCTTGACTGTGTGGGACAAACTTAGGCATGTTCCTAAATGGAGACTCAATACAAGTAAGGATCTTCAATCTAGTAACACATACTCAACTGATATCAATAGAGTATAAGAGGCAAGCAGCAACATCAAAGTGGAAACACGTAGTGGCACCCCACAATCAGGCTTTTCTCCACGCCCTCTGGGTCTAAAATCTTCAAAAAGACTTTGTATTAGTGCAGCAAGCAATCTCAAGGAACAAACTAACCTGGATTTTCAAATGGGTAAAATGGCAGAAAATCGATTATCAGTAATGAAGTTAACAGAAAAACAAAATGAGCTTACCAAACAGAAAATTCTACTTAAAAAAGAGAAACTTTCAATTCAAAAAGAGCGCCTCCAACTGGACAAAGAGAAAAATCTAAGTGAAATGAGAGGTAATGATATGAAACAATTTGTCAGCCAGGCTATACCAGGAGCCCAGTAAATTTTATTTCAATTTACTGGAACTAAAAGAGGGCGTAGAAATATGCTTATTATGTATATAAATTAATATTATATTGCATAATGAGATGATATAATTATTTTATTAAATATATATAATAAGTATTATATTAATTTTATTATTATATAAATTGTTTATACATTTAAATTAAGGATGATATATATTCTATAAATTATGGCACATTTTTATGTATTTAAAAAATATAAATTAGTAATTAATTAATTATAAACATATATTATAAATTATAAGTGTAAAATTAACTTATAATGTAATTAAATTAATTAATTAAAATTATATATTAAATAAAGCTATAAATATCTTATTAAACAATAATATTGGGCGCTTTTTGACCCTTAATTGTGTTAGTAAAATTATTAAATAAATTAAAACACTTATTTAATAAGATGGTATTAAAATTCTCACTTTAAATTAGAAATATCATTAAATTAATTATTTGTTTCATTTAAACTAGTTATTGAATTAATTACATAGTTAAAACAATTGATTAAATTTGCTTTATACTGGATTAAATTGATTACATGTATTTTTGCATGAAAATAATTCTATTTGTTTTAATTAAACCCTTTACATCTCACTGTAATATCTGTTTTGGGTTTTTTTACTCACTTTTCTTATGTTTCAGACTTACTTAGTTACTGATTATTTTAATTGATTTTTTTGGGAACTTATGGTGGGAAAATTGGCTACTTACTCACAGGTTTAGTCTATTGTTTCATGTTTTTCTCCCAATCTCTATGTTTTAGTTATATTCTTTTATATTTTTGTTTCACTTTATTACTACTTTTTAATTACTCATTTGTGGCGCTTCAGAGGATCCTTTGCCTATAAAAGGCTTTGGATAATCCCCTGTAGCTGCATCACTTATTATACACTCACCATTTAAACATATTTTTAATATATTACATTTATTATTATTTTTATTAGTACTACAATTCTAATCAAAATTCTAAATAAATATCTAAGGTTACAATAAGTCTATTAGTAATAATAGTGTTTTCTGCACAGAAATAGTAATTCTTATCTTAAATAAATATATTATCATTTAATAAAATTCACCATTTTTTCAAGCCCAAGAAGTTCTCGTTGCCTTATTTTTCTAAAATAATTATATTAATTTATCCGTTTATTTTCTCTAAACCTTTTTTCCAAATTTTCTCCTCCTCCTCTCTATTTTTCTCCATCTCCTTCTCCTCTTCTAGACAACCGGCTTACACAACTTCTACTACTTAAAGAAAATAATTGTTGTACTGATGAAGACTTGGAGCTTTTACAAAAAATTAAGGAGGACATGAAAAGGAGGTGAATTGAAAAGAGTAACTCTTGATTTAGTTTTTTAATTATTGTTTTATTTGTGAATTTAAAAATATATATAATGATTTAAAGAAAAATAAAATTGAGTCAAAATGAATATGAAAGAGCAGTAATAATAAAAAGAAGTGTGAGTCAAAGATAAAACTATATATAATTATTACTTGAATGGAGAGGAGTAAAAATACTTACCAGTAATTAGTCTGAAGAGCCATTTGCTGCAAGGGCTTTTGGGTTACCGTGTGGAGTATGTGAGGCAAAAATGTAGTCGGAAGAGCCAATTGCTGCTCACCTGCAAGAAAGAAAGAAAAAGGGAAAGAGGAGAGAGGAGTGAAATAACTTACCAGTAAATTAATTGGATGAGCCATTTGGTGCATGCCTACAAGAAATAAAAAACAAAAATAAAAATAAAAATAAAATAGGCAAGAGGAGAGAAATTACTTACTATTTATTTTTTTTTACCTCTTACTTTTTTCTTTCTTGCAGGCAAGCACCAAATGGCTTTTCCAATTAATTACTGGTAAGATATTTCCCTCCTCTCTCCTATTTCCCTTTTTTTTCTTTTTTCTTTCTTTCTTTCAGGCAAGCAGCAAATGGCTCTTCTGAGTACACTTTGAGCTTGCTAGGAGGCCCAGAAATAATATATATACTGGTCTATTCCATCCCTTTTGACTCAATTTTCTTCTTTTTAATTATTATTTACATAATGTCTTACAAGTATTACATATATTTAGTTTTATTTTCAACTCACACTTCTCTTTATTTTTATATATTATTAGAAAATATATATATTGTAATTTCCCTCATCAACAAGAACAATATGTTGATTTGGCTTTGAAGTCACTTTCAATCCACTATGTTTTTGTAAATAAAACAATCAGAGAATTTTGGATTAAAAAAGAGACTTTGTAAAAGATAAATACAAGTTTCAGAAATAACTACTAATCATCAATGATGCATAAAAAAAAGTTTGGAGGTGCACCAAATATCTTTTGCAACTCCCTCCCAGGTGTGGTAAAAATCTTGGGTAAAGGCTGTTCAGACATATAGGATTCCCTAGTCAAGATATTGTTGTTCAAGGAAGCAAAGAAATATGTAAAGTCTACATCAAAGCTATCATCAACCAAAAAAAAAGGCTGGCACTTGCTAACAAGATTTATATATATAATTTAAATTTATCTCAATTTTTTATAATTTTTTAGTACTACACCGTTACATTCTCATGTTATTCTATTGGGTGCGCATGTGATGGGTTAGTTGCACTGCTCAATAGTTAAGGCTTGGGAAACTTATCCCAAGACTATTTTATATAATAAAAGGAATAGATACATTTGTATAACTACTTATCTCATTCCAAAATATATGTTGCTTACAGGCGGCCTGATACTATTGCTAGGTTAGTTGCACTGCTCAATAGTTATAAACATTTAGTTATCATAAATTATTCCCTTTGTATATATTCAAATCTTCCTCTATTTTTCTAAATATGTTTCTTCAGATTCTCTTGCAATTCAAAATTTGTGTTGGAATTTTGAAGCTCCTGGCTGTTCTGAATAAAATTCACTAAGCTGTTTGTCAAAGAAGGATCTCGGTGGTTTTTCAAAAGTTGACATTGAATGGATTGTTCATTTAGGTAAGGATCTGATTCTGATTTTGCTTCCACTATCATGTTGTGTAAGATTATACAACAGGTCATTGTCTCCTTCACTTCTTTGATATGTCATAGATGAAATGGCTGGGTTAGAATGCCCCACCTACTTTGTAACACCCTAAAAGCACGTTCTATGTTCTTTCTAGCACTTTCTTGTAATTTAGAGTAATATCGGCTTTCCTCGTCTTGCAGATGAGAAATTGTTTTGACCAGTGTTGACCATGGGGGGTAAAAACCACCAGCAAGGTAGTAACCATTTTTATAAATTCTATTATTTATTTTATATGTTACACCATCTTGACTACCGCCCAAAATTTTATCAAAGAAATTGCTGCAATGAAGAACATTGATTTTGTTAAAAGCTCCAGGTGATCCAAAGAAAGTGTGCCAAATTTGTAAGTTTTTGCTTGCTACAGCCTCCAATATCATTGTTGGAGTTTTTTCCTTCCCCTGGAACTGACCAGCCCAGGCTGTGGGGCAATTTTTCCACTCCCAGTGCATCCCATCAATACTGCCAAGACATCCTGGAAACCCCCTGTCTTTTTACTCCCTCAAAATCTTGGTTTTCTCCGCAGCATTTGGTTCTTGTAAATTTTTGCTTTTTGTATAAAGATATGATGTCTTTAACAAAAGTTTTCAATGCCTTTAGTGAAGTGGTTTCAGCTATGCAAACATACTTGTCAGTTGAGTCAGCTGAAATCCCATAGGCAAGCTGGAGAAGTACACTAGTTAGCTTTTGGTGAGGTGTCAATCCAAGTTTCCCGCAGCAATCCTGTAGTGATGTAGTTAGTAAAAAATTGAGAAAAAGTGTGATGGATATTATTATAAAAATACTATACTTACAGATTATAAAACCCAATATTTATTGTGCATCTGTAGATCCTCAAAATTTTTTGTAAATAGATCTTTGCTTATTCTAAATTGGCACTCAAAAATAATATTGTTGTAAACGGGGTTTTGCCCAAAGTAGTCTTTCATTAAGTGTGCATTACCAGTGTAGCGATCTTGTTGTATCATTTTTTCTTTGGTCTTGGTGTAGTTGAATTAGATGATTGATTGTTGCAATAGGTAGTTAAAAAATATTTAAGAAGGAGATCTTCTTCTTCCACGTCTAATAAATCATCAAGGAAATTTAAAGGCATGGGAAATGTAACAGTTGAGTGAAGAAAAATGAGTATGGTAGAAGGAGGGATAGAAGAAATTAGTGCCGTGGAAGCAGTGATGTTATTGAATAAACCAAGAAACACGAGTGATGAATATTTTGTGTAACTTGCAAATAGTGAATTTTTTGAAAAATGAGTGTGGAATGAAATCATAAATGTGTGCAACTCAGAAGTAATATGCATGTAAGCGGGAGTTACACAACCAAACGAGTGTGGATGCTCTAAAGACAGGAGTGATATGCATTAGGCTGCCGAAAATTTACCGACGCGAATGTAATCGCTCTTCATAATTTAGCAGCGACATTTGACACCTTAAGATGAGCTTCATTTTTCAGTTTCATAGAAGCTAATAATCTCATACAAAAAAGGCATTTCCTTGTTGCTTACTAATTTTTGAATTTATTATAATTATTATTATTATTCGTATCTCAAATAATCAGGTCTTCATTTTCTAAGCACAAAAAAAAATGCAGTATATTATCTCAGGCATGAAATAGATTCTCATAGAGTATACGAAAATGAAAGAACGATAATGATTCATTTATATCATAATAAGACGATGAAGCGCTTTATATTTTTAATTTGGGTATAAAATGTGTTAAGTGGATATCGCAGGTTTTCCAGCGAACGATCTTCGATAACTGATGAAATAACGAAACAGTGAGATGATATGGTACCCATGTGAAGCAGGGAAAAGGAAAGATACGGACTCCCAAATACGATATAGTTGTGTGATTCCAGTTCCGGCTAAAAAGAGATTGACACTTGCGAGGGCATAGTTGACGGGCTTAATCTTTGTGATGGAGAGTTAAGTAAATTGTAAATTGTCAGTTGGGGCGTCTGTGGGACCATCTACTACGAATAAACTTCACACACTCACCACGAACGAATACCGCACCCAGATCAGCCCCGTCGCAGTCAGTGCTGTATTGACCCAAGACCCAAGGCATGATACCACTTTCAGTATCTCGCAAAAGAAAAAGAAAAAATCATGGCACCAACAATAACTTACACGCATTTTGAGACAGCGACAGTTTGTCAGCTGGACGAGAAAGGTCCTGAATCCCGGCTATGACAAGTCCCCATTTGAAGATTGGGGCCCAGAAGAAGATTGTTCTGTATCACGCAAACATTTCAAGCCGGAAGGCATTTGAGCTTGCACAATCAAAATCTAACCAAAAAAAAAAAAAGATAGAACAAAGAGAACGAAAAAAAAATAAACGACGACTCACTTGGGACCAGCTGGATGTTGAAAAAATGCTACAAACTTGGATGATGCGGTGCTGGCCATTGTGAAGAGTCACGGAACCTTCAACCAATCGATTTCGATGACCACCATCTAGACGTATGCATCGAATGTCAGGAGCAAGTGTCATTTCAGCTGGGGTTCAACTAAGGTTCACTTGACTTCCAACTGGCTTACACCAGCAGTTAAGACATTGTTTCCACCAGTTTTCAAATAACACACTAGCTGGCTAGTTCCCCTTAAACATTAGATGGTGCTGGCCAAGTGTTTTTATATACATAAATCAGATTAAGACATTGGGGGCCATTTGATGAATAATTCCAAAAAAATCTTTGAATCAGCAAAGACTTTATTCTTTATTATTATTTCTCATAATATTACCCAGCTAAGCGCATGAAGGCATGGCTAACAATTAAAGTAGATGTCCGTCATTTCAAGAAATGGGTAGGAAAATATAGTGGTTGAGTTATGATAGGACTAAGATAGATGGATGAAGAAAAATCTGACGAAATAGTTTAATGAGCTTTTAATGATACTATTTTGCAATAATGAATTGTACAGAATATATTATAAATCTTAACCAGTTAAAATTATTTAGAGATTTGATAACTAATGTATCATTTAATTATAAATTTTATGAATTTGGCCACTAAATAAATATTTATACACTATAAATAGTAATTTCGTGATACAAAATATATGATGGAAAGAAATGATCTAAAAACAAAGAAAGGAGCTACCAAGGTGCCTAGGGCAACGTAATATAAAATCTAACTCTGATTTTAAGTGAATAGTTTAGTTTAAAGGAAATAAAATTCTAGTCTTATAGTAACTTTAATAGCGACTTAATAGGGGGTCTCAAACCTTACCAAATAAAAAACACTGCACAAACATACCAAGAAACATGGCTGATTTGGTACTTGGGGTCTCAAAAATGGGGTCAAATACTTCTTAATTTTGTGCCATTTTGTCAAGGGGTCTTTTTGGTCTAGAAGCTTGGTTCAAGGTTTATACGAGGAAATTTAGGGCTTTATTGAACTCTCAAAGAAAAGTACGTATTTCTTAATCAAAATGATTGTTTTACTCAAATAAAAGAGGTAGTTTTAAAATATTAATATAGACTATAGATTAGAATTACGCTGTTGTAAATACTAATGTTATAAAATATAGAAATAAGTGTTGTATTGTAATTGTAATAAAGTAAGTTATGAATGAATGTCTTGAAAAGCACAAAGTAAGAGGCCTTTTATAGGAAAAACATGAGGGAATAAAATATACGGAATTTACACCATCTACTGTAAGAGTGTGAGAAAAAGGATAACAAAAAAAAAAGGAGTACATATAAGACATAAGAAATATATAACTGGTACGTCAACAAGGGCATCAAATTTATTAGCAATAAAGTTTGAGTTCCTTGGACTGTCACAATTAATTACACAATAATGAATTAATTATATTACTTTCATGGGATTCCAGATCTCTCACTGAGGTAATATAATTGTTTTAAAGTTTTTTTTATTATAATTTTATTATTAAATTTTATTCCCATTGACTTATACTATTGAGCATGGTGTTAGGGAGTAAAATTGTAGGGGACATTTTATTTACACTAATTATTTATACTACTTATTGTACTTAACTAGTTAATTGTAATTAATACTTAAGTAGATAATTAATTATTAGTAAGAAGAAGGGGTGTGGCTTCAACTCAGTAAAATAATCAATTATTTTACCGGTTAAGTCTAGTAGCCTGGCTAACACTCCCTCACTCTAAAAAAAACAATAAAAAAAATGCTATGATTTTTTCTTTTTATACTTTTTTAGTAGAGTAGGAAGATTAGATATCTCCTTCCCAGGTATCCAAGAATCATATTCAGATGATTTATTCTTGAATCTCAATAAGTATTCTGTACCTTTTTCAGCAGTGACTATTCTGTCATTTAGAATTTTTTCAATTTCTGCTGTTTCAGTGATTTCATTTGTGGTTTTCTTTGGTCTTCCCCTCCTTTTCGGAAATAAATCACTATTGGATGTGTAAGGTTTCAGAAGAGATATTGGAAAAACAGGATTTTTTCTGTCATATGGAGAATACAAAATAACCTCAACTGCATTATCTCCAATCATTCTTCTGACAACAAATGGACCAAAAAATGGATCTTTCGATTTGTTATTACCTTGTAAGTTGAAGTGGACTGTAGAAATCAACACTTCATCACCCTTTTTAAAAGTGTATTCTTTATGGGATTTATCCCATCTCTTCTTCTAATATTCAAATGATTTTTCAATAAATTTTTGAGCATGATTCCTGCAAAGTTGTTGCATTTGAAGAAAAGATTTTACACCAGGATGTATATCCAATTTAGGTATTTTGTTATTGAGAATTTGGGCAGGAGTATTTGGAGCATATCCAATCCAGAGCTCAAAAGGCTTTCTTTGAGTAACAGAATGAACAGTGCTATTATAAGCAAATTCTAACCCAGGAAGTAAGGTAACCCAATCATGAGTGAGTCTGTCATTATCTTTATACTCAAGGCCAAAGGCACAATACCTTCTAATCATGTCCTCTAAAGTCTGAATCATTCTTTCAGCTAAGCCATCAGTCTGTGGGTGATGGGCAGTAGAAAGTTTCAGATCACAACCACAAACATCCATCAGAGACATCCAAAATTCAGAAGTAAATTTAGGGTCTCTGTCAGAGATTATGGCTTTAGGAATACCAGCAGTATTAAACATATGAGACCACCATAAGAAAGCTAATTCTTTAGTGGAAACATCCTTGTGGGTAGGGATAAATTTACACATTTTTGTGAATCTGTCCACAATAACCCAACAAGAGTTATAACTGTCTTTACCAACAATAGGTAATCCTGTTACAAAATCCATGTTTATTATTTGCCATGGTGCCTCAGGAGGTTCAATATGTTGCATTAATCCAGCTCTCTTACCAGTTAATCTTTTTGATTTTTGGAAAGAATCACAAGATTCAACATATAATTTGGTGTCCTCAGACATATTAACCCACCAAGCAGTATTTTTAATTCTGATCATTGTTTTTTCAAGATCAAAATGTCCAGCTAATATGTCATCATGACAAATTTTCAAGATGATTTCTTTCATAGAAGGAGGAATAACAATAACATTACTCAACTTTCTTCTATAATATAGGTATCCTTCATCAATTGAAAATTTTCCTTTTCCCAACACTTTTTGGTACTTTGGTGGAAGGGTTTTAATTAATGCTTGGATTGAAGCATTCTTTGGATCATTTAATATTGTGCATAACTTTTTCAAGTCAGTGTCCTTATCATATGATTCCAGAATAAACTGTAATAGCTCTTCCTCCATATCAACCACATATATCCCATGGATATGGATAATTTCATCCTCAGGATCATAAGCAGGATTAGAGTCATCATTTGGTAAGGGTAACCTTGATAACATATCCACATTTGAGTGACAAATACCAGCTCTGTGAATAATTGTCATTCTCCCTCTGTACTCTTGAACAGCCAGCTGCCATCTAAACATATGTCTATTAGGTGTTTTCAAGTTTAAAAGGGATTTAACTGCACTGCAGTCAGTGACAAGTTCAAATTTCTGGTCATCTAGGTAATAATGAAGCTTTTCTAGAGCCCATACTACAGCTAAACACTCTAATTGAGTAGCACCATATTTCAATTCACTATTTCTCAAGGTTCTTGAAATATAACAAATTACTACTTCTGAAACTTTATCATTTATCACTTTTTTTTGATGGAGGGCAGCACCAAGACCAATGAAACTGGCATCAGTGTACAAAACAAATGGTTGATTAAAGTCAGGTAAAGCAAGAATTGGTGCTGACATCAAACAGTGTTTCATAGTGTCAAAGGCTCTTTGTCTTTCACTATTCCAGACAAAAGCAACATCCTTTCTAGTTAATTGGGTAAGGGGTAAAGCTATGACTTGGTAATTTTTAATATACTGTCTATAGTATCCACACATTCCCAAAAAACTTTGGAGCTCTCTAACTGTAGTAGGAGCCTTCACCTGTTGTATGGCTGCCACTTTGTTTTGGTCAACACATATTTGTAAGCCTGAAATAACATGACCAAGAACTTTTAAGAATGGAAACCAAATTTACATTTCTTCAAAGCAAGTGTCATATTTATTTCATCCATTTTCTGGAATACTTTACACATGTGGTTAAGATGATCCTCAAATGTTTTTGAGAATATAATGATATCATCAATATAAACCATCAGCCATCCTTCAATTATCTCTTGATGGAATGTGTTATCCATGACTTTATGGAAAACTGAAGGGGCATTTTTAGGGCCAAAAGGCATCCTAATATACTTATAAATACCCATATGAGTAGCAATAATCAGAAAATTCTGAGAATATTTCTCAACAGGTACCTGGTGATATCCCTTGTTACCCTCCAAACAGCTGATATATTTAGCTCCCTGTAAAGTAGCATGTATAGAGCTAATTCTAGGTAAAGGGTAGATATCATCAACAGTATAAGTATTTAGTGCTCTATAATCACCACATAACCTGGCTTTATCTTTCTCATAAGAAATTAGGACAGGTGAGATAACACAATATTTAGGTTTTTCAACTACCTTTTCAATAATATTCATTTTTAAAAGGGTAGAGATATTATCTTCAATATCTTTTCTCTTTGTGGGAGAAGCAGGATAAGGCATCTTCTTTAAACTAGGTGGTATATCAGTTAATGGGCACAACAATGAAAGTTTCATTTCCTCTTTAACTAATCCCAGTTCATGTGACCCATGAGCAAAGGCCATAGGAAAAGATTTTATCAAGTTAATGATGGAATCTTTATCCTCACCAGAAAGTTGTTCTCCAAAAGAAGCATTGTCAATTTCAGACATAAGGGCATGCATTTCCTTTGTAGATCTTCCTTTATATTGAACCACAGAATTACATGTGTTCCATTCTGGTTTTAATAATTTTTTAGGGGAGGAAATTTTAAATTTTCTCTTCCCATTCATCCCCATTGTGAAACATTGGTTTGAAGGATCCAATTTTATGCCATGCTTGGTTAAAATATCATTCCCTACAATAAACCAATTGCTTAAGTTATCATTTTTCATGACAAAAAAATCTCAAATAGCTCTTACAAAACCATGGTTATATTTAAAAAACACTGTGGCTTTGTATTTATCAATGGGGGACAAAAAGAGCCATAACCTCTCCAATTTTCAGAAATGATAGGAATCAGTTTTGATTTATAGTCTTGATCCACTGAAGCAAGTGCTCTTTCAGAAACAACACTTCCTCCAGCTCCAGAATCCAGAGCAACTTCAATGCTGGTTCCATTAATCAAACTGGTGCCTTGAGAGGGGCAATAAAAATTGAGTTATCCTCAATGTTCTTTATGATCTCAGCATCTTCAACTGTAGATAAAGCATTATTATCAATATCAATAGTGTTTAAATAATGAATATCCTCTTCCAGCATCAAGATTTCTTGTTGAGATTCATATGAAATATTGCTGGCACAATCACTTGACGTATCATCCAGTGCTACTGTGTCATCAGCATACTCCTCTGTTTGTTCTACAAGATTTATCTTCTTGTCACAAACATGGCCTTTCTGCCAAGGCTTGTTGCACTTGAAGCAAGTGTTTGTTGCATAGTTTTTTGGTGCAACAGGGGCAGAAGGTTTACCAACCTTTTCCAGAGGTTTCTGTTGGTAAGTGGAGGGTTTCTCCAAAGGGGTACTAGGAATGAATCTTCTGGCATCATACTTTTTGTTTAGAAGGATCTCATTGCAAGTATTAATGAAAGAAGAGGGTTCCCTGGAGAACTCAGTCCTAGCCACTATCAAGTCTCTCAGAGACATTGGTAATTTATAAAGGATCCTGTCCTTCCATAACTCAAACTCCATATTTGGGTCCATTGCCCTTAAGAATTTTACAAGTTTCATTAAAAAATCAAAAGGTTTATCAGTAGAAGAGCCATATCTAGTTTCCTCATACTGCCTTTGTTGAGCCATTCTGAACTTGGAGCCACCAAATTGTGCTTTAATCAATTTCTTCCAATCCTCCCATGAGTAGGCATTCTCATCCAGGAGAACAGATTCATACCACATTAGGGCAACATTAGTAAACAAAGAAATTAACTTGGACACAATTTCCTCATCTGGGAGTTTGTAAAAATTTTTTAAGTTATCAATTCTGCAAATAAATTGTTGCCAATCAGAGGAAGAATCACCATCAAATGTTGGATACTGGTCAAGTTTTGGCCAATTCTTTTGATTTGAAGGAGTCTCCTTAGTACAAGCTTGTTTCTGGGTAAGGAGCAGCTGTAACTTCTCTAGTTGGACAGTAATCTCATTGTTTAATGCCTCTGTTAAAGGTCCTGGTGCATCATTAATTTTTAATGGAAACTCCGGGGTATCAACATGTATTTCTGGAACTAATTTACTTTTAGATGAACTAGCCACAGGTAACTCTGGAGCATCCTGTACTATTTGTTCCTTCAAAGAAATCTCAGAATACTTTTGATCAATAAACAATGAGTTCAATTTCTCCTCAATGGTTGTTAGTCTAGTTTTCAATCTTGGAAGACTAGATAAATTCTCATCGATTGTTGAAAAAGATAACTGATTCTTATTTTGAAAAGATGAAAAATGGTCATTCAATCTTTTCAGATTCATCTTATCTATCTCCACCTCCTGGAAACAGGCAGATACAGTATCTTTCAGTTAAGACAAATCATTTTTTATATTATGCCATAAAGCAACTTTCTTTTCATGGGTTGCTTTGTAATGAAACAATTCATCAGAAACTCTCTGTGATTCACTTCTTAATGCTTGATAACCCTGTTCAGTTAACAAACTATTATATTTCTGAGTCAATTGCATGTTGTTCATTATATGTTTTTATTTGGCAATAATATATCTCAAATATTCATCATTGATGTTAGCTACATCTGGAGTGTTTCTCAGTAAGGAAACAGAGTAACTTTCCAGCATCTCATATAACTCAGGGTCAAGAGTTTCATCAATTACAGCCATATCAGGGTTAATCATTGAGGTAGCAATTAAAAGTAATGGATTAGATACATGAGTTATTTGTCTACTTCTCCCAGCCTCTACTGGTCTCAAGGTTTCTTCTTCCCTCTCAGATCTACCTGAAGGAACAGAATCAGCTACAAGAAATGGCACTTGAGAATAAATAGAGGGGCGTACCAGGGTTTGCTGGGTATGACCATATTGGGCTTTCTTCTTCTTTTGCCTCCTTGATAGGGGTGAGGAGGCGTGGGGTTGACCTGGCTGGGTCTTGACAGACCTTCCTGAGGTAACTGATGCTGATTTTGAGACAGGTTGTCCCACTGAGTGTTTAACCAGTCCCACTGCCACTTGGACACTTCCACCTTCTCTTGGGACTGGGGAGCCAATTGTTGTTGATCCCTGGGAGGAAGAGGTTTCTTCTTCTCTTGAAGAAAGGTATCTATCTTTCTCACCTTTTCTTCCAGAGCATCTACCCTTGCCTTTAGTCTCAAGTTTTCTGTCCTTAGCTCCTTTATGTGAGTTGACAGATTCTTTACCTGTTGAGGCAATGGCATCTTTTTTATTCTGAAGACTTTTGGAAGTTCTTCTGGTGGGTTTATCACAGGATTCTGATCCTGAGTTGTGTCTACTAGGATTTCCACTTCTTCCATCTCTACATCCTCTTTGGGGAAAGGAGTTATTAATCTGAGAAATTCTTCTTGTTAAAGGAGAACTTACAGAAGTAGGCTCATCATAATCAATCAAGTCTAGTTCTTCTTCACGTGCAGCAGAAACACTTTGGTCAGTCATTTTAAGATTTAACTGAAATGAAGAAAAGAGACAATAAGATGAATTAGTCTTTATTTTTAATTTTTTTTAACAAAAATAAAATAAAAATAATAATAATAAATCTTTTTAGGATAAAAATCAACTAAATAAAATTAATTTATTAATTCAAAAAAAATTTAAAACCAGGATTATAATATAATAAACTGAAGAAATAAATTAAAAATTTATATTAATTATTTTAATTAATTATTTTCAGGATTTAAATCAACTAATTTATTACCAGGACTTAATGTCAACTTAATTAATTTAATATGAATTTTTATTAATTAAAAATTTTTTTTATTGAACTGATCACTTAAATACCAGGACTTAAAGTCAACTGAAGTAATTAAATATGAATTTTTATTAATTAGAAAAAAAAAATTATTGAACTGACCACTTAACTACCAGGACCTAATTTCAACTGAAGTAATTAAATATGAATTTTTATTTATTAAAAAATTTTTATTTAACTGATCACTTAACTACCAGGACTTAATGTCAACTGAAGTAATTAAATATGAATTTTTATTAATTAGAAAAAAAAAATTATTGAACTGACCACTTAACTACCAGGACCTAATGTCAACTGAAGTAATTAAATATGAATTTTTATTTATTAAAAAAAAAATTTATTGTCAGGACAATTTGTCAACTGGAACAAATAAAATTTCAATTAATCAGGACAAAATGTCAACTGAAAATTATAATAATTAATATTAAAATATAATTGTTTATTACTTCTGTGACTAAGAACACTATTGCTCTATTATTGTCAACCAGGAAAAATAAAAAAAAATATAATAATAAAATTAAATCCAAATTACCAGACACCTCCCCCTGTAAAATGAGCAAATTTATGTCACTTACAGAGTGCTGAGTAAAAGGAAATACGTAGCAAATGAAGAGTGCAAAGTAACCCACAAATAGTAATATCAATAATTACCACAATATATACGACATTTAGTCAGTATATGAACCTCATTTTTGGAGCGCGGTTCGATTCCCGTTTGCAGAAAAAAAATTTTGTCACGTGACGTATGACGTTTGTCATTTTCGTTGCTCTCTCGTCCTTACAGGTACTTGAACACCGATGGTCCCTTCAATGTACGCCTCAAGTAACGTTGCGCCGTCGATACTTCGGAAAGGCTCCCAATTGTCAAGGGGTCTTTTTGGTCTAGAAGCTTGGTTCGAGGTTTATACAAGGAAATTTAGGGCTTTATTGAACTCTCAAAGAAAAGTACGTATTTCTTAATCAAAATGATTGTTTTACTCAAATAAAAGAGGTAGTTTTAAAATATTAATATAGACTATAGATTAGAATTACGCTGTTGTAAATACTAATATTATAAAATATAGAAATAAGTGTTGTATTGTAATTGTAATAAAGTAAGTTATGAATGAATGTCTTGAAAAGCACAAAGTAAGAGGCCTTTTATAGGCAAAACATGAGGGAATAAAATATACGGAATTTACACCATCTACTGTAAGAGTGTGAGAAAAAGGATAACAAAAAAAAAAGGAGTACATATAAGACATAAGAAATAAATAACTGGTACGTCAACAAGGGCATCAAATTTATTAGCAATAAAGTTTGAGTTCCTTGGACTGTCACAATTAATTACACAATAATGAATTAATTATATTACTTTCACGGGATTCCAGATCACTCACTGAGGTAATATAATTGTTTTAAAGTTTTTTTTATTATAATTTTTTTATTAAATTTTATTGCCATTGACTTATACTATTGAGCATGGTGTTAGGGAGTAAAATTGTAGGGGACATTTTATTTACACTAATTATTTATACTACTTATTGTACTTAACTAGTTAAGTGTAAGTAATACTTAAGTAGATAATTAATTATTAGTAAGAAGAAGGGGTGTGGCTTCAACTCAGTAAAATAATCAATTATTTTACCAGTTAAGTCTAGTAGCCTGGCTGACACATTTTCTCTACCACAAATCAGCCCACTAATACCCACATCCACCAATCAACTGCACATCATAGCTTTCTCTCCCTCCCTCTTTTCCAAATCAAATTTTGAAACATCCCACCACAGTAAGTTTATGATCTTTTCATTCCTTTTTTCATCAATGTTTCCTACTCAAATTCTTATCCTCACAGCTTCAAATATCTGATTCTCATACAAATAATCAAGAATTTTCTTTAGATCCTTTACTCAACTCTCCTGAATTTGAAGAACCAACTGTGTATTCTTACATTGAGCTTGATGAGCCCCTGGTAGTAAGCTTAAACTATTTATCACTACAAAAAATCAAGTGGCACCTGCTAGCAGGTGCCTATCCCTATATTCAGTTTTGATTTAAGAGTAAATTTGATTTGATGTTGCATAGGCTAGTGTGCTCATTTTTCAGTGTGCAGTCTTTCCAGAAGAATTACAACTGAGCTCAAATTGAGTCAAGTCAAAGATAGGGATTGGCATCTGCTATCAGGTGCCCATGTTTTTTTCTAGTGTATTGCTATTATTTTTTCTTTTGCATTGCAAATTTACTCCCTGTGTATCAACCAGAACCATAGCTCATTAAATCCAGAAAATTATAAGGAAGTAACTGATGATGATAGGTTAGAAGATGAAGCCTGTTGTACCAATAATTTGAAATGCCCACCAAAAGCAAAAATGAGTCTGAAGTACACCTTCTAGCCAACAGTGCATTACCCCCAATGCTAAGTGAGAAGTTGGTTTGCAGTATGGCAACCTGTTGAGCTCTAAACATTGAACACCATGAAGCTTAATTATTTCTTGCTGTTGAATTTTTGTTTTAGCCTCCTTTGAATTTTCAGAAAACTTCAAGACCTCTTCTTCAAATCGCAAATCTCCCAGCTTTGATGTGTATATTTCATTTGAATCTAAGTTACACCAAGGGCAGAATTGGTTGGCAGAGTGAGATGCAAAACCACCAGCCTTATGAGTTGCTGGGAGATCCCCAATTAGCGGCAGAAGTTGGACTTAAACAGTTTGTTTATTTGGATACAAAGATGCTGAAATCAGAATCCCTGGCATAATTTCTAGAAGCTCATCCACCAATGGTTTCAGGATGTGAGATATAGTGACTGTATTTGGGGAGCTTGGTCCAGAAATCAGGCTTGATATCAGTGTAAATTCCGGCTTATTGCGTAGTTTTGGAGGTAGATTAAGACACGTGAAAGCCGCCACTCCTATTGATTCGTGTTTACCTGCCTGTTTGTTACCTTGCGGATTAAACCAATAAATAAATAGTGAAAAGACTAGATGCAGTGGTGCATTATTCTCAGCACAAGAAGACCATTCCAAATCCTTCCAAGCCATTGATTGCTGAATATCTTGAGTATCAGGCCTTTCTCTAATCTCACAAGCCCACATTTCAATTTCTTCTTCAACATTTTGGCAATTTAATATCCAAGAAAGACAATTTGATATTTTCTGCGTATAGTAAATACAAGCAGGAGTGTCAATATAAGGGCTTGATTTATTAGAATTATTCTTGTCAACTAAATAAGACAGACGTTAATATACGAACTGCCCCTTAAAGTGGTCTTTGCCGCTGTTACCTAGTCAAATAAAATAGATAATATTATTGAGCGAGAAAGAAAAGACCGGTAAAGCTAAATACAAAGTCCAACCTTTTATGAGTAAAAATAAGACAGATGTTAATATACAAACTGCCCCTTAAAGTGGTCTTTGCCGCTGTTACCTAATTACAACAAATAGAGTATTAATAATTGTAAGAATCATTAGAAATAACTATGTCTGACCTAGTCAAATAAAATAGATAATATTATTGAGTGAGAAAGAAAAGACGGGAAAAATAGAAACATAACCCAATATTTAAATCAGTGACTCGCTCAATATGGGTATAGATGATTGAATAGCAAAAAGAAGAATGCCACAAAAAGACATGAACGTCTACACATGTAAAGTGAACATCTACTAAAATAAAGGAATAAAAATAGAATATGATAATTTTACGGACCTAGATCCTTATGTACTTAGCTATCAACTATATCTACCTGGAGACACGTCATCACTGGTTCCTCCGGTTCTATCCGGAGTCTAGCTGATGCTGTGTCAACAGGTTATGGGCTGTCCCGCATGGTAGTTCAGCAGCTCCACTTTGTAATGAAGTAAAAGTCGAACCCACCAACTTCTTGAGTCCAACAACTTATCGCTGGTTTAACAAACCTTCCCCTTCCTTTTGATGCTGGATACGGGTGTCATCTCGGGTCTTAGCAGGCTCATTCCTGCTCGCTTTTGTGGCCAGAACAGCCTCCAATTCCTCTTAATCTTCTATACGCCATCTTCCCTTTCCCTTATAGAAATAACTAAGAGTTCTTACACCCCTCCTTGCTATCAATCATATCTCCCAAACCAATCTTTTTAATAAAGAATTTAAACTTTTCTTTACTTAGGGCCTTGGTAAAAACATCCGCAATCATGTCAGAAGAAGGAGTGTATTGCAGATCAATCTTGCCAGATGCCACTTGTTCCCGTATCCAATGAAACTGTATCTCAACATGTTTAGTTCTGGCATGAAACATGGGATTTTTGCACAATGCGATACATCCTTGATTGTCAGAAAATAGTTTGGATGAAAATTTACAGTCAAAGACTAGATTGCTAAAAAGGGTTTGCATCCATATAGCCTCCTGTGCTGCATCTACAGTTGCTTTGGATTCAGCTTCGGTAGTACTGAGAGCAACTGTTGGTTGTCTCTTACAGTGCCATCTAATTGCAGTGCCATTAATAATGAAAACATAACCAGTGGTTGAACATCTATTTACTTGACATCCATCCCAATCAGCGTCAGCAAAACCAGTTGGGAGTGAGTAACTGTAGTGCCCTTTATTGATGAAAGTAAAATCGGAATGAAAAGAAAGAGATAAATGTATTGTTCCTCTTAAATATCAAAGAACTCTTTTGAAAGCAAGCCAATGTTTTATGCCAGGACTATTTAAGTGTTGAGCAAGTTGACTGTTAATGAACACAATATCAGTAGGTGTAGCTTGTGTGATGTAATTAAGCCTTCCAACAGCTCTTTGATAATTGATGTTCAATTGTGAAAAAGTTTTAATCTCTTCCTCAGTAGCAGGAATTAGTTGAGTGTTCATTTGCATTGGAGTGTTTGACGGTTTTCAATCTAACATATTGTATGAGGCAAGTAAATCCTTAATTTCTTGATCTTGACATAAAGAAAGACTTCCTTTGCTACGATTTCTTGTAACTCTCATTCCAAATATGAACTTTGCATCTCCAATATCTTCCATATCAAACTTTGATTTAATTGCGTCTTTGAACCAAGATATGTTTTTACCAAATATGGAAAGATCATCAACATGTACATGAACATAGCAAGGATGAGTTTTACTTTCATGAATGAATAGACAAGGATCCGCAGCAGATGGGTAAAAATTGAGAGAGTTAAAGAAATTTAACAATTCTTTATACCAACATCTTGAGGCTTGCTTTAATCCATACAAAGAGCGTTTCAGTAACCAAACAGGTATCTTAAGATGAGGAGGTTTTTCCATGCCAAGAGGAATATTCATGTAAAATTCTTCATCAGGTTTTCCGTAAAGAAATGCTCCTTTGACGTCCATTTGAATGAAATCCCAGTCTTCACGGGTGGCAAGACTGATGAGTACTCACAAAGTTGTCAAATGGCCAGTCAGAGCAAAAGTTTCAAAATAATTTATTCCAGCCTTTTGAGAACAACCTTGGGCACATAAACGAGCTTTATATTTTTGAATATTCCCATCTGCAACTCTTTTAATTTTAAAAACCCAAACAGAAACTATAGCAGGAGTTTCAGACGGACGTTCAACAATTTCATAAACACCTTGAGTGTTTATCATGTTAAGTTCTTGATTTATTGCATCATGCCACAAATCAGCATCTACTCGATTGATTGCCTCAAAATAAGTAAGTGGATCAGACAAATAGACGTCAGGAAAAATGTCATGTAGCAAATGAGAATAAATTGAAATTGTCTTTGATAGATAATTTTTAATTTCAATTGCTGAGTTCAACTTTCTTGGAATTCTGCGCCGATTAGATTCAATGATATTGCTTGTGTCAATTGATGAGTTGATATCTTTTGGAGCTGTGTTGGAAGTGAGGTGATAATCCCAATATTTATTAATAGGTGTACTTACTTCACTTCCAGGATCCTGATTTTCTTTTGAAGAAGTAATATCTGATTCAATTGAATTAGAATTTTCACAATTCATTGTGGTTACGTCATCTATGAAAATTTCAGACAGTTGAAATTCAGGTGAAAGATCCTGGAGCGGAAAAGAAAATTCATCAAATACTACATTGTGTGAATATATGATTGACCTGTTGTCAAGTATGAGTAAACGATATGAAGTAATATCTTCAGTGTAACCCAGAAGACAACATTTGACTGAATTTGGTTGAAATTTCCCTCCCCTCCTAGATTTGTCAATTAAGGCATACGCAGTGCAACCAAAAACTTTGAGGTGACTAAGTTTTGGGACCTTATCAAATCTCATGTTGTATGGTGTTTCAAAAGTGATTGAAGATGAGGATAATCTATTTTCCAAGTAAATTGCAGTACTAACTGCCTCACCCCAAAACTCAATGGGCATTTTTGCATGAAAAAGAAGTGCTTTGGCCATCTCAGTAGTTATTCAATTGCCGCGTTCCGCAATTGGATTTTGTTGAGGCATGTAGGGCAAGGTTACCATCATTTTGAAGCCATCTTTAATACTTAGTTGTTTAAAGTCTTTGTTTATGAACTTGCTACCTCTTTCACACACAAAATTTGCAATTTTAAGGTTTGAAACATTTTTGATTTGGTTTTTAAATTGCAAAAATGTTTTGAATGTATCAGATTTTTGAGGTAGAAGAAAAACAAAATGGAAATAAGTATAAGAGTCTGTAATTTTAAAATAATAGGATGCTCCTCCATAAGAGGGTGGAGAAATTTTTCCACTAAGATCGTAATGAAGATATTCTAAGAATCGTGTTCCTCTAGGTACAACACCAGTAAATGGACTATGAACATGTTTTGCATTAACACAGGGTTCACAAAAATCAAGAATTCCAGAAAAATTGAAGCCAAGCTTTTATTGGATTTTGTCTAGATATTGCAAATTTGAGTGTCCTAATCTATAATGCCATAGAGTCTTTGAATTTGATGCAAGAAAGGATTTTATGCAGGGAACATGCTGCTCACTGAAATCTGCGTTCAAAACCATAAGCCCTTCATGATCATCCCATTTTCCATCTAAGATGACTTCATTGGCTTTCGTTATTGTCATGAAACCATTAGAATCTGTTTGTTGTTTGAATCCGTGAGAGATCAATGGTCCAATGCCAATTAAATTTTGACTGATCTGTGGCACATTCAAGCAGTCGGTCAAGGTAATGACTTCTCTTGGGGTGACTAAGTTAACCGATCCCTTTCCCAAACTGTAGATGATTGAACCATTTCCGAGTTTGATTGGTCAACAAAAATGGCTGTAAGAATTAAAATTTGAATGGTGGCTCCACTTTCAAATATTAGTTTATTCAAAGAGGAGTTTGAAATATTTGCTTTGAAGATTTTAGCAGGGCCACAGCTTATATTAGCATGCACCTCGTCATCAACTTTTGAAGTAGCTGCAGTATTACAATTTTTCCATTTCTCTGGATGCAACTGAAAACAATCTTCTTCCGAATGTTTGGCTTTTGGATTATGTTTGCCATCTCAACAATATTCCCATTTCGGTTTTTGATTTGATTTGGTTTTATTCAAGAGTGCGGAATGAGAATTAGAGGAATTTTCTGACTCAATTTCAGTAGATAATCGTGCCAGTCGTGAAAGAAGATTAGAGACAGACAGATGTGTTTGAGTGAATTCTCAAGCATGTAAGATTAAGGCCTTGTGAGTGGAATAACATTCAGGTAGTTGTCTCAATAATTGGTGAGCTTCATTTTTGCTTTCCACTGATACCCCCACAGATCCTAGCTCATTGATTTGAGTTTGCAGATTATTAACAAAGCCCATGAGGTTTCCTTCTTGACACTTAACATCATGATAGCACGCAAAAATTGATGCACGATTAGAAGCATCAGCGGCAGCATATTGATTTGTCAACTTAGTCCATATTTGCCATGGCTTGTCCATGTCATCATTGGTAACAAAAGCAGCTATATTGGCTGCATCAAGTTTTGAAATAAGGATATTCATGGCTTTATCAGCCCTTTTTTGAAATTCCAACTTGAAAATTTGAGTAGCATCTTGGGGCGGCGGTGACTCTAGACCATAAACGAGATTTTTGAGATCTTGATAAATAAGTAGGGCTCTCATTCTGATCCTCCATTTGTGAAAATTATTGACACTGAGGACGGGAATTTTTCTGAGAGTATCACCAGAAGCTTCAGTATTAGGATCCATTTTTAATGGAGATGGAGGTCTAGCAGTGTCAAAACTCGTTGAAGAATGATCAGAATAATTTGAGGGAGCTGGCAATGGAATTGTAAATGAATTGTTTGATGACATTCACTGAGGCACTGGGCCCATAACCTAAAGCAACCCTGGTCTTTTATGAGTAAAAATAAGATAATTGTAAGAATCATTAGAAATAACTATGTCTGACCTAGTCAAATAAAATAGATAATATTATTGAGCGAGAAAGAAAAGACAGGAAAAATAGAAACATAACCCAATATTTAAATCAGTGACTCGCTCAATATGGGTATAGATGATTGAATAGCAAAAAGAAGAACGCCACAAAAAGACGTGAATGTCTACACATGTAAAGTGAACATCTACTAAAATAAAGGAGTAAAAATAGAATATGATAATAGTATAGAAATAACTCAGCGTTCTTACATGTTTTGAACTTGCCCCATCTTCTCCAGTTTACTTCAGCACAACAATAATCTCCGCCACCATCATTTTTTTATTTTTATTTTGCACCCTTCTTTCTTCAATAGTAAGTTTCTTTTTATTTGTTATAATCCTTTTTTTTGCATTTAAAACTTCTCAAATGAATTTGTTTTTCTTTCCTGAAATCTTTTTAGATGGCAAGCAAGAAATCTGTGAAAAAGAACTATACAACTGAAGAAAAAGCTACAGTTGTCTGTTTAGTGAGCAAGGGAATCTCTAAAAGAAATGTAGCATCTTTATTAAAAATTCCTTGAACATCTCACTACGCAATATAGGGGGTGGACTTGCTAGCAAGTCCTCAACCTGAACTCAGATGGAACTCAGATGGAACTCAGACTGAACTCATACTGAACCCATACTGAACTCTACTTGAACACCCACCTAAAACTGTTCTGCTGAGTGGTGTTCATCCCTGATTGTATGGTTCCTTTATCAATAGCTCAATGTGTGTTCAATCTATGGTGAGTTTGGGTCCAAGGTTGCGGACTTGCTAGCAAGTCCGCCCCCCATATTGTGTGGTGTCTGTATCTTCTATTATGTCAAGATACCATCAGAGGGGCACAGTCCGAACTCCAAAACCAAAGGTGCGCCCCTTGAAAATGACTGACAGAGATCTTTGGCAGCTTGCATGTGTGCTAAAAACTAATCCAAAAGAAACATTAGCTGAAATAACTGACTCACTATCTGCTAATGTTTCTTGCCAAACTGTCCAAAGACATGCACATGAGGTGGATTCCACTGCTGAGTTGCTGCTGAAAAACCATACTTTAACAAAACTGACAAGCAAAAGAGACTTGCATTTGCTAAGGATAACTTAATCTGGACTGTGGATTATTGGAAAAGGGTTATTTTCTCAGATGAATCAAGTTTTGAGATTGGAAAGAAGTCAAAAAAACATTAGTGTGGCAAAAGAATGGTCATCGATTTCAGGAGGATATGATTCAACCAACTTTTAGAAGTTGACGCACATCAGTTATGGTCTGGGGTGCTTTTTTTAATACTATAAAAGCACCTCTCACATTTCTTCCTCAAAACCAACAGAAATCAACTGATGTTGTTCTGAATGTTTACACGGATACCCTTCTCCCTTTTCTTGCTAAGCATGATCCAACTCACAAACTCATCTTAATTGAAGATAATTCTCCAATTCACACATCTCTTCATTCTAAAAACTATAGATCAAAAGAAAACATTCATTAAATGGAAAATTGGTCTTCTCAATCTCTGGATTTGAACCCTATAGAAAATGTATGGCATAAACTCAAAACTACCATTCAAGACTATTATCAGCCAAAAAATATCAAACAGATGAATATTGCACTCAAGATGGCTTGGGAGAGCTTTCCTGATAGTTTTCTAGAAAATTTAGTGGCATCAATGCCATCTCGAATGGAGTTTGTTGTCAAGGCACATGGTGGAACCACCCCATGGTAAGTGAAAACAAAATATTTTTTTTCTCTGTGAGTTTTTATTATTTTCAAATTCTGTTTGGTGCAAATTTTTGTTATTCTATCCAAACTATCTAATGGTATTTTTTTCATATTTTTTAGATGTTTCCTCACTGACTTGAAAAATTAAGCCACAAGAAAGCTGTAAATCTATATGGGGAAACTATTTATTTTCATTTTCTTGCTATTATATTCTTATTCTAGAGTCTCTATTCTATCATATATCAAAGTTTTATAGAAGTTGAATAAAAGTTTTATGAGTAATAAATAAATGAATTCAGACTCAACCTTTTGTCAGGGTACTGTACTTAGCTAGTCTCTCATAAGTATATAGTTTAGCCTCTGAGTACATCAGAGACCTTTCCCTGTTCTGCAAGGCATCATTCTCTACAGTAATGGGGCGAAAGTGTAGGGGAAATGGAACCAGTGCCACGAAATACAGCCAAGTCACAAAAGCTTGCGGAATTTTCGACAAAAAAATAAAAGTTGTTTTCACCAAAAATGATTTGCCTATTCAAAAGTGTCAGGGATAGGATTAAGAACGGTGTCAGTATCTTTACTCCGAGAGGAACCAGAGAAAAGTACTACGCGTCCTTGCAGGTTTATATACTAGTTTGCTAAGGTACCTAGACTATGTACATAACACCCCCCCACTTAGGAAGAACGATATAAACCGAGAGAGTAAGAAAAGAAAGAAAAAAAGGAAAGAGAAAAGAAGAGAGAAAAAAAATATTAGAAAACACATAAAGACTTCCTCTTTTTGGCCCAGATGATGGGACCTAAAGATTTAGTTAGTAAATCAGCTATTTGTAAATTAGAAGAACCCCATTTCACAATAATCTTCTTTTAAAGCAACTTTTTGTTGACAAAATAGAAGGCCCTTTCAATGTGTCTACACCTCTTATCACCTGGATTGTCAGTGGCTGCTAAAATAGCGCTCTTATTATCACAATATAGTAAACTAGAATCTAAACTATCAAATAAATCAAGTAACAAATTTCATAGCCACATCAACTGTCTAGTCGCATTAGCCATTGCAATATATTCTGAGCTCATGGAAGACAAAGTTACCATTGATTGTCGTTTTGATTGCCATAAAATAGGGCAACCGTTAAAAAACAAAATATGGCCATTAGTCGATCTCGCCCAAGTTCCACCCCATGTGGCATCTGAATAAGCCTCAGTTAAAATTGGGCCATCTGATGGGAAGATGTTGAGCTTTAAATCTTTGGTGAATTGAAGGTATCTTAGTAAATGTGATATTGCCTGCCATTCTTTGTCACCCAGGCAGGAAGCAAAATGGGACAAGAAATTAACTGGGTATGCTAGATTGGGTATAGATCCAGCCACTAGATAACTCAGTGCCCCGACAATTGATAAGAATTTCTTATTGTCACAACCTCCTGTAGATTAGAGTGCAGTGATATTCATCGAAGATGGTAATGGGGATCTGGCAATTAGACCATTTGAGTTGAAATCTCGCAGTATCCTATTCACTAGAGCAGGTTGTGAGAGTGAGAAACCTTGTTTACATCTTTCAACCTTCAGACCAACTACTGAATCTAGAATGTCTGACCATCTAATTTTCATCTTGCCATCTAAATCAGATTCTAAATTTTTTAGAGTGGATTCATAGCTACAACATACAACACTGTCAGCCTAAATATCCTTAGGACTGAGTATTTCTTATGCTTAAAATAAGATAACCTTAACTAGATTAAGCTTATATCTTAAAAATAAGGTTAAAATAATAATATATATTATTTTATTATATATATATAATTATTATTCTATTATATAATTTATAATAGTTTAAATAGCTTATCCATGGCCTAATAATACTTATTAAGGTGTTAATGGAGTCATAATATACTTATCTTAAGTGATATGAAGTAATTATTGACATACATAAGCTTATATGTATACATAAATCTCATATTCAGTGAAATATGCAGTATATTATGTATATTTAGGTATATAAGTGGGTTTTATCCCCTTAATAGCCTATAACCTTTGTTTTCTGCTTATTTTAGGTCATATGGACAAAATCAGTGGACTCACAACGCCTACAGAAGCATAGACACCTATATCAGGCACATACACCCAGTTTGGACAACTCAAATCACTTCCTTGGATGGTTATTCACAGATTTATGGGTTGGAAGGATGTTTCTGGGTTAATATGGATGCTTGGGGATGTTATTGGGGGCTTGGACATTTTATTTGTTTCCTTTATATGCTTTTAGTTTCATTAAATCTCTTTTTGATTATTTATTTTACTTGTTTCTTTATGGTATCCGCTTTTATCTGGGTTTTCTATTTATGGTATGACTCTGTGTTATTATTAATAGTGATGGAGGGTCCTTACTGGAGGTCTGGGTGTTGAAACTGCTTGAAGTGGACGCCATGGGGAGGTGATGGGCCCTCACAGTGCTGTAATTTCTGGGGATAGCAGTGACATCATCTGGATTGAAGGTCTGTGCACTCCAGTGGATTTGGGTATAAGTAAGGAGGGATTTTGACAGTTTATTATCATCATTCAATTACTACAATTCAAAAAACCACTACAATACAATTATTAATATTCAGAAATATATTATAAAGCCATTATAAATTGATATTATCTTTATATAAGCTATAACTATATTTTATTCTTCTATTTTCCACCACTAGCACACATTAAAATCCAAGTATTGTGAGTTTTATTTGAGTATAACTATTCTATTAGTCTTCCCCTGAGGTTTAATCACTAAATCATTTATTAATAAGTAGTAGGACAATAAAATAATACTATTATATCATACTTATATACTAGACTATACTGACAATTGGGGGTCTTTCCTTATATTTTACTTATTATTTAGTATAAGCCTTGGGACGTGATTTTTACCTTAGTACAACTCAAAATTAACCAAATATTTGGGTCTGCTGCATATTAGTGGGTCATCATAACTCATTGATTGCGGAAAAGAACCCTTATAATAATTGTACTAACTTTTTATCATAAAAATTAGATATTTACAGTAGTAACTGTACCCAATATAAACCCAATTTAACTTGGTATTTGGACACCAATATAACATCCAATTAAATTGGTATTTGGCTAAAACTTGGTAAGCTAATTATTCACCCTTATAGAGGTCTAGTTAAACTTATTATTATATTTTTAACAGATTTTTTCGAATTTTTCTTACATTTTATTTAAATAAATAAAGATATAAATTCAGGGTAAGCTCCATTGCTTTTTTATTAGTAATATAATTGCTAATATTTTTTGTCTACTCATTCCATAGAGTTTTTTCCTTTTGTAGACGTAAAATATTGTCATTCTGAACAATATGAGTGCTCCCCAGGATAGTGTAAGTGAACAGCCTGCTTATAATACCAGGTCTAAAGCTAACAAAAACTTTCCAGGACATCACCATGGAGGGACAACAGTACCCCCAGCCAGAAAGCATGAGTATAGAGGAAAAGGACGCCCTCTTAAAAAAGATAACTATCAAAAAGACGTCTCCTCCTCTTCAGGATCAACTGTCCCACCTGGCCAAACAGGTTCTGAAGCTGGAGGAATCAAAATCTCTCATGTTCAAAGAAGTAGATCAGTTGCAAAACAATTGCAAGGTAGGGTTTCAGCAGATGAATCAGACAATGGCAGAATTAAAGGGAGGCCAGCCCAGTCAATCAAATCAGCAACCCCCTACCCAAGGAGGGTCCACTCACTCCCAGGAGAAAATCCTGGTAGAAAAATGGAAATGGGACTGGTTTCACCAACAGTGGACAATCCACAGTTGCAACAGGGATCCACCCCCTCATCTGACTTCCTCAGCTCACCCTTACAAGGGAAAAAAGCGCCAAAAATCAGGACTGGCAACCATCCCTTGGTAAGTAACTTACCCTCTCAGATTAGACATAATACTGATAATTACAATATAGGTAATTCTATTGATGTTAAATCTGTACAAAAAATAGAGGAGGATTTAAGAAATTTAGGTTTTAGAGTAGATACACCTGACTTGTCTTTTGTCCATAATAACAGTACTATATACAATGATAATACAGTTAATCCTCAGTTGCAACCACCTACTAGTGAGATGAGAAGTTCACAGGAGAGTGAGAGAATTGAAAAGGAGGACATGGAATATTTTAACAATAATCCAACTGTCCATAGAATTGTTTCAGCATTGTGGAATAGAATGACTGATTGTGAGAAACAGACAGTTAAGCTCACTAGTGATACAATTTCATCCTTGAAATTGAATATTTCTCAATTAGCAACACGTAATAAAGAATTAGAGAAAGAACATTTGTCTCTAACTCTTAAATATGATTCATTGAGTAATAAATATAATGACCTTTCAAACAAATTTTGTGAGTTAGAAAAATTATATGAAACACATTTATTAAAGACTGAATCAAGAACAAAGTTATCTTTTGCCCAGACAAATCAAAGTGTTACTGAGTTGCTACAAAGATTAACTAAAGTTGAGATTGAAACAGCCAATCTACTAATGAACCAGGATAATTATAAGTATAATCAATATAATAATAATCCTTTCATTGGCAAAAGTGAATCTCATTCCTTCCCTGTACCACCACAATTAAAACCATCTGGTGGTAGTGTCAAATCTGAAAATGTAAGTCACAAATCTGTGCAGGAAGAAATACAAGACCATTTATCAAAAGTGAATGAGTTGTTGAATTTACCTAAGATTAGTGAGATAAAATCCAATCAGAAGAACTGGCCTAAGATAGATCAGTACCCAACTTATGATGGGGAAGCCAGCTCTGATTGGCAACATTTTATTCAAAGAATTGACAACTTGAAATTCTCATATAAGTTACCAGATGAAGAGATAACATCAAAATTAATTTCTTTATTTAAAGATGTTGCTTTATTATGGTTTGAAGCTGTCTTAAGTGAGGGTAGAGACTACTCTTGGGCTGAATGGAAACAACTTATTGAAAAACAATTTGGAGGTTCTAAATTCAGGCTTACTCAGCAGAGACTGTATGAGAAGACTAGGTATAATCCGTTGATTGGTGACAAACCTATGGTATTTTTAATGAATTTAAACAAAATATTAAAAGCCATTGAGCCTCATATGGATTTTAACTTATGGAAAGATAAGATAATATACAAATTACCTATATCTATCAGAGACATTGTTGTAGCTAGAACATTAAATGTTACTGAATATTCTGACTTTATTAATATTTGCAATGAAATATTATTAAACCATAAGTATGAATCAAGGTATTCCACTTATAAGCAAAATGTTGAACCTGTAAAAACTCAGAATTCAAAAACACTTCAGGAGAAGCAGAAAAAACCTACTGCACCTGTAGTACCTAAAAAGTATGAAACAAATACTTGTTATAAGTGTAACAAACCTTGGGTTAAAGGTCACAAATGTGAGGAAAACATAAATATTGTTGAAAATCAACATGAATCTGAAAATGAAGTAGAAAATAATAATGATTCAAGTGATTATGACAGTAATATCTCATATAGTGATGAAAATGAAGTCTGTATGTTGGAAGATGATTTGTCCATCTTTTACAATCCAATATTAAATATAGACTCAAATGAATCTTTAATGAATTTTGAGGATGTTAAAATCATTAAGGATAAATAAGAAGATATTGTGCTTTTGGTCTTAATTTTAAAGACAATTACAAATTCACGCATGATTGGGTAACCCTTATCCCAGGTTTAGAATTTGCATATAATAGTACAGTACATTCTGTCACTGGCAAAAAGCCATTTGAGTTATGGTTGGGTTATGTACCTAATACCCCTGCTAAAACTCTTAATAAGTTACCTAGATTGGATATTCATCCAGGTACTAAATCTTTTCTTCAGATGCAGGAACTATGCAGAAAGCATGCTCAAGAATGTATAAATAAGGCTTTTGAGTATGAAAAGAAAAGATGGGATAAAGCCCATAAAGAACAAATGTTCAAAGAGGGTGATGAAGTCCTTATTTCAACGCTACATTTCAATTTAAATGGTAATGTTAAATTGAAGGATCCATTCATTGGACCATTTGTAGTTAAAAGGATGGTTGGTAATAATGCTGTTGAGGTTATTCTATATGCACCTTATGATAGAAAACATCCAGTATTTCCTATTTCTCTTATAAAACCATACCATTCTAATGATACTGCTCTATTTCCAAGAAGATCAGGAAGGCATAAACAGCAACCTGAAGAAATAGTGGAAAAGGCAGAAATTGAAAAGATACTTAAAAAGAGACACCTTACTAAAGAAAAGGGAGTTGAGTATCTATTAAGATTTAAAAATAAATCAAGTGAATATGACAAGTGGATTCCAGAAAATGAAATCTCTGATCTTAAAAATCTCTTGAAAAAATTTAAATCTAAATAATACTGTTCATTCAGTATATGTATTATAAAAATTATTTTTTTATTTTATTATTTCACTCCTTAAGTTTAATTAAAATGTCTTAACATTTTTTTTATTGTTTTTTTTGGGGTGAGGGAGTGTCAGCCTAAATATCCTTAGGACTGAGTATTTCTTATGCTTAAAATAAGATAACCTTAACTAGATTAAGCTTATATCTTAAAAATAAGGTTAAAATAATAATATATATTATTTTATTATATATATATAATTATTATTCTATTATATAATTTATAATAGTTTAAATAGCTTATCCATGGCCTAATAATACTTATTAAGGTGGTAACGGAGTCATAATATACTTATCTTAAGTGATATGAAGTAATTATTGACATACATAAGCTTATATGTATACATAAATCTCATATTCAGTGAAGTATGCAGTATATTATGTATATTTAGGTATATAAGTGGGTTTTATCCCCTTAATAGCCTATAAACTTTGTTTTTCTGCTTATTTTAGGTCATATGGACAAAATCAGTGGACTCACAACGCCTACAGAAGCATAGACACCTATATCAGGCGCATACACCCAGTTTGGACAACTCAAATCACTTCCTTGGATGGTTATTCACGGATTTATGGGTTGGAAGAATGTTTCTGGGTTAATATGGATGCTTGGGGATGTTATTGGGGGCTTGGAAATTTTATTTGTTTCCTTTATATGCTTTTAGTTTCATTAAATCTCTTTTTGATTATTTATTTTACTTGTTTCTTTATGGTATCCGCTTTTATCTGGGTTTTCTATTTATGGTATGACTCTGTGTTATTATTAATAGTGATGGAGGGTCCTTACTGGAGGTCTGGGTGTTGAAACTTCTTGAAGTGGACGCCATGGGGAGGTGATGGGCCCTCACAGTGCTGTAATTGCCGGGGATAGCAGTGACATCATCTGGATTGAAGGTCTGTGCACTCCAGTGGATTTGGGTATAAGTAAGGAGGGATTTTGATGGTTTATTATCATCATTCAATTACTACAATTCAAAAAACCACTACAATACAATTATTAATATTCAGAAATATATTATAAAGCCATTATAAATTGATATTATCTTTATATAAGCTATAACTATATTTTATTCTTCTATTTTCCACCACTAGCACGCATTAAAATCCAAGTATTGTGAGTTTTATTTGAGTATAACTATTCTATTAGTCTTCCCCTGAGGTTTAATCACTAAATCATTTATTAATAATTAGTAGGACCATAAAATAATACTATTATATCATACTTATATACTAGACTATACTGACAAACACCATCATCTACATGAACCCGAATCATACCGGTTTTAGCATGATTCCGATAGATATAGAAGCTAGTGTCATGTTTGCTGCTGACATACCCAAAACCTTCCAGAATTTTGGACAAATGTTGCCACCAACACCTGGCAGCCTGTTTTGTGCCATATAACGCTTTTTTCAGCCTGCAGACTTGATTGGGGTTGCCATTGGTGAAACCCTCTGGTTGTTTGACGTAGATAGTTTCTTCTAGTTTTCTATGTAGATAAGCAGCGGTGATATCAAAAGACTTCACTACCCAATTTTTTTTGCTGCCAAAGTCAAAAGGATATGCAAAGAAACAAAAGTTGCGGTAGGTGCAAAAGTATCACTGAAATCAATGCCTTCTATTTGTTTGAATCCTTGACCTATGTATCTGGCTTTGTATCTTGAGATTTTGCCGTCAGGATTGCGTTTAATGGCAAAAACCCATTGTGCGCCAAGGACATTTGCATTAGGTGGCAGATCAACTACATCCCATACACTCATTGCATGCAAATTGGACAATTCTTCTTTGCACGCAAGTTTCCATTTCTCAGCATCAGGAGACATGCAAGCTTGACTGAAAGTACGTGGGACAGGTTCACTCAGAATCGCCGCATTGGCCTCTATTTTGTCAACTAACTTATCTTGATTGTCCAGAATATCTTCTGCAGAGAAGTCTCCCAGCACCAAACTGTTCAGGACGTAATTCAGCGAGCCCTTGTCAGAAGAAGGCATTGGGTTTTGATTGACGAGTTCACCGCTAAAAGTAGCCATGGCTGATGCAAGAAATTTGCCAGTCTCAGGGTTTAGAAAAATCAATCCGTTGCCACCGTTTGCAAAACCTACAACTCTGCACCTCAAACTGCGATGGTCTAGTTTATTTCTCTTTTCTTGGGGAATCTGTATATATGCCCATTCTCCAAAAACCCTAAAATTTCCAACTGATGGCTTTTTTCCAAAAATAAGTTCATGTGGTGTCTTGTCTATGGTTTTGACATTAGGAATTTGATTATGGATATAAGAAGCCCATAGGTATGCAAAAGTCCACATGTTGACATCGAATCCGCTCCCTACCAAAACTGTTCTTGCCATATCACCAATTGTCCTGTTAAAACGTTTGGCAGTTCCGTTTTGACCGTGATGATATGGCATTGAGTTTTTGTGGAAAATACCATTCTCAGAAAGAAAAATGCTGAACTTCTTATTGTAGTATTCAGTGCCATTATCAGTCCTTAGAATCTTAATCTTTTTTTTTCAGTGAAATTTTCCAGCCGATTCTTGAAGTCTATGAAAGCTGGAAGTACTTCAGTTTTTGACTTAATTACATGAACTTCACCGTAGGTCAAAAAATTTTCTCTGAAAAGGACTGCAAAAACTTCACCTCCTGAGGCAACATCTGGCAAAGGACCAACAACATCAGAAACGACGAGTTCCATAAGGTTGAAATCGTGCTTTGAAACAATAGCAGTTTGACGCCTAACCACTTTAGCTACCACAAATACATCACAAAAGAATTTACCAGTAGGAAGATCAGTTGGTAAATTGCTGCAACATTGGTATTTCAGAAGCTTGCGTATAACCCGTATACTTGCATGTCCAAAACGGCGATGCCAGTATAAAAGTGAGTTAGGTGGTGCTGAAAGATAAGGGATATTTGACAGACGGGGCAAAGGGACAAAAGGAGAAAGCGCAACATGTGAATAAGGGGAAGAAGCTAGGGATTTTACATTGCTAGAAATATTATTTTTTGTAATTTTTGTATTTACAGATGCTTTAATTTTTAAAATCCATTTTCTTTGATTTTTAATTATAGTTGAAATGAAAAGAGGAATAGAATTTTTAGAGAAAACGATATTGTTATTTAAATCAAACACCATATGAATGCCTTTGCTGACAAGATTGTATAGTGAAACGAGGGTATGTCTTGCCTTTTCACAGTAGAATACGTTGCTGACCAATACATCCTCGCCATTTACTCCGGAAATAATCATATCTCCATATCCAGTAATAAAAGCAGGAGCTGACTCAGTTGCCACATTTACTTTTACTGGTGATATAGGTTTAAAGTTAAATAAAACCCTTACATTTCCAGTAACATGATGAGTAGCGCCCGAATCCAAAACAGCATCCATGACATCAAGGATTTGATCTGCAAGCCACTCGTCATTAATGGTAATGCCATCCAAAGTTGTGAGCAAAGCTTCAACTGAAAGAGGGTTGACTTCAGTGAATCTTGCTGCCAATGAAGAAGCCTTTAGATTGGCATTGCAAGGTTTTGATTTGGCGACGTAAACAATCTAGCATAGGACGAGCCAGCTTAAGTTTTGCTTCACAAAGAGCACACACTTTGGAATTGAACGCAGAGCAATCTGGATTGTAGGGGCATGAAGTAAGAAAATGTTCTGTAGCGCCACACATAAAACATCTGTTTTCTTTGGGCCTGGTGTATGGAGGACGATACAAATCCATTTTGTGAGGACGGAACGCTAATGCCTCGACTTCGGTATTGAGAGCCGTGCTGCGAGAGGTAATGGTGGTAGGGGAACCAATCTCAATTGAAGAAGCAGCAGTTTTGAGAGCCTTAATCATCACATTCGCCAATGGTTGTTGAGATACATTTTGTGTTTCAAAATGGCTATTAATGGCTTTAAAAATTTCTTCTGCATTGTTTGGGAGCTAGATGTGAGCCCAGATAGATAAAATGGAATTGTTGGTAAAGGTGAACATTGATTGCTTGTTTTTTTCTAGGCTAATCTTGACTTTTTCAAGGTGGACAGACATGTTAGAAAAAGTGCCATTGCAAATATCAAGCAGATCTCAAAACAAAGTGGATCTGATTGTGTGGGTAGAGGCTTCAAACTGATCGCAGAGGGAACTGAAGACTTCGTGGCAGGATGCATCTTCTTCAACAAGAGTAAGTAATTTGCCCGGCAAGGTGTTGAAAATCAGGGTCCACACTACTTGGTCTTCAAATTTAGATGTAAGTGAAGATAGGTTCATTTTTAAAATGGCATAGTCTGTTGTGCCAATCCACTGTCTCATAGAGACCAATATAATTTTTCGCCATTCTGACCAGTTGTTGCCATCTTCATCAAGTTTAGATAATTTTGAGGCTGCACTGATGACACAACCCATGTAAACGTGGCATAGTTCTCCGCGATAATTGGCAAGTTGTGCACCCGCAGGGGAAGACATATCCGGACAAGGTTGAAAATCAGGTTCAGGAGAATCAGTACTGTCGGGAGTAAGTGCTCACTGAGTTGAGGAGCTATCAGAAGAAGATTGACGGGAAGGACTAGGAGTAATAAGTGGAACAGGAGGGGTGGACGAGGAACGAGGACGATGAGTGCTCGCCGAGGGTTTAGCTCCGCATGGAAGAATAGGTCGGTCTCACAGAACGCGAGGTTTAGACTTAAACGGGTCGGGAATTTCTGATTGTGAGGGGGAAGGAGTCATTCAAGGAGGGAGGGAAATGACTAGTCGGATCGAGAAGTGTTAACGCTTTCAAGCGGCGTTCAAAAAATTTAGCTCAGACAACGGAATACGACCCTTTCGTGTGGGACTAGCACAGTACAGCGAAGGACGGTTCTATAGAACGGGAAGGCCCATAACCTATAAGCACGGCGTCAGTATCTTTGTAGAGGAGCTATTGAGAAGGCAGTAGAATATACTAGAAACTAGTAGAACATTATGTAGATAGTTATGTTAGAGTATATAAAGATAGCGAGATAGTAATGAAAGACGGACTGATCTCCCAATAGGTTATGGGCTTGCATCAACACACGACCTCAGATCATTGATAATATCATTATAACTAGGTTAATAACTACAATAATTTTTTATTATTCTTTTTTTCTTTTTTTATTATTATAAAATAAAATAAAATAAAATAAAATATAAAAAAAAATAAAAAAAAATAAAAATAAAAAATAAAAAAAATGTCTTTTTCTTCAGCACCCACAAATCCTTTTTATTCTTTTATCTTTAATGAACGTATACCACCCTCTTTTAACCCAGCTCAACCCCAAACGCAACCTTCCACCTCCACTTCCCAAAACCCTCCTGAACAACCTAAAGATGAAGGCCCCAAACCATACCAAAATTCATCATCAATTTTCCAAAACAAAACTCTCACCGAAATCCTCGCCGATGTTGAATTATCCACAAAAAATAGAACAAAACTGAAACTCACTGGTGAAAACTACCTTGAATGGTATGCTGATGTTCAACATGTCCTCAGACGATTCCTTGGTGATAGCCTCTATGTTGCCACTTACCGTCCAAAAGACCATGTCAAGATCATCGATGATGCTATCGCGCGAGAGGTCATTTTGACCACAGTTCCCAATGAAGTACGAAGACAAATTGAAGATGCTGACACAGCATACAACATGTTCATCCACATTAAACAAAGGTTCCTTCGCTCTTCTACAGCACATCATCTTAATGTATGGCGAGACTTGTTAGCGCTAAACTACGATTCATTCAAAAACCATACCACTTTTGGACAAGCAATTGCAGACAAGTTAGCACACTTAGCAGACTCAGGGTTTGTTATCAATCCAGAAAACATGTTTTGTCTCCTTTTGCTATTATTGATACCAAAGTCAAATCCTATCTATGCCGATGTAATTAATCGAGTGGATGCCAAACGACAATTTGCAATTATTCCTCTGACACCTGCCGAGCTCTTAACTATTATTGCTACATGTGAAGCATCTGAGCAACGAATATCTACTACAAATGTATCTGGTGTCACGTCTTTTGTCTCTGAAGTTACTGACGACCATGTAGAAGTGAATGCGTTTCGTCGTAGTGGTGTATGCTATGTCTGCAAACAAACTGGCCACCTTGCCAATGCTTGCCCACTTAAATATCATCAATCTACATCTCAAATGGTACCACATCTTCACAATTTTGGCGGATGGCAGGCACACTACCCAGCTTTGGTTCCAAACATATATTCCTATCCTCAAATCCCTTCCCCTTACCCACCAGTTCTTGCTCCCCCTCAACTCCCAGCAGCTACAACTAATCCCCCTCCTCCCATTCAACAACGTACTGATTCCTATAGACCTCGCTACCCGCCCCGTCGCCCTCAAACCACTCCATCAGCAAAAGTTACAGAACTTGATGATGAAGCTGTCACAAACTCTGATGAACCCAATACTGAAGTGAACTTGTCCCACACCTCATTCTCTTTCTCCGAACCCATATTAGACTCTGGAGCTACCCATCATCTGACTGGTAACATAGACCAGTTAGTTAATTTTAAACTGTTTAAAAACCCAATACCACTGAAAGTTGCTACTAATACATCAGAAACTTCTTATATTACAGGGGCGGGGGCAATGCATTTCATCAATAATGATGGTCATCGATTAATTCTTAGAGGAGTACTTTATTGTGAGAAAGCAAATGGCACTCTAGTGTCACCAGCTGCTATTATTGAAGCGGGGGGAGTGATTGGGGTTAAGAATAATAGATTTGTCATATTAGACAAAGAGGGCAATGAATTATTATCTACTATTTATAAAGAGAGAAAATGGATCCTGCCCAGACCACTTTTAAAAAATGATATCGAATGTTTTACATCTGACTGTCCTAATATTTTCCCTTGCAAAAATATTGCACTCAGCTCTATATTATGTGAACCTGATAATGAATTGATGATGTGGCACAAACGTCTAGGTCATTGTAGCCTTAAACGAATAAAGAGACTGTTTTGTTTTGGAGGAGCGGAAGGTCTACCAGACTTTCTACCATCCGGTATTATTAATTGTGATGCATGCAAAATAGCAAAAAGTGAAAGACGTCAAAACCAAATATGGAAGTCTTCTGATCGACCAATTGACAAGTTAGATATTATAACCACAGATGTAATAGGACCACTAGAACCCACCCCTGAAGGCTATGTATACATGATTACATATAGAGACCTATATACATCGTTTGGAGTCTGTGAATTACTTAAAAGTAAAAAAGATGTGTTTGATAGTCTTGTTCGAACCATAAATTTATTGGAAAATTTTACATCAAAAAAAGTCAAAGTCCTACGCTCTGATAATGGTACTGAATACATGAATCACCAAGTAAAAGGTTTTCTATCCTCTAAAGGCATCCGACACGAATGGTGCATGCCATATACACATGGTCAAAACGGCAATGCTGAGCGCTTCAACAGAACTATCTCTGATAGTGGAAAAACTCTCTTAGTGGATAGCAAACTTGATAATTGTTTCTGGGGAAGAGCTTACATGTGGGAAGCCTTCATTTACAATAGAATACCAAACTCAATTTCCAAGACAGCAACTCCTTTTGAGTTGTTCATGGGGTATAAACCTCGCCTAGACCATTTAAGAACTTTTGGTGAAACTGGTTTTATCCATATTCCATCAGAACGACGAAAAAAATTAGACAAACGAGGACTTAAGTGCATTGTTGTAGGGTACTCTGTGGGAGGAAAAGGGTGGATTATGTATGATCAAGAAGACAACAAGTATTATGAAAGTATACGAGTAGTTTTCCCTAATGATCAAAAATCGAGTAATTTTGTTTTAAAGAATCAAATAAAAAATCAAAACTCTTGTAAAGAAACAGAAAATGACCAAAAAAATGAAAATAAAGATAAAATGAACATCGATTTCTTATGCAACAATGTTGAACTACTCAATTTTGACGAAATTGAAGAAATCCGGGGACAGGACCAACTAGTAGATGAAATTGAACGTTTTAGTGTTGAAATAATGGAAGGGGTGCCAAAAAATTATAAAGAAGCCATGAAAGGTGTTCACCCGAAAGAATGGGATGCTGCTTGTAAAAATGAAATGGAGAATATGAAAAAGATGGAGGTATGGGACATTGTAGATAGACCTGTAGGAAAAAATGTGATGAAAGGAAGATGGGTGTTTAGTCTTAAGAAGGATACAGATGGAAATATTCTCAAAAGAAAAGCTCGTTTTGTTGCCAAAGGTTATACTCAAATAGAAGGAACAGATTATCATGATACTTTTGCACCCACCGCAACTTTTACTTCACTGCGTCTTCTTTTGACAACTGCGGCATTAAACAACTGGCCAGTACATAGTTTTGATGTTACCGCCGCGTACTTACATTCTGATCTAGATGAAGATATCTGGATGGAATTACCAGATGGCTATAATAGTACTGAAAAATCAAATGGAAAAGTAATAAAACTTAAAAAAGCACTCTATGGAACACGACAAGCTGCTCGCTGTTGGTGGAAGCACTTATCCTCAAAACTTAGGCAAATTGGATATCAACCAAGTTTTTATGATACGAGTTTATATGTACTAAGTAAAAGTTGCGGTGGGTGCAAAAGTATCATGATAATCTGTTCCTTCTATTTGAGTATAACCTTTGGCAACAAAACGAGCTTTTCTTTTGAGAATATTTCCATCTGTATCCTTCTTAAGACTAAACACCCATCTTCCTTTCATCACATTTTTTCCTACAGGTCTATCTACAATGTCCCATACCTCCATCTTTTTCATATTCTCCATTTCATTTTTACAAGCAGCATCCCATTCTTTCGGGTGAACACCTTTCATGGCTTCTTTATAATTTTTTGGCACCCCTTCCATTATTTCAACACTAAAACGTTCAATTTCATCTACTAGTTGGTCCTGTCCCCGGATTTCTTCAATTTCGTCAAAATTGAGTAGTTCAACATTGTTGCATAAGAAATCGATGTTCATTTTATCTTTATTTTCATTTTTTTGGTCATTTTCTGTTTTGCAACCTGACTTGAATCAACTTCCAATTTATTTAGAAGTTGATTCAAGTCAGGTTGCAGCTGGGGCGGTTTTGTCTCAGATGGATAAAGCTGGTTACATCAGGCCAGTTAGGTATGAATCTGTAGTATTTACTGAGGTCGAATCAAGATATTCTCAACCAAAATTGGAATTATGTGGTGTGGCGAAAATACTGAAGAAACTTCAGCATATTTTGTGGGGGCAACATTTTGAGTTGCAAGTGGATGCAAAATCGTTAATCCAGATGATTAATTCCCCAAGTTTACCGAACGCACCCATGACTAGATGGGTAGCTTTTATTCAACATTTTTCGTTTGATTTAGTTCATAAGCCTGGCAAAACTTTTACTATGCCAGATGGTTTATCAAGGAGACCACCCACTGAAGAAGATTCAGACTCAGAAGAGTTCGATGAAGATATACCTATTATCAAAGCCAACACTAAAGGAGCTGAAGACTTTCCATACCTCCCCCATGAGGTTAAACTGGCAGGATTATTGTGTTTAGATTATGGTGATGATGACCTCCACCAAGAAGATAAACTGGAAAATAGTTTTTATGTTAATAAAGGTGTTGGAAAAGGTGTAGATAAATTCGGCAGAGAGGAGGTAGAAGAAGATGTGGTGTATGTAGAGGAAGATGGATTGGTAGTGTGGGATAGTAGTAAATTAAGGAATGGTGTATACGTTGGAGAATTAGAGAATTTAAATAAAAGGGTGGATAAAGAGAAAGAGTTATGTTCAAATACGGTTTACGAAGGATCTTAAGGTTCAGAAGAAAAACGTCAACATAGCTCGATTAAAGATTTATTTAGGGGTCAACGATTATTGGCTCATTCATGTGCAGGTGATATTGGTGATAGAGAAGTCCCTATTGATGTTATATTAATCGATTTTCAAGATGAAGTCTGGGGTCAGACTGGTTTTTATTTTTTGTTAGTCAAATATTTGTTGACTTTAGAGAGGCCAGAAGATTGTGAAGACGATGAATGGGTGGCTATCAAGAGGAAGTCATCTACGTTTTACCTATCTGGTCGACATTTAATGAGGAGGAGGTATCAAAATCCTCAAGTAGTTATAACTCAACAGAAGGGGCAAGAATTAGTTTTGAAATCACTGCATGAAGATCTCCGGCATAGAGGCGTTGGAGAAACATTTAGAAGAATTTCTGATCGATTTTGGTGGCCTGGCATGAAGATGGCTGTTAAACAGTGGGTTCAGTCATGCAAAGAATGTCAAAGACGAAGTTATTTAAGGCCAAAAGAACCTGGACGCGCGACCAATGAATATACGCTCTTTGGGATAGTTAGTTTAGATGCTGTTCATATTAAATAGGGACGGTATAAATGTTTAATTGTGGCCAGAGATGATTTATCTGGTTGGGTAGAGGCAGCACCTCTTATTAATTTAACTGCCAAAAATGTGGCAGAATTTTTTTTGAATAATTGGGTATATAGGTATGGGGTGATGAAGTTGGTGATGGTAGATGGAGGTCCTGAATTTGGGACAGAGTTTAAAGAGGCCGTATTGAAAGTTGGATCAAAGGTTAGGGTAGCAACCCCATATTATCCTGAAGCTGAAGGCATGGTTGAAAGAGGGCATCAAGTTATTAAGGATGCTTTAGTTAAAATGTGTGGGACAAGTGCCAAAAAGTGGAGGCACTATTTACCTTTAGTTTTATTTGCTGATCGAATCACTGCCAAAAGGACGACTGGATTTTCACCTTATGAACTTGTTTTTGGACAGAAAGAAGTTTTACCGGTTGATTTAGAAGCTGAATCATATCTTGGAGTTGACTGGGACACGGTCAAAACTACTGAAGAATTATTGTGTGCAAGAATGATGCAGCTAGAAAAGAAAGAAGAATATTTAGAAAAGGCATATTTGCGGATGATGAAGATCAGAAATCAATCAGTCAGATATTGGGATGAGCGGTTGGCACATCGATTAAGGAAACCTTGGAACCCAGGTGATATGGTCTTGGTGTATAATAGGAGTTTGGAAAGTCAGTGGGGAAAGATGTTTGCAGATAGGTGGAATGGACCGTATAAAGTTAAGGAGCAAGTTTCCGGCGGTTCATATGTGCTAGAAGAGTTGGATGGAGTAGTATTGAAGAAGAGGGTAGCGGCCGATCAAGTGAAACGGCTCTATCCTAGAGGCACCAGGAGTGCCAAAGTCTACCTCCGCAATGAGGATAAACTATGAAATTTCTTAAATTTTATGGATCCTCCGCAATGAAGATAAACTATGATGTTTATAAAAATCTTATTGACCTCCGCAATGAGGATAAACTATGATATCTACAAAATTTTATGGATCCCTCCGCAATGAGGATAAACTATGATATCAACGAAATTTTATGATGACCTCCGCAAAGAGGATAAACTATCTTCTTTTTTTATCAAAAAATACTTTACTATCGTTACACTGTATATGGTCGACGAAACTATGATGAAACTTAAGGAAATTCAAGAAGACCTTCTTTGAAATTTTCAAAAACTTAAAATTCTTAAAATATGGGTGAAGATAGTGTTGGAAAATTTTTAAAATTTATTGGAAGAAGTGTTCACAGGGGAACCTTCTTAATTTAATATTGGCAAGTGTGGGGGTAATTGATGGGCTGGCTGCTCTATACACAATTACCCCATAATGTTCGTTTCCAAAATTTTCCCTGCTTCTAGTTGAATCCTGGCTTTGTCTTTTAATTATAGGAAGTCCACTAAGACTAACGAATCAAGAGACACCGCTCTCAACGCCGGATTCAAGATTCTTTTTATTATATTTTGTTTTTGATTTTTTTTATGTTAGATTGTGATTTCTTTTCTTTAATATATATTATGAATTATTGTAAAGGTGATGCTCACTGGTGGTCTCTAATCATTTTTATAAATTGGAGGGAGCCCACCCAGTGATCATCATTATAAAAATTATCTTCTAAAAACTTTCATTCATTTTCTTTTCTTTTCAATTTCTCAAAATTGTGTAACCACATCAAGTTGCACTTAAATGTGGGTATGATGTCGAGGGTACGGCTCATCAAATGGCCGGGGGGCATCTTTTAAAATTTTATTTTAAAAATTTTATTTTATTACTTTTTTTATCTTTCTTTTCACACTCGGTTAT
Organism: Hemileia vastatrix; assembly: GCA_030280995.1. NCBI lineage: Eukaryota > Fungi > Basidiomycota > Pucciniomycetes > Pucciniales > Zaghouaniaceae > Hemileia > Hemileia vastatrix. Next base: position 690,347 of record JASXTE010000014.1, on the reverse strand, counting down.
CTTTCTTTAAAAATTAAATTTTAACTTTTATTTCAAAACTATCTTTTCTAAAATCTTTTATTTTAAATTTAAAAAATAAAAAAATTAAAAAAAATTAAAAAAAATTAAAAAAAATTAAAAAATAAATAAAAATAAAATAAAAATAAATAAAAAAAATAAAAATAAAATAAAAATAAATAAAAAAAATAAAAAAAAAATAATAAAATAAAAAAAATAAAATAAATAAATAAAAAAATTAATTAATTAAATCAAAATTATTATTATTATATCTTAGTTTTATTTTTCAGTCATCATTCTTTTTAGTTTATTCATATAGTTTAGACAGGAAACAGGGTCTAGGGGAACTCAATACCTATGGGATTTTACTTCAAGACATCTGTTAGTCCTCCAAGACTTTAAACTGGCTACTGTTCAAGACTTTCCTTAAGGGTTTTATACGAATTATGGAGCTGTTAGTCCTCCAAGACTTTAAACTGGCTAATTTTCAAGACTGTAATTAATGATTTTATATTGGAGCTGTTAGTCCTTCAAGACTTTAAACTGAATTTCAAGGATAATCAAGATTTTATGGATATTTTCGGATACGGATTTCTTTTTATATAAATCAAATGTTAGGTCCACCAAGACCTTAAACTGGGCTGTTATCAAGCTGTTGGGTCCACCATGACCTTAAACTGGATTTCTTATTGATTAAATGTTTGGTCTACCATGACTTTAAACTGGCAGTTCATTCATTGTTTAGTCCACTATGACTTTAAACTGGAAAATTAATATCTGCAGGATAATTCAACATTCATTGGTCCACTATGGCCTTATACTGGATTACTTGTCGATCAAATGTTTGGTCCACTATGACATTAAACTGGATTATCAAATTTATTCAATCTTTGGTCAAGCCTAGGCCTTATTTAGGAATATATCAAGTATTTATGCACCTAAACGATCTTTGGTCCACCAAGACCATAAACTGGAAATCAATTATATGTTTGGTCTACCAAGACTTTAAATTGGAATGTCAATCTTGTTTGGATAACTCAATTCAATCTTTTAATTTATCACTGTCCACTAAGATTCTAAACTGGTTATTCAATTATTTCAGGAATTGGGTGCTGATAAGTTTAGGATGTTAAAATTTTAGGTGGTGATGATGCTAAGGAAAGCATAATGGTTAATTAGGTGAAATTTGTGGCGCTTTAACATGGTCTAAAGTTAATATTATTATTGGAAGCCTGGCAAAAGTATTTTATGGGTTTGCTGCATAGCAAAGTTTGAAAATTGTGATGAAGGAATCAGAAGTTAGGATGGTAGTTGGATTTTAGGGAATGATTTTTTAGTGCCCCATAGTTAGGCCATTTTTTTTGGTGTGAAGCTTGGAGGACCTTATGGCGAGATTGGAGTCATAGAATTCGGCTCAGTGGGGGGCCTATGAGGTTGGAATCAGGAGTATTCGGCTCATAGGAAGATCCACTCTCTCAATGCTGTGAAAAGAAGGAAGACTGGTATATGGGAGTCTGAAGGGATTCAAAACTTGCTCTCAGTAGCGGAATCATCACAAGATTTATATTATATTATTTTATGTTATATCAAGCCAGAGAAGATGAAACAACGTTTTTATTAAAAGAAGACCAGCTAAAACAAATTTACTAAATTATTTTATAAGAAAAGATAATTCTTTTGGAATTGCTCAACCACTTATGCAAAGTTATAAGAATGGGGACATTCTCAATTGGAGGGAGGATGTGGTAGCCTAAAGTTTAGTATGGCACCTAAGTACGTAAATGGAGTTATTACGGCATGCAAGATTGGCGTTATTATTTTTTTTTATATAAAAGGGTTTTATTTAATTTATTTGAGTTTTAAATATGAAGAAATTGGTCAAGAGCGAATGCCTACGCGAAAACAATTTATTTTACGGAGAAAACTTATTTTTACGGTCTGAAGAACTTATAAGTATCAAGTCGAGTTATTCAAGAACCTTGGGAAATTTTCCCAGAATTTTTACTATTTTTTTTATATTTTTAAATGAATTTTAAAGTTTTATAGAAATACTTACGTTTTCAGAAATTACTTAACTTTGATGAATTTTCACGGGGTAATTAGAGCTGCGCAGACTACGAAAATTAGTTTGGTGTGTAAAAGGGAAGTGGTTCTATCATATGTGATTTTTTTAGATTTTTTGTTAAAGTTTTAAAGATTCTAATTGAGTCCAGAAGTCCGGACGGAATCCGCTTCGACTCTGTTTGGACTCTGTACGGACTCTGCTTCGACTCTGTATGGACTCTGTTCGGACTCCTTACGGACTCCGCTTCGACTCCGTACAGACTCCGTTCGGACTCCGTACCAGCTCTGTACGGGCTCCAGATTGACTCTGGGAGAGCTCTGGAGGGGAAAACTTAGGCACGTGACTAGGAATACTTAAGCGCCTCTCAAACTCGAAATTGAGGGGGGGATACATCATACAGCTTAATCTTTAACCACCACGGTCTTATTTTTTATTACTCAACAAATTAAATAAATTTGTAATACCCTTATAACTTTATATTTTATATATAACATTTTAGAAATACTACTCAACAATTTAAATCACACTTCATATAGGGTATCTTTAGAAAGGTCTTCATCACTGGGACTTGATTATTTCTGTCTCATAAAAATTCAAATTATTATAAAAACATAAAAGTCAATCTTTTCAGATCTTTCACTGGTACACCTTAATTGTTGTTATCAGTATTTCTATTCTCAACAGCCACTTTCATTAAATCTTAATAAGCGTTAAACATATTAGAGTTTCATTATTTTTATCAATCAGATCCAAGTAGACTGGTTAGCTTAGTGATTTAGAATTCCAATTTTTTTATTTTTATTGGAAGGACGGGGTTTTCAGCTAAATCCACATATCTCCTCCGGATTCCGCTTACAGCAAGGCGACTGTAAGAGTTTACCTTACCATAACGCAACATATATTCAAGTTTAATATTTGAATATTAAGGTATGCTAAGTGATGTTGTTCAACCTTTTTCCAAACCTGAGATTAACTGATGTTCAATATGGTTCTTAAGCTCTGCTCAAGGAGGGATTGTTCTGGATTCAATCTGTGACAGTTTATTTTTTCATTGTTTTTTCATCAGATTTAAAAACATCTTTCTGACAGTTTCAGGATGGTTTCCCAACAGTTTCCTGACAAATTCCTAATAGTTTCAAAAAGAGGGAACTGCTAGCAGTTCACCCCCAGAATTCCCATGGTGGATAATATCATAAAGAATGATAACCATGGATTGATATTCCATAAAAATGGTTAATAAAATTTTAAGAGAACCTAAATCAGTATTCTTTCATCAAAGTATATCCTTTTTGTCTTTGTAATTTATTCCAAACAAATTTTTTAAAAGTTAAATTTATATATCTAATGCCTAAACCACTATTAAGTTCCCTCTTAGACTTTTTTAGCAATTATATATATATATATATATATATATATAGATATTATTTATCGAAAATTGAAATAAAGAATAAAAACATAATTTTATTTACATTTATTGACAACCCTCTGCTGTAGACAATCCTATAGTACTAGCTATAGGCATTGACCAAAGGAGTTGGGGGAAAACCCGAGAGAAAATCCCCTGTCTCTTTAAAAAAATAGAGTGAGATTTACTTGCTAAAGTAAGTTGGTTCCTGTTTGCTAAAGCCCCTTTTCAACACGCTGTGGTCCTCCAACATTGGCAGGGGCCTATGTTGTGTGATTTGGCGCTGTTTGTGCATGTCTTAATTGACTCCTGTTAAGGAATTGGGTATTTTTATGGTTTTATTCCGTGGACATTGGGTCTGCGGGTATGTGGGGTCTATCATTGGATAGCCCTGGTTTTTCTCTATATTTTATGTCTTGTAGACATTTTTCATATTCTGGGTTTTAAGGGGTCATTTCCTCATTTTCCATATATAAAAGATTGCTGTTTAATTTTGTTTTTCGTGTTTTACGGGCTAACCTTAAGTCTTAGGGTTAAGTGCTTAGTACCATTGAATAGAGCTAATTTTTCTCTATATTTCATGTCTCAATGTTATTATAGTGAAATTCCGTGTTTTAAAGGTTTTAGTAGTTGTAGCTAATTTTTCTAAGTAGATTAGTGGTTTTTATTGGTTTTCTGGCTTCAGGGAGGCCGGGCCGCTTCAGGCAGCATCTCCGACGTCGGGCGGCCTGCCTGCCTCTGTTTTAGGATGTTGGGGAGTGCTTTTGGAGGGTTTTTTATGCAATTTGGCAGGTACAGGCGCCTGATTGGTGGGTGCGCATGGGCTCTTAGTTAGTGGTCTGTGTGTACATAGTGAATAAGACAGTTTGGGGCAACCTTAATCATCATACAACCATCCGGGGGTGATATCATTGTTCATCACTCAGTTTTCACTGTTTTCTGGCCACAATTGGCTGTGTTTGTTGCAAGTGAGCTCTTCATTTAAATTAACTTTGGCAACTGTTTTCTCTGTTATAGTCTTGAACGCTATAGCAAGTATTATTGCTGTCTCTGGTGTGGATTTGCAGCCTACATCAAGTATCTTTGCTGTCTCTGGTGTGGACATTGTTCTACATTTCAGTTCTTTGGTCTGGTATTCTATCTGGGGACTACTTTCTTGGCTCATCAAGCAGTCAAGTGTGTTAAACAGAAGCTTTAGCAAAACAGGAACCAACTTACTTTAGCAAGTAAATCTCACTCTATTTTTCTAAAGGGACTGGGGATTTTCTCTCTGGTTTTTCTCCAACTCCCTTGGTCAAGGCCTATAGCTAGCACTATAGGATTGTCTACATTTCTGGCTCCCAACGTGGGGTAGAGCTTGCTAGTTCTTTGAAATCTCTGTTTTCTTTGGTTGGCTCTTTTTAGTGCTTTGGACTGGAAGAATGGCTTCTGGTTCTCCTATTCCTGTGGTGACTGTCAGTGGGGGGATGGTCCTCCTTCTGTGATGGTTAGGGAGTGTGTGAGAATTAAAACTTGGGATGGTACCAAGTTTATTGGGGAGGATTTCAAGTGGTTTCTCAGAGAAGTATGAAACTGCTGCTGTAGTGGATGGTGCTTCCTACCTGGACATGCTGAAGCAGATTATCTTCTTCATTGGTGATAGGTCAGTGGAGAAGGAGATTGTGGCCATGTCTGGCTACAAGAAGAGGGATTGGAAATTGTTGTGTAGGGAAATGGTAAATAGATGGGGGGTCAGGTTCACTATGGTGGATCTGAAAAAGGTTGTCAGTGAATGGAAATCTGATGGTGGTGTTGGTAACTTTCATAGTTACAGGAAGTTTCTGATACAGTTTGATCCTGTGGTGGAATATTTGGTGGAAGTGGAGGAGCTGCAAAGGAAAAATCTGCCAAAGATGTTTTTTGGTCTGCCCTGGGTAGAGATGTCAGGATGGATGTGTTGAAGGACTTGTCAAGAAAAGAATTGATGAAAACTTTTTCTAATAGAGATCAGAAGTTTCCTGCCTTGGATGAGGTGAAGGAGGCTGTTGAGGCCTATTTGAAGTTATTGGCTGTGGACACCTATCAGGAGGGGTGTGCCAAGTATGTCAGCAAGAGGAAGTTAGGGAGAAGAAGGAGGAGGAGAAGAATTAGGTGAAGGTTCCCAAACAGGAGAGGGACCCAATGGTGGAGCAGTTGGCTGATCTCACAAAGCAGCTGCACATTTTTGTTCAGCAGGCTAAGAAGGTTAATAAGGCACCTTCTCAGCCTAGAGACTTTGAAAGGAGGGCTGGTAGGAGTGATCCTTGGGTTTGCTCTTATTGCAGTAGGAGGGGGCACAGGTCCAATGATTGTTGGGCACTGAACAGAGATGTGTCTGAAGGAAAAGTGGAGTTTGATGGCAGGGTTTTTAAGCTCCCTGACAGTTCTTTTGTGAAGCCCAGTGAGGGGCAGGCTCCTGTGGATTTGGTCAGGAGAAGGGGAGGTCTCAATCAAAGGAGGCCAAGGTTTGAGGAGATTCCTGATCAGGGGAAGTCTTCTGGTAAGGTAGATGAGGACGTCAAGGGAAAGGAAAAGGAGGTCAATAAGGTCTCTTTTTCTACTTCCTTTGGCGGTTTGGAGTTGTATTCTTGTGGTGGACAGTCAAGTGGTGAATGCTTTGCTGGGGTTTATGATGTGGAAGCAGTAAAGGTGGGAAGGCCTAAGAGCAGTTCTCAGGCCCAACCAAAGCCAAATGCTTCAAAGGTGGATCCCAAGCTGAGTGCAGCTAGAAAGAGGTAAAGCAAAGAGGAGCTGTAAAAGATGCAGAAGGGTATGGCTGACATGGGCCCCCCTAGTTTTGGCGCATTGGACATGAATGGTAAGCCAATGCCAATGGAGGTGGATTCTGACTCTGAGGAGGATGTTCCTTTGGCTTCATTGTCAAAGCCTGCTGGAGTCAGAGGTTCTGGTGAGGGATCTGGTTTGTTTCCTGTTAATGGTAAATCTGTTGGTGGTGCTGGTCCTCAAAAAGCTTCTAGGACCAAGGTGGTGAAGCAAAGAGCTCTTTTTGAGAGGCCAGTAGTGTCTGGTCAAGTTAATGTTATGGACCCTGTCCTGGAAAGGATGAATCAGGGTCAGGTTTCCCTATCTTATGGGGAATTGTATGCTATCAGTCCAGGGTTGGTGGATAGACAGAAAAAGTTGTTGACCAGGAGAAGAGTTTCTTCTGGTGAGGTAGAATACATTTGTGATTCTGCTGAAACGTTTGGTGAGGGGTTGGGAACTCATTTTTCTGCTCCTCTGGGATATGTCAATGTCACTCTGAATGGCAGGGAGGCAAGGGAATTGGTGGATTCAGGTTCTCAGTTAAAGCCGATTTCTTTGTTTGAGGCAACTCATTTGGGCCTCCCCATCAAAACTGGTATTGGTAGGAATTTGAGAGGAATTGGTGGTCATGTCACTGAATTGGTTGGAACTTCAGAGTTTGTGAAGTTAGATGTTGGCACAGCTTCAGGGAAGGTTCATTTTTACATTGCTAAAGGTAATGTAAAAGCAGTTTTGGGTGGGCTTTTCTTGATGGATTTTCAGGCAAGAATTGGTTATCAATTTGATTTGGGAATCAGTTTGGATTTGACTGGTGAAGATGAAAGGAGACTTCACATGAGGTTATCATCCCCTGGAGAGAATGGTTGGGAGACCAGGCCTGGTTTATCTTCAATGTGACATTGCATGGACTGCTGCAGGAGAAGGAAGGAAGTGGGTGCTGACTCTGGTTTTTTGGAGTGCGGCTCAGGCTCTATTGAGAGTGTGTCTTTTTTAGAGTAATGAGGGCTGATCACCCTAGTGCTACAACCTCTCCCCAAGATGAGGAAATCCCAGGTTGTAGTAGGTCAGCTCCCTTGGAGATATACCAAGTGGATTTTCAACTTTCTCTTTTAATGTTTCTCTTCTCTGCAAGTATTCATCAAGTTTTTTATCAAGTCTCTGTTCTTTCTCAAAATTCTTAATTATTTTTTATTCAAGTTCGAATAAGAAGATTGGTTATATATCTTTATTGAAAGATATGCAGAAAAGTTTTGGGGCGGTGATATTGGGGTCTAAAAGTAAGTCCTCCCAATTGTGCACCGCTAGGGTTTCTTCTACACCTTTAAAAAACATTACCTGGGCCACACCTGTGAGCATTGGGGAAACCCCTGGTTATTTTTTAGGTCAGAATAAAACTCAAGAAAAGAAGATAAAATTTTCAAGATAATTCATGAAAATCAAGAAAAAAATCTGAATATAATGAAGAAAGAAGATGCAAAATATTGTTGTGAAGATTGTCAAGATCTATTTTTGGGCCTCCAGCATGAGGTTAAACTGCAGAAAATTTTGAAGAGAGAAGATCATCAAGATCTATTTTTGGGCCTCCAGCATGAGGGTAAACTGCACAATTTTAGAAGATGTGATTCAGAAGATGAATTAAGATTTGAAGATTTGGAAGTTGGATGTGAGGATGAAGATGTGGAATTGCGGAAAAATTTTGGAGTGGTGAGATTGGGGTGTAAAAGTAAGTCCTCCCAATTGGGCACCGCTAGGGTCTCTTCTTTACCTTTCAAAAACATTACCTTGGCCACACATGTGAGCAATGGGGAAACCCTTGGTTTTTGTTCCAGGTCTGGTGGTGAAGATTTCCTGAAGATCCCTCAAGTTGAAGGTGGAGCGGCAAAGTATAAGAAGGTAGCGCAGAAGATTAGGCCTGTCAATGAGCCTATGCCTGTGGCCTTGAATTTGCCCTTGAAGAGACTGCCTTTGTTGAGAGATCCGTACTGTACTCCTTTGGTGACGAATCCTCCAGAATTTATAGAGACAGATAGGGTGACCGTGGAAATGTTGAAAGTTGTTAATTTTGGTCCTGATGGGTGGTTGTCTGAGGAAGAAAAGAAGTTGTTGTTGCACGTTATTTTGCTAAAGGAAAAATCTGTCGCGTTTGTTGAGGAGGAAAGGGGTGTATTGAAGAACTCTTATGGGGAGCCTTACTTGATTCCTGTGGTTTGTCATGAACCTTGGCAAATCAAACCTATTCCGATTGCAGCCGCTATTAGAGAGGATTTTGTGGAGATTGTTAGAGAAAGAGTCACGACTGGGTTATATAAACAATCAACATCCAGTTACTCAAGTCTGGTGTTCTGTGTAAAGAAGCAGAATGGAAAGTTTCGGGTGGTACATGATCTTAGAGCCTTGAATAGAGTCACTATTAAGGACGCTGGAATGCCACCAAGTGCAGAGGATTGTGTTGAAGCTTTTGCTGGAATGGTGTGTTATGGTTTGGGTGATATTATGGGTGGTTATGATGAGAGGGAACTACATACGGATTCAAGGCCTCTCACAACTTTTGAGATTCCTTTGGGAAGATTTCAGCTCACTAGGTTGCCTCAAGGAGCAACTAATTCAGTGGCAGTTTATCAAGCACAGATGGCTTGGATTTTGCAGGATGAGGTTCCTACTCATGCTGGTATTATTATTGATGATGGTGGAATGAAAGGACCATCCACTGATTATGGTAATGAGGTGTTAGCGGAGAACCCTGGCATAAGGGGGTTTGTGTGGGAATATGCAATAACTCTAGAGAGAGTGTTGTTCAGGATTAAAAAGGCTGATTTGACCATTTCAGGGTCAAAATTCTGTTGTTTTGTTCCTGCTTTGGAAGTTCTGGGTCATGTGGTATGTAAAGAGGGAAGGATTATGGCGAAGAAGAAGATTAATAAAATCCAGTCATGGCCAAGGCCTAAAAATACTACTCAAGTCAGGGGATTTTTGGGTGTATGTGTATATGTCAGGATTTTTATTAAGGATTTTTCTTTGTTGGCTTCACCTTTAAGGAGGTTGACCAGAAAAGATGCAGATTGGGAATGTACTGAAGAGTGTGAAGAGGCTTTTCAGAAGTTGAAAAAGGTTGTTGGTGAAGATATTGTTCTTCACAAGTTGAATTATGGTGTTGGTGCTGGAAAAATTTATCTGGAAGTGGACTTAAGTTATATTGCTGCTGGTGCTGATTTGTCTCAGGAGGATAAGACTGGGAGGGTCAGGCCAGTAAGATATGAGTCTGTGGTGTTTAATGAGGTGGAATCTAGGTATTCTCAACCTAAGTTGGAATTGTGTGGCGTGTCTAAAATTTTAAAGAAGCTACAGACGGTTTTTTGGGGGCAGCATTTTGAGCTGCAGGTGGATGCAAAATCTTTGGTTCAGATGATTAATACACCTAGTCTTCCAAATGCTCCAATGACTAGGTGGGTGGCATTTATTCAACATTTTTCTTTTGACCTGGTACACAAACCAGGTAAAACTTTTACTATGCCTGATGGATTATCAAGGAGGCCACCTACAGATGAAGATTCTGAGGCTGAAGAGTTTGATGAAGATTTTTCAGTGGTTAGGGCCATCACAAAGTGTTCTGAAGATTCTTCTGACCTCCCCCAAGAGGCTAAACTGGCTGGATCTGATCTTGATTCTGGTGATCAGGATGTTTTTGTTGATGAAGATGGAGTTGTTGTTTGGGACAGCTCAAAATTGGAAAAGGGTGTTTTTGTTAGTGAACTTGATTCTCACAAGGTTCAGTGGAAAGAGAAGGACGTGCCAAAATTTAAGGATTGGTGTCCTGGTTGGGCTGCTCAATTGGCTCATGTTCATACTGGTGATTTTGATGACATAATTGTACCCTTGGATGTTGTTTTGTTGGCTTTTGAAGATGAGACCTGGGGTCAGTCTGGGTTTTGATTTATTTTGGTGGAATATCTGTTGACCTTGGAGAGGCCAGATAGTTGTGATGATGATACTTGGTTGGAAATCAAGAAGAAGAGTCCTGGATTTTATGTGTCAGGAAGGCGGTTGATGAGGAGGAGACATCCTAATCCGCAAGTGGTGGTGACTCAGAAGAAGGGTCAAGAATTGGTTTTGAAGTCTTTGCATGAAGACCTTGGTCATAGAGGCTTTGGGGAGACTTATAGAAGAGTAGCAGACAGATTTTGGTGGCCAGGTATGAAGTTGGCTGTGCAGGGTTGGGTTCAATCTTGGGAAGAATGTCAAAGAAGAAGTCACTTGAAACCTAAAGAGGTGGGCCGTGCTACTGGTGAATCAACTGTTTTCGAAAGGGTCAGTCTGGATGCTGTCCATATTAAAGAGGGCAGGTATAAATACTTGATTGTTGCTAGGGATGATTTGTCTGGTTGGGTTGAGGCAGTGCCTCTGGTTAATTTGACTGCCAAGAATGTGGCAGAGATTTTGAAGAAGGAGTGGATTTATAGATATGGGTTGATGAAGTTGGTGACTGTTGATGGTGGGCCAGAGTTTGGTTCCAAATTTAAAGAAGCTGTGGCTAGTGTTGGCTCTAAACTTAGAGTGGCTACACCTTATTATCCTGAAGCTGAAGGCATGGTTGAAAGAGGCCATCAAGTTATCAAGAATGCTTTGGTGAAGATGTGCGGAGATAGTGCTGAAAAGTGGAGGCATTATTTACCCTTGGTGTTATTTACTGATAGGGTCACTGTGAAGAGGACAACTGGCTATTCTCCTTATGAGTTAATGTTTGTTCAGAAAGCGGTTCTACCAGTGGACTTGGAAGCTGTCTCTTATGTTGGAATTTATTGGGATGACGTGCACTCAACAGAAGATTTGCTCTGTGCCAGGATGCAACAGTTGGAATGTAGAGAGGAATGTCAGGAGAAGGCATACTCTAGAATGATGAAGATTAGGAATAAATCAGTCAGATACTGGGACAAGAAGTTGGCTCATAGACTCAGGAATCCCTTGAAACCTGGTTTTTTGGTTTTGGTGTATAATAGAAGTTTGGAGAGTCAGTGGGGGAAAATGTTTGCCGACAGATGGAATGGACCTTACAGAGTCAGATCTCAGGCGTCTGGAGTTTCTTATGTTTTGGAAGAGTTGGATGGTGCAGTCTTGAAAAAGAGGGTGGCTGCAGACCAAGTGAAGAGGTTTTATCCCAGAGTCACTAAGCATGAAGAAGATTGACTCCGCAATGAGGATAAAATATGGAACATTCTTTTTTTTTTGAAATTTTTGTGGTGTTGCAGAGCAACTTTTGTGTTAAAAACTTTTTTTTAGAAGTTACCCATGGGTGGGGCTTCTAGATTTGATCTTGGAAAGTGTAGGGGTGACTGATGGGCTGGCTGAATTATCAACAGTTACCCCAGATTGTCTGTTTCCAACCCTTTTTCTTAATTTGGTTGAACCCTAGTATTGGTTTCTTTTCACAGGTTTTAGTCCTCTATGACTTTAAACTGGAATTTCCTATGGTTTTCAAGTTCTGGAATCTTCACTGTTTATTGGTTTTGGTTTTTTTTTGTGTTGGACGTTGTGTTTTTGTTAGAAGGTACCCAGGGGGGGCTTCTAGATTTTATTTTGGCAAGTGTGGGGGTAACTGATGGGCTGGCTTCTCTATCAACACTTACCCCAGATTTTCTGTTTCCAACCCTTTTTCTTAATTTGGTTGAACCCTAGTATTGGTTTCTTTTCACAGGTTTTAGTCCTCTATGACTTTAAACTGGAATTTCCTATGGTTTTCAAGTTCTGGAATCTTCACTGTTTATTGGTTTTGGTTTTTTTTTGTGTTGGACGTTGTGTTTTTGTTAGAAGGTACCCAGGGGGGGCTTCTAGATTTTATTTTGGCAAGTGTGGGGGTAACTGATGGGCTGGCTTCTCTATCAACAGTTACCCCAGATTTTCTGTTTCCAACCCTTTTTCTTAATTTGGTTGAACCCTAGTATTGGTTTCTTTTCACAGGTTTTAGTCCTCTATTACTTTAAACTGGAATTTCCTCTGGTTTTCAAGTGCTGGAATCTTCACTGTTTATTGGTTTTGGTTTTTTTTTTGTGTTGGACGTTGTGTTTTTGTTAGAAGGTACCCAGGGGGGGCTTCTAGATTTTATTTTGGCAAGTGTGGGGGTAACTGACGGGCTGGCTGCTCTATCAACAGTTACCCCAGATTGTCTGTTTCCAACCCTTTTTCTTAATTTGGTTGAACCCTAGTATTGGTTTCTTTTCACAGGTTTTAGTCCTCTATGACTTTAAACTGGGATTTCCTCTGGTTTTAAAGTGCTGGAATCTTCACTGTTTATTGGTTTTGGTTTTTTTTTGTGTTGGACATTGTGTTTTTGTTAGAAGGTACCCAGGGGGGGCTTCTAGATTTTATTTTGGCAAGTGTGGGGGTAACTGATGGGCTGGCTGCTCTATCAACAGTTACCCCAGATTGTCTGTCTCAAGTCTTTTGTTTTTCCTAGTTGAATTCTAGTTCTGTTGTTTATTATTCAGGTATCAAGTCCACTATGACTTTAAACTGGTTTGGGAATGGCTTCTTTATCTTTGGTTCTTTCAGATTGGTGGTGGATCACTTGTGGTCTCCCATCATTTTTACTTATTGGAGGGAGCCCACCCAGTGATCATTTCTATGGATTGGAATTTCCCTTTTTGGACCATCTATGGAGCTGGACTGTCTTAGATTTTGCAGTTATGTTTTTTCTAGATAGCAATTTTAGATTATTTTCTTTTTTCTCTTTTTTTCTTTTAATTTTTTATGGGGGTTGTTAAAAATTATAAAATCAAAAATATATGGTGTTACCACATTAGGGTCACCTGGATGTGGGCAAGCATTGGTGGGGAAAGGCTCATCAATTGGCCAGGCAATGCTATTTTATTTTTATTTATTATTTATTTCATGTGTTTCTGTGTTTCATTATTTTTATTATCTTCTGAATTTCTAAATTTTTTGAATTTTGTTTTCTATTAACCATTTAAAAGAATTAATTGTGTATCCACATCAATGTGCACTTGGATGTTGGTAAGGTATCAGGGGATCAGCTCATTAATTGGCTGGGGGATTCCATTTCTATTATTTTTTATATTATATTTTATTTCATTTATTTTATTACATTTTATTTATTAATTTTTAATTTTAGTATATTAGTAGATATATAAAAAAAATAAAAAAAATAAAATTCTGAAATTATTTTTATTAATTGTTTTATATTATTATTATGTTTCTAATCTTTTTTCAGGAGCTCATTGTCTGGATGATGAAGCTTCTGGAGGCTGGTCCGGATTGTGATGACGTTTTTGTTTTTTGTTGGGATTGTGGGTAGCACTGTGTTCTTTGAAGTGCATCCTGCTGGAGAGATGATAGGGATTGTAATGATCAGGAATTGGATTAGAGGGAAGTTCAGAGGAGGAAGAAGAAGAAGAGGCAGGAATGGAGTGCTGGAGGGTGTGCTTAATGATCCTAGACATTTTCCAGTGGTCGTCCAACAGGCGCTTTCTCAGGGATTTTTCAAAGTCATTTAAAGGTCCATGGAGGGCAAAGGCTTTTAGCATGTTGGAACACATGGTGCTTAGGTATTTTTTCATGTCTCCATAATCCAGGGTCAAAGAAGTTTCAAGAGGTTGGCCAACTCCAATAATAGATTCAGGAGGAGGGGTGCCAACTAGACAAGAAGAATTGGATCAGTAATTATTTTTGTTGAAGAAATGGGATAATTAATTTGGTACTTACAGATTGGAAGCTCATCAAATCTGTAAGCAGCTGGGATTTGGATATCTGACGATTTTGTAATGGTCATAGTGGGTGGATCAACTAGGGAAAGATATGGATTCTCATGGTCTTCCTCTGAAGAATCCTGAGAAGGTGAACTGGGATGATGATGTTCCTCGGGCCTAGTTGGAGCAGTGAGATTGTTGTTGTTGTTGCGGTTGTTATTTCTGTTGGATTCAGCTGGAGGAGGTGCTGGTGATGGGGTACAAGGGTTGTTAAAGGATTTAGCAGGAGTGGGGGATTTGGAAGCAGACTTCTCTCCTCTGGATGGAGATTTTGAAGAGATGGAACTGTCAGAAGAGTATTTGGCTGACAGAGGAGAGGTGTAGTTTCTTTGTCTTAGTTGGGGATGAAGTTGTTGTTGTGGAGCAGTAGAAATCCATGAAAATCCATCCAAGGAAGCAGATTAAGTTGTCCAGACTGAGTGTATGCGCCTGAAATAAATGTTTATGCTTCTTTAGGAGTTGTGAGTCCACTGGATACGTCCATATGACCTAAAATAAGCAGAAAAACAAAGGTTATAGGCTATTAAGAGGCTAAAACCCACTTATATACCTAAATATACATAATAAACTGTATATTTCACTGAATATGAGATTTATGTATACATATAAGTTTATGTATGTCAATAATTACTTCATATCACTTAAGATAAGTATAATATGACTCCATTAACACCTTAATGAGTATTATTAGGCTATGGATAAGCTATTTATACTACTTTAATTTATATAATAGAGTAATAATTATATATATATTTAATATAATCATATATATTATTATTTTAACCTTATTTTTAAGATATAAGCTTAATTTACTTACGGTTATCTTATTTTAAGTATAAGAAATACTCAGTCCTAGGGATATCTAGGCTGACAGCTTCTTTATCTTTGGTGTTTTTGGATTTATTGTGGATCACTGGTGGTCTCCCATAATTTTTAATTATTGGAGATAGCCCACCCAGTGATCTTTTCTGTGGACATGTAACTGTCTCTGTTATGTGATTTTAGGGTGTTGGCTGTTGAAGTGGTGGATTCAAGATTATTTTGTTTTTTCTCTTTTTTTAATAAGTTTTTATTGAAGGCTATGTTTATTCAAAGGCTCAACTTAGGGCTCTGGCAATTTTTTCAGTAAAAGAGTAAGAGTCAAAATAAAAATAGTTTTTTAGGTTTGACCAAATCAAGGTGCACTTTGATGTGGGTAAGGTATCAGGGAAACAGCTCATCAATTGTCTTGGGGTTACCATTTTACTTTATTTGTTAAAGGAGGTTTAATGTTTTAGCATTTATGGTTTTTAGGTTTGGATTCTTTGGGTTATATCTCCAAGATTTTTTTTTGAAAGTCTGTCAAGACTTTAAACTGAAAATTGTGGTCAGTCCATCAAGACTTTGAACTAAAAAACTGTATATTCACCCAAGAAGATTAAATAAGGATGATTTGATGGTTGAGTCCTTCAAGAGTATAAACTGACAATGTGGTGTTGGTGTGATTCTGGAAGAGGGCATCCAAAGGGGGAGTCTCTGAATTCAGTTAAGGCAAGTGTGGGGGTAACTAATGAGCTGGCTTCTCTGTAGAACAATCTCCCCAGTATGTTAAATTATTTATTTGGTCTTTAATGTTTTTATCTCTGTTTCTGTCTTTATGATTTAGGTTTTGAGTCCCCCAAGACTATAAACTGCGGGTTTTGAGTCCCTTAAGACTATAAAATGAGGGCTGTTAGTCCTTCAAGACTTTAAACTGAGGATGAGTCCCCCAAGAGTGTAAAATGAGGAATTTATTATGATTTGCTCCATTCAGGAAGTCTAAAGACTGGTCAAGAATTTTCATTTATAGTTCAAAAATTTCAATCAAGAGTCAAGTGGCGGGAGAGAATCAAGAGATGAAACAAAGTTTTAAGCATAACTTTGAACTAGAAGATGAGGTCTTTCCTTTTATTAAGATCCTGTGGGTTTCTAGAAGGAGTGTAGTGGAAGTATGTTAGTAGAAGTTTTTTTTTTGGAGGGGTGTTGTTGTAACTTTGCCTTTTTGGTGTGCAAGTGGTTAGGTGTTGGTGTTTCAATGGATCCTACATTGTCATCATCACTTGAAGTAGATGGAGGAACTGAGAATTCATTACTTGTAATATTAGAAATAAAAAATAAAAGTTTTTTACCATCAGATGGACCAAGAATGGTGGTATTGATTTCTGTAGTGGTGTTGGAACTCTTTTTTGAAGAGTGTTTTTTGTTGACTTTTCTGGGTATCAGGATGGATGGCCTAGATCTTTTGGTGCTGGTGGAAGATGGACCAGGTGGAGGTGAAGCTGTTGAAGATGTTAATGAACCAGGTCTGAAGCAAATTTTCTTTCTGGATTTAAAGACATCACAGGAGGTTCTGTATGGATTAGTTGGTGGTTTGATGGCACAGATCAGATTATTTTTAATGCAGTATTGGCAAGGGCCCATTTCAGAAGCAGATTTCGAAAGAAAGCTGAACATGGTGGATCTGATGAAGGAGAATCTGTACCTTCTCAAATGGAGGGAGGATGGGGTCTTTTAACATTGGCAGAGGCCTTTTTTGGTCTGTTTAGCCCGTTTAGTGTATGTCTTAATTGACATTGGTCAAATAATTACTTCTTAAATTGGTTTTGTTCAGTGAATTTTGGTACTATGGGTATGTGGTTACTACCATTGAATAGCCCCCAATTTTCTCTATATTTGATTTTGTGATAATATTTTTCACATTCCAAGCTTTAAGGTGTCATTTCCTCATTTTGAATTTCTAAAAGATAGCTGTTTAATTTTGTTTTTTGTGTTTTACGTGCTAACCTTAAGTCTTAGTATTAAGTGCTTCTTACAATTAAGTAGGGCTAATTTGGCTCTATATTTTATGTGTCAAGGTTGTAATAGCTTAATTTTGTGTTTTAACAGTTTTGGCAGTATTGGTGGCTTTTTCTAAGTATTTTGGGTTTTATTAGATGTTTTTGTTGGTTTTCTGGCTTCAGGGAGGTCCACCCGCCTTAGTTATAGAAGGCTGGGGAGCATTTCTTTAGGGTTTTTATTCAATTTGGCTGTCAAAAGTGTCAAATTTTTTTCTGTGTATGGATTTTCAGATGGTTGGTCTGTGTGTACATACTTAATAATACAGTTTGGGATAACTTTAATTACAATACAACCATCTGGTAATTATATTATTGTTTCTCACTCATTTTTGACTGTTTTCTGGCCACAATTGGCTGTGTTTGTTACAAGGTAAGTTCTTTGTTTAATTCAACTTTGGAAACTGGTTTCTCTGGTGTAGCTTTGCAACCTGCATCAAGTATTACTAATGTTTTCTGTGCAACAAGTGCACATTTTTTTGGTTTTTGGCTGTGGATCTTTCTTCATTTCAGGTTTTCTTTGGTCTGTGGTCAATCTAGGCTACTTTCTTGACTTGTTAAGCAGTCAAGAAGTGTGTTGGAAGGGTTATTGTAACAGTCTCTAATTTTTAGTAGCAAATAAATCTCACCTGGTATTTCTCAAAGAGACATGGTTTTTTCTCTCCAGTCATACTCCAACTCCCTTGGTCAAGGCCTATAGCTAGTACTATAAGATTGTATACAACATCTTTCACTCTAAAGGAATTAAAAGTGGCTGTGGAAAGAAGTGAAAGGAGTGCATGGAGTAAGTTCCAAGTAGGTAGGACGGAGAGGGGTGGAGAAGCAATCAAAAAGTGTGAAGAAGAAATAAAACAGGTAAGAAAAAATTAAAATTAAAAAAAGGAAAAGATTCAACAGCGTAGGAAGATGATATGAACCAGAAATTGGAGGGAAAGAGATGGAAGGAGAGCTTTGAAATAGAATAAACAATCTATATATATATATATAATAACAAAAATGGAAAGGATAATATCCCAAAACAAAAAAAAAACATTAAATTTCATTGTAACAATTATTAGACATATGATTTATCATCATAAAACTCCACCCTTAATATTTTGATATATTGAAGAAAGAAATTTACTATTTAAAAAAAATAGTGACCATATCATTTTTTCACTTAATTGAAAAAAATGATATGTATTAATTATATAAATGATACCTCTAAATTTGTCAGCCAGGCTACTAGACTTACCCAGTGAAATAATTAATTATTTACTGGATGAAGCTGCACCTTATCATTTTAATTATTTAATTATAAATTAGTTACATTAAAATTACTTATAAAAAATTAACTAATTACAGAATGATAAAATTAAATGAATAATTAAAATTAAATATAAAATTGTCCCTTATATTTTTTCTCTAACACTGTGCTCATTTGACAGGTTGGAAGAAATAAAGATTTATATTAAAAAATAGATTTTAAATTAAAATAAGATTTTAATATTCAAATAATATTCAATATATACAAAAACTCAAATTTCTTATTTAGAATTGACTTCTACAGTAAATATTAAATAAATTGATGTATTTCTGACATACACTGTAAATACATCTTTTTGATGCCTTCTTTTTAGAACAACTTTATTATTTGAAAATACTCCTTCTGGAATATTCTTTTTCTCTCTCTCTCATACTACTGTTTTCAGAATTTGATTGCCGTGCTTTGTCCCTCCTTTGCCTATATAAGGCCTCTCTTTTGGTTGTTTTTTATTCATTCCTTTACCAACTTACTTTATTATTACTATTTACAACACAATACTTATTTTTATATCTTATCTCATTAGTAGTTACAAGAGCGTAATTCTAATCAATAACTTATAACAATATTTAAACCCTACCTCTTATATTTGAGTAATAAATCACTTAGATTAAGAAATATGTACTAAATTTTTGAGAGTTTATTTAAAATCCTTAAAATCCTCATAGAAACTTCATACCAAATCTTCTAGACCAAAAGCATACCTTGACAAAATTAATGTATTTTAACTATAATTGAAAGAGATTTTTAACTTTCATAAATATTTTAAAGCTTGAAAAAAATTAATAATTCCTGATAATAAGATTTGAATAAATATATATATTTACAAAAATTTTAATGATTAAATATAATGAAAAATATCAGTAAACTACATATTTTCTCCTAAAAAACTTCTCATGATTTTAGGTGATTTCTCTATATAATGATAGCTCCACAAACTTATATAACTAAGTAAAAAGCTTTTGATTTGATTTACATGAGAATTTTACTTTTTTGTATGAATTCATAAAGCAGAAGCACAATATTTAAAAAATCTTATGCATTTTTTAGTCTGTTACTGTTGTAGACTTCCCTCATAATACTATTCCTTTAATAATTACAGTAATTCAGATTACATGAATTTTTGAAAAAATGATCAACTGTGCTTTGATAAGTCTTCAACTTGTCTTTGAGTTTATTTTAGAGAAGTTCCAAGCTTGATTGTTTGGATGATTCATCACTGCGTCATTATGTGCTAAATTTGATATGAGTTAGGGTTCAATGTTGCTGACTTGCTAGCAAGTCCACCTCCCATCTTTCATGGTGACAGGGCTCAGGAGTAAAGGTTGTTCCCTCCATGAGTGGATTAGAGTGAAAAGATAAGGAAAATTTAGTAGAAGAATTATCATTTTTTAAGCCAATTGAAGTAAATGATAATTGCATTATACTGAACTTACCTTTAATGATCCTTGACACCACAAAATATTTATGTGCTTTTCTGTAGTTTGGTGCTACAGAATTTTTTATTTACAATAATATGTACAGAGAAATATAATGAAAAAAAATTGATCCACCCCAGGCCTCTAATTATGTTTGATGGATCACCAGGTGGAGGAGGAGAAGTAAATGAAAAGGCCTTTTTCTGATTCTGGTGGGATGAAAGGGAAGCTCAGTGCAAGGAATATGTGACAATCTTAAAAGACCAGTATGACATGGATGGACCATTACAACCTGCATATTGACTGGAAAGAAATTAAAGTTCAGATGGGAAGGAAAGGGAACACTGGTTCTAAAGTATTGACCCATTGGACCCTTCAGGGGTCAGGTGACCATCCCAGCAGTTTTCTGATGTTTTGTTATCATCAGTTGACTTTCCAAAAGAACTGATTCTTTCTCTTGATTCTAAGCAGCAAGACTGGGATGGGTCACCAATGAGGCGCTCCAGAAAGGGCCAGAGAAGGGATGAAGTGTTTCAAGAGAAGGAGAAGATGCAGAAAGGATGGAAGAATGAAGAAGATGGACAGGGGAATGGCACAGATAAAGTATTATCCCCCTGGCCTCTCCAAGAAAGTCTACTGGTGTTTCATTATCTTCAGTAGACTTGTCACAAGAACTGAAAATTTCTCTTTATTCTAAGTTTAAGGACTGGGATGGGATGCTGGAGGAGGAGGCAAAACTGGAATGTGACACATTAGCATTGAAAATATCATGTAAGATTGAAGCCAAGGTGCAGTCCTCAAGGAAATAGTCCCTGAAGCTTATTGGAAATTATTACTTTTGTTTAAAGATGAGGGATTCAAGACCCTTCCACCTTACCAAATGTATGAATTTACAATTGATTGGATTCTAGGTGGAACTCCTCAATTTAGCTGCATAATCCCATTTTTGACTTTGGAGTCAATATCATTAAAATAGATGATCAATGAAAATTTAAAAAATATCTTCATCAGAGAATCAAAATCTTCCTGGGTGGCTCCTGTGATCTTTTCAGGTAAAAAGGATGGATATCTGGGACCATGCATGGGTTTCAAAAGTTTAAATGTGCTGACAATTAAAAAAAGGTACCCCCTTCCTTTGACTAGTGGGATATTTAATAATCTTAAGGGTGAAGATAACTTCACATCCTTAGAACTGAGGGCAGGTTACAGAAAAATATGTGTGAAAGAATTTCATGCTCCACATGACACTCATGGAAAAAGAAGCTCATTAAATCAATAATAATGAGTTCTAAATCCATGTTCAAAGCGCAGAAGTGATTCTACATAGAAACTTCAACTTACCTTTGTGTACTCGCTATTCAACCGTGCTTATCTAAAACTTTAAATCTCAATTAGTTAATCTCTAAATAGTGTGTTCAGTCATTTCTTTAATAGGCGAAGCACAGCGCAATGGCCAATGCAATATTCCGCTAAATGTTTATTGTGTGTCTGTGGGTTATTGACAGGGGTAGTGAGCATGGACGGGATGGTTAGTAGAGGGTCAAGGGGTTAACGGATGTTAGTGAGGAGGGTCCAGGTGTAACAGGTGTTTTTTTTGGAGGTCTGTGGTGAGCGGAATGATGGATGAGCATTAGGTCAATGCAAGGAGGAGTAGTGGATATAAAAGGGATGGGATTTTGGTTTGACATTCTTTAGAATTAAATTATAAAACGTATATATAGTTAATAGTTGTAAAGTTTCATGTTAAATCATTATTATTTTACATTTACTTATTTTCTCAGTAATCATTTCTAAAAACTTAAATCTTTGATTATTGAGTTTCCAACCCTTTTTGAGATCCTAAGAATATTTATATTACCTTTAAATTATATTAAGATTCTTATCAAACATATCTTGAAGAAGTAGCTTTTCCTTTGACTCATCTTTGAATCACTTCCTCAAATATTTCCTCTGTACTTCAAAGAAGTCTCTAAACTCCTTCCTCCATCTCACTTTCCCAGGAACCAGCTTGACCTTGTGCGTAGGTTGTCCAGTGACAGCATAATTCAATTCTCTATAGTTCTCATTCTTTAGCACTACTATGTCCTTTTTCAGGTGTTTTTAAATTCTTTAAAAATGGCACCTATTCAAGGCACTCCTTCTACAGGTGCTACTACTAGGGCTTGCGCCAGGAGCAGGCCAACAGCCACATGGCCTTTTTGTCGCACTCACTCTCTGAAACCTCTCTACATTAGGGAATGGGAACACTCAGTCCATTCTGTTGAAGACATCCCCCAGGATTTTGATGATTCTAGCAATGAAGCAGAAGTAGAGGATATGATGCATGAGGCAGTGTCTGCCCCTTCTACTCACCCTTCTGGTCAACCTTCTGATTCTAGACCATCTAATTCCTTAGAAGACTTCATGAGACTTTTCATGAAAACACTTTCAAATCCAACGTCTTCGGAGGGATCAAAATTTAAAATTCCTTCCATGAAATCTCCCAACAAATTTGATGGAGATTACCCAGACAGATTGCGCACCTTCTTGAAAACCTGAAAACTCCTGTTCCATAACAACCAATCAAAGGTTGTTTACGCTTCTTCATTCTTAGCTGGAAAAGCACCCAGATGGTTTGAACCTTATTTTCTCATTATCTCTTTGACAGAAACCCACTTACTTATCAATAACTGGGAAAAGTTTGAAGATCAACTCTTTACATTGTTTGGTGAACCTAATGAAACTGAAAAGGAGGAAATTGAACTTGATTTCCTCAGCATGAGTGATAATGGTAAAGCCTCTGAATATATCTCAAACTTAAGAGCGCTTCAAACTTGAGTAGGTTGGAATGATGCTGCCCTCAAGTATCATTTCAAAAAGGGACTTCCTTCAAGGATTCTGGATCAATTAAATCTTCATGGTCAGAAGCTGACTACCTTAATGGATTTAATGGATTGAACTCTCAAACTGGACAGCGTTTACCAAGGAGGACTACAACATCGTTGATACACCAATAAATATCAGGGCCTAAATTTTAAATCGGGACCTTCTTCACACCCATGGCCAACTCAATCCAAACCCAATAAGTCAAAGGAAAAACCTTGACCGAAAGGCTCGACCCCAGGCAATATCAGTAAGGTATTGGACCCAAAAGGGGAACTTAAAGAAGCTGAGATGAAGAGACATGTAGATAATGGGCTATGTATGTATTTTGGGGGTGGGAACAAGCTAGAAGATTGTGTAAAGTTGAAGGAAAGAGAAGGTACTAGTTCAAGGTCAAAAAACTAGTAGATAGTTTACTTGTGTTCAAAGCAAACTATCTTATCTCTCCCAGTGCGCAGAACGTCCATGTCTTAAGGACTGGAGTTGCCTTAAACCACTTGAGATTCATTCTTTTCAAGGAGGATACTCCCTTCAGTGGTCTTATAGACTCTGGAGCTTCAATTACTTTTGTCAGTTTATCTTTTTCCGAGAAGTTAAATCTGACATTTACAGATATCAACCAAACTCCAATTTATTTTGTTGAGTCAGAGAAACTCAAATATTGGGTAAGTAAGAAAGTTTTATGGTTTTTCAAATTTCCTAATTTTCCCCCCTTTGAGTGGGAATTATTGGTCTTGGACACCCAAAGAATGGACAATACCATTCTTGGCCATGAATTTTTAATGCATTAAAATCCTTAAATTGATTGTTCACGGGATTAATCACCCCACGAGCTAAGTATATCTCTGCTTTTTCAATGCAGGTCAATAGAGAGTTAAAAACCCGCCTGACAATGTCCTGCTAGAGGACAAATTTCTTCCAGATAACTTGCAAGCATTTGATCTCTCTCTAAATGAGCAATCGGCTAACCCTTCTAGCTTGATCACTTCACTCAAAGAGGATTTAATCTGCCTCAAAGTAGTCAAATTATGCTCTCTCAATTATGGTCTTCCCTTGAAAGATTCTCTTGAAGAAGATGAGAACAACCAAATCAATGTTGAAGCCATTAAATAAGCTCTACCGGAAATCTATCACAATTTCCTTGACGTTTTCTCAATCCGCAAGGCCAATAAGTTACCACCTCATCAACCCTACAACCATCAAATAGAGTTAATAGGTCCAGTACCTCTGGAAGGTCCTGTCTATTCTTTTTTGAAGGACGAATCTCAAGTTCTTCAAGACTACATTGCAGAGAATGTAGCCAAAGGTTTCATCAGAGCCAGTAAATCTCCAACCGGCTCCCCTGTTTTTTTAAAAAGGAAAAAAATGGTAGCCTTAGTTTGTGTGTTGAATATAGAAAGCTCAACACAGTCACTAAGCAGAATTCATATTCTGTTCCCCCTATGTCATTGCTTATTACCCTTTTCAATGGTGCTAATTTCTTTTATAAAATTGATCTTAGAGGCACTTATAATCTTATTTGCATTGCAGAAGTTCATGATTCACTGACTTCAATTCAGACTAGATTTGGTAGTTTTGAATATTTAGTCATGCCTTTTGGATTGTGTAACGCACCATCTACTTTTCAAAATTTTGTTAATGACATCTTTCAAGATGTTTTCAAACAATTTGTTGTTGTATATTCAGACGATATTTTAATTTTCTCAAAGACACTCAATGAGGATATTCATCATATTCGACAGGTTCTAAATTGCCTTTGGGATCGCAGTCTCTATTACAAGCACAATAAATGCAAATTACATCTTAAATCTATTGATTTTTTGGGGTTTACATTGTCCACTGATGGTTTAGTCATGGATGAAGAAAAAGTCCAAAAAGTCCTGGAATGGCCTGAGCCCAAAACCATTAAATCCCTCCAAGGATTTTTGAGTTTTGCCAACTTCTATAGAAGATTTATTAAAGATTACTCTAAAACTATTTCCAATCTTACTTCTCTTCTTATAAAAGATATTCCTTTTGTTTTTACTTCTAAAGCACAAAAGAAATTCGAAGCATTGAAGACTGCGCTCACCACAGCTCCAATTCTTTGTCATTTTGATCATTCTGCTTTGACAATAGTCAAGACAGACGCTAGTTATTATGCTATTGCAGGGGTCATCTCTCAATTCAATCCTGAATCAATATTGTTTCATCCTGTTGCTTTTTAATCCTGCAAACTTATTGCAGAAGAATTAAAGTATGAAATTCATGACAAAGAGCTATGTCAGTATAGTCTAGTATATAAGTATGATATAATAGTGTTATTTTATGGTCCTACTACTTATTGATAAATGATTTAGTGATTAAACCTCAGGGGAAGACTATTAGAATAGTTATACTCAAATAAAACTCACAATACTTGGATTTAAATGTGTGCTAGTGGTGGAAAATAGAAGAATAAAATATAGTTATAGCTTATATAAAGATAATATCAATTTATAAGGGCTTTATAATATATTTATGAATGCTAATAATTGTATTGTAGTGATTGTTTGAATTGTAGTAATTGAATGATGATAATAAACCGTAAAAATCCCTCCTTATTTATACCCAAATCCACTGGAGTGCACAGACCTTCAATCCAGATGATGTCACTGCTATCCCCGGCAATTACAGCACTGTGAGGGCCCATCACCTCCCCATGGCGTCCACTTCAAGCAGTTTCAACACCCAGACCTCCATTAAGGACCCTCCATCACTATTAATAATAACACAGATCCATACCATAAATAGAAAACCCAGATAAAAGCGGATACCATAAAGAAACAGGTAAAATAAATAATCAAAAAGAGATTTAATGAAACTAAAAGCATATAAAGGAAACAAATAAAATGTCCAAGCCCTCAATAACATCCCCAAGCATCCATATTAACCCAGAAATATCCTTCCAACCCATAAATCCGTGAATAACCATCCAAGGAAGTAATTTTAGTTGTCCAAACTGGGTGTATGCGTCTGATATAGGTATCTATGCTTCTTTAGGCGTTGTGAGTCCACTGATTTCGTCCATATGACCTAAAATAAGCAGAAAAACAAAGGTTATAGGCTATTAAGGGGCTAAAACCCACTTATATACCTAAATATACATAATATACTGCATATTTCACTGAATATGAAATTTATGTATACATATAAGCTTATGTATGTCAATAATTACTTCATATCACTTAAGATAAGTATATTATGACTCTATTAACACCTTAATAAATATTATTAGGCCATGGATAAGCTATTTAAACTAATATAATTTATATAATAGAATAATAATTATATATATATATAATAAAATAATATATATTATTATTTTAACCTTATTTTTAAGATATAAGCTTAATCTACTTAAGGTTATCTAATTTTAAGCATATGAAATACTCAGTCCTAAGGATATTTAGGCTGACACTCCCTCACCCCAAAAAAAACAATAAAAAAAATGTTAAGACATTTTAATTAAAACTAAGGAGTGAAATAATAAAATAAAAAAAAATTTTTATAATACATATACTGAATGAACAGTATTATTTAGATTTAAATTTTTTCAAGAGATTTTTAAGATCAGATATTTCATTTTCTGGAATCCACTGGTCATATTTACTTGATTTATTTTTAAATCTTAATAGATACTCAACTCCCTTTTCTTTAGTAAGGTGTCTCTTTTTAAGTATCTTTTCAATTTCTGCCTTTTCCACTATTTCTTCAGGTTGCTGTTTATGCCTTCCTGATCTTCTTGGAAAGAGAGCAGTATCATTAGAATGGTATGGTTTTATAAGAGAAATAGGAAATGCTGGATGTTTTCTATAATAAGGTGCATATAGAATAACCTCAACAGCATTATTACCAACCATCTTTTTAACTACAAATGGTCCAATGAATGGATCCTTCAATTTAACATTACCATTTAAATTGAAATGTATGGTTGAAGTAAGGACTTCATCACCTTCTTTGAACATTTGTTCTTTATGGGCTTTATCCCATCTTTTCTTTTCATACTCAAAAGCCTTATTTATACATTCTTGAGCATGTTTTCTGCATAATTCCTGCATCTGAAGAAAAGATTTAGTACCTGGATGAATATCCAATCTAGGTAACTTATTAAGAGTTTTAGCAGGGGTATTAGGTACATAACTCAACCATAACTCAAATGGCTTTTTGCCAGTGACAGAATGTACTGTACTATTATATGCAAATTCTAAACCTGGGATAAGGGCTACCCAATCATGCGTGAATTTGTCATTATCTTTAAAATTAAGACCAAAAGCACAGTATCTTCTTATCATATCTTCTAAGGTTTGTATTATTCTTTCTGCTAGCCCATCAGTTTGTAGATGGTGTCCTGTAGAAAGTTTTAATTGACACCCTGAAACATCCATAAGTGACGTCCAGAACTCAGAAGTAAATTTAGGATCTCTGTCAGAAACTATTGCTTTGGGGAAACCTGCTGTATTTAACATTTGTGTCCACCATAAAAAAGCTAAGTCCTTTGCAGAAACCTCTTTGTGGGTAGGAATAAATTTACACATCTTTGTAAATCTATCTACAATTACCCAGCAGGAGTTATAACTCTTATGCCCTGCTATTGGCAAACCTGTTACAAAGTCCATGTTAATGATTTCCCATGGAGCTTTTCGTTGCTCAATTTGTTGTAATAAACCAGCTCTTTTTCCTGTTAATCTTTTAGATTTTTGACAAGAATCACATGTTTCAACATATTTCTGAACATCCTCAGACATGTTAATCCACCAAGCTGTGTTTTTTACTCTGGTTAATGTCTTATGGTAGTCAAAATGACCTGCTAATATATCATCATGACATATACTTAACATTAACTCCTTCATTGAAGGGGGAATTACAATTAAATTACTTAATTTTTTCCTGTAATATATAAAACCATCCTCAATGGAAAATTTTCCTTTTTCCAATGCCTCTTTATACTTAATTGGTAATGTTTTTATTAAAACATTCATTGAAGCATTAGATGGATCATTTAATATTGTAGTTAATTTACTTAAGTCAGGATCTGAATTATAATTATCAAGAATTTATTGCATAAATTCATCCTCAAGATCTACAATATAAATGCCATAAATGTTAATAATCTCTGATTCAGGAACATAAGCAGGATTATCATCATTATTAGGCAGAGGTACTCTAGATAACAGATCTACATTAGAGTGCAAGGTTCCTGCTCTATGTGTAATAGTCATCCGGTCTCTGTATTCTTGTACAGCTAATTGCCATCTAAACATGTGTCTATTAGGAGTTTTCATGTTTAAGAGTGACTTAACTGCACTACAGTCAGTTATTAACTCAAATTTTTGGTCTTCAAGGTAATAATGTAGCTTTTCAAGAGCCCATACTACTGCCAAACATTCAAGTTGAGTAGCACCATATTTCAATTCACCACTTCTCAGAGTACGTGAAATATAGCAGATTACTACTTCTGACATTTTACCTTCAATAAGTTGTTTTTGATGTAAAGCAGAACCCAGTCCAATAAAACTTGCATCTGTGTATAATACAAAAGGTAATTGAAAATCTGGTAAACCCAAGATAGGAGCTGTCATTAAACATTCTTTTAACTTATCAAAAGCTTGTTGTCTTTCATTATTACAAATAAAAGCTTCTGATTTCTTTATCAGTGTGGTCAGTGTTGCAGCAATTGATTGGTAGTTTTTTATATATTGTCTATAATAACCACACATTCCAAGAAAAGATTGTACATCCTTCACATTTTGAGGAATGCCAATATTCTTTATTGCAGCCACTTTATTTTGGTCTACACATATTTGTAAGCCAGATACAATATGACCAAGCACTTTTAAAGATTCAAACCCAAATTTACATTTTTTCAATGCAAGGGTCATTTTTATTTCATCCATTTTCTGAAATACTTTCCTTAAATGGATTAAGTGTTCATCAAAAGATTTAGAGAACACTATGATGTCATCAATGTATACCATTAACCATCCCTCAATCATTTCATTATGGAATGTTATATCCATTAACTTCTGAAATACTGATGGAGCTTTTTTTGGTCCAAATGGCATTCTGACATACTTATAAATTCCCATGTGTGTTGTTATCAACAAAAAGTTCTGTGAAT
Source organism: Hemileia vastatrix (assembly GCA_030280995.1). Lineage (NCBI taxonomy): Eukaryota > Fungi > Basidiomycota > Pucciniomycetes > Pucciniales > Zaghouaniaceae > Hemileia > Hemileia vastatrix. The sequence goes on along the minus strand of JASXTE010000014.1, from coordinate 661,765 downwards.
TCTTTTCAACAGGAATTTGATGGCACCCTTTATTTCCATCTAGGCAACTTATATATTTAGCACCTTTAAGGGTAGCATGTATAGAGGCAATCCTTGGCAAGGGATAAATATCATCTACTGTAAATGTATTTAATGCTCTATAATCACCGCACAGTCTTGCTTTATCTTGTTCATAAGAAATTAGCACTGGTGATATTACACAATATTTTGGTGTAGTTTCAACCTTCTCAAGAATGTTCATTTTTAATAACATCTTAATATTATCCTCTATGTCTTTCCTCTTCATTGGTGAAGCAGGGTATGTTTTCTTTTTAAGACTAGCAGGAATATTATCCATATCACAGGTTAAACTAATCTTCATTTCATGATCTTTTACAAGGCCAAGTTCATTTGTACCATGTGCAAAAGCCATTGGAAAAGCTTTAATTAATTCCAAAATATTATCTTTCTCAGTTTCACTTATCTGAGTGCCAAATGATGCTTTTGAAATTTCTGTTTCCAGAAGTTCCATCTCATTGGATTCTCTTCCTTTAGACGGGGAATTTGTTACTGACTCAATGTGTAAGACTGTGTTAAAAGAATTTATTTTAAATTTCCTTTTACCATTCATGCCAATTGTAAAATTGTTATTAGCAGGGTCTAATTTTACACCAAATTTAGTCAGAATATCATTTCCAGTGATAAAACAGTTACTACAATTTGTATTATCCATTACTACAAAGTCACAAGTTACCCTTACATAACCATGTTGGTGTTTAAAAAAAACAGCAGCTTTGTATTTACCAATGGGGTATAGTACTGATCCAAAACCTCTCCAATTTTTATTCTGAAGTGGTTCAAGCTTAAACTTATATTCATTATCAATTTTTTGTAATGTATTAGTGGAAACAACTGAACCAGCAGCTCCTGTGTCCAATACTATATTAACACTTTCACCAGAAATGATAGCTGGAACCGTGATAGGTGTCATTCTAAAGTTATCAGCTTGTATATCCTTAATGATTTCAGCATCCTCAAAATTCATTAAAGATTCATTTGAGTCCATATTTAATATTGGATTTTCAAAGATGGATAAATCATCTTCCAACATACAGACTTCATTTTCATCACTATATGAGATATTGCTGTCATAATCACTTGATTTTTTACTTTTTTCAGTTTCAGTTTCAGAATCACATTGATTTTCAACAATATTTATGTTTTTCTCACATTTGTGACCTTTGACCCAAGGTTTGTTACACTTATAACAAGTATTTGTTTCATACTTTTTAGGTACTACAGGTGCAGTAGGTTTTTTCTGCTTCTCCTGAAGTGTTTTTGAATTCTGAGTTTTAACAGGTTCAACATTTTTCTTATAAGTGGAATACCTTGATTCATTCTTATGGTTTAATAATATTTCATTGCAAATATTAATAAAGTCAGAATATTCAGTAACATTAAATGTTCTAGCTACAACAATGTCTCTGACAGATATAGGTAATTTGTATATTATCTTATCTTTCCATAAGTTAAAATCCATATGAGGCTCAATGGCTTTTAATATTTTGATTAAATTCATTAAAAATACCATAGGTTTGTCACCATTCAACGGATTATACCTAGTCTTCTCATAAAGTCTCTGCTGAGTAAGCCTAAATTTAGAACCTCCAAATTGTTTTTCAATAAGTTGTTTCCATTCAGCCCAAGAGTAGTCTCTACCCTCACTTAAGACAGCTTCAAACCATAATAAAGCAACATCCTTAAATAAAGAAATTAATTTTGATGTTATCTCTTCATCTGGTAACTTATATGAGAATTTCAAGTTGTCAATTCTTTGAATAAAATGTTGCCAATCAGAGCTGGATTCCCCATCATAAGTTGGGTACTGATCCACCTTAGGCCAGTTCTTCTGATTGGATTTTATCTCACTAATCTTAGGTAAATTCAACAACTCATTCACGTTTGATAAATGGTCTTGTATTTCTTCCTGCACCGATTTGTGACTTACATTTTCAGATTTGACACTACCACCAGATGGTTTTAATTGTGGTGGTATAGGGAAGAAAAGAGATTCACTTTTGCCAATGAAAGGATTATTATTATATTGACTATACTTATGATTATCCTGGTTCATCAGTAGATTGGCATTTTCAATCTCAACTTTAGTTAATCTTTGTAGCAACTCAGAGACACTTTGATTTGTCTGGGCAAAAGATAACTTTGTTCTTGATTCAGTTTTTAATAAATGTGTTTCATATAATTTTTCTAACTCACAAAATTTGTTTGAAAGGTCATTATATTTATTACTCAATGAATCATATTTAAGAGTTAGAGACAAATGTTCTTTCTCTAATTCTTTGTTACATGTCGCTAATTGAGAAATGTTCAATGTCAAGGATGAAATTGTATCACTAGTGAGCTTAACTGTTTGTTCCTCACAATCAGTCATACTATTCCACAATGCTGAAAAAATTCTATGGACAGTTGGATTATTGTTAAAATATTCCATGTCCTCCTTTTCAATTCTCTCACTCTCCTGTGAACTTCTCATCTCACTAGTAGGTGGTTGCAACTGAGGATTAACTGTATTATCATTTTAAATAGTACTGTTATTGTGGACAAAAGACAAGTCAGGTGTATCTACTCTAAAACCTAAATTTCTTAAATCCTCCTCTATTTTTTGTACAGACTTAACATCAATAGAATTACCTATATTGTAATTATCAGTATTATGTCCAATCTGAGAGGGTAAGTTACTTAACAAGGGATGGTTGCCAGTCCTGATTTTTGGCGCTTTTTTCCCTTGTAAGGGTGAGCTGAGGAAGTCAGATGAGGGGGTGGATCCCTGTTGCAACTGTGGCTTGTCCACTGTTGGTGAAACCAGTCCCATTTCCATTTGTCTACCAGGATTTTCTCCTGGGAGTGAGTGGACCCTCCTTGGGTAGGGGGTTGCTGATTTGATTGACTGGGCTGGCCTCCCTTTAATTCTGCCATTGCCTGATCCATCTGCTGAAACCCTACCTTGCAATTGTTTTGCAACTGCTCTACTTCTTTGAACATGAGAGATTTTGATTCCTCCAACTTCAGAACCTGTTTGGCCAGGTGGGACAGTTGATCCTGAAGAGGATGAGATGTCTTTTTTATAGTTATCTTTTTTAAGAGGGCATCATTTTCCTCTATACTCATGCTTTCTGGCTGGGGGTACTGTTGTCCCTCCATGGTGATGTCCTGGAAAGTTTTTGTTAGCTTTAGACCTGGTATTATAAGCAGGCTTTACACTTACACTATCCTGAGGAGCACTCATATTGTTCAGAATGACAATATTTTACGTCTACAAAAGGAAAAAACTCTATGGAATTAGTAGACAAATAATATTAGCAATTATATTACTAATAAAAAAGCAATGGAGCTTACCCTGAATTTATATCTTTATTTATTTAAATAAAATGTAAGAAAAATTCGAAAAAATCTGTTAAAAATATAATAATAAGTTTAACTAGACCTCTATAAGGGTGAATAATTAGCTTAACAAGCTTTAGCCAAATACCAATTTAATTGGGTGTTATATTGGTGTCCAAATACCAAGTGAAATGGGGTTTATATTGGGTACAGTTACTACTGTAAATATCTAATTTTTATGATAAAAAATTAGTAAAATTATTTTAAGGGTTCTTTTCCACAATCAATGAGTTATTATGACCCACTAATATGCAGAAGAATCAAATATTTGGTTAATTTTGAGCTGTACTAAGGTAAAAATCACGTCCCAAGGCTTATACTAAATAATAAGTAAAATATAAGTAAAGACCCCCAATTGTCAGTATAGTCTAGTATATAAGTATGATATAATAGTGTTATTTTATGGTCCTACTACTTATTGATAAATTATTTAGTGATTAAACCTCAGGGGAAGACTATTAGAATAGTTATACTCAAATAAAACTCACAATACTTGGATTTAAATGCGTGCTAGTGGTGGAAAATAGAAGAATAAAATATAGTTATAGCTTATATAAAGATAATATCAATTTATAAGGGCTTTATAATATATTTCTGAATGCTAATAATTGTATTGTAGTGATTGTTTGAATTGTAGTAATTGAATGATGATAATAAACCGTCAAAATCCCTCCTTACTTATACCCAAATCCACTGGAGTGCACAGACATTCAATCCAGATGATGTCACTGCTATCCCCAGCAATTACAGCACTGTGAGGGCACATCACCTCCCCATGGCGTCCACTTCAAGAAGTTTCAACACCCAGACCTCCAGTAAGGACCCTCCATCACTATTAATAATAACACATATCCATACCATAAATAGAAAACCCAGATAAAAGCGGATACCATAAAGAAACAGGTAAAATAAATAATCAAAAAGAGATTTAATGAAACTAAAAGCATATAAAGGAAAAAAATAAAATGTCCAAGCCCCCAATAACATCCCCAAGCATCCATATTAACCCAGAAACATCCTTCTAACCCATAAATCCGTGAATAACCATCCAAGGAAGTAATTTTAGTTGTCCAAACTGGGTGTATGCGCCTGATATATGTGTCTATGCTTCTGTAGGCGTTGTGAGTCCACTGATTTCGTCCATATGACCTAAAATAAGCAGAAAAACAAAGGTTATAGGCTATTAAGGGGCTAAAACCCACTTATATACCTAAATATACATAATATACTGCATATTTCACTGAATATGAGATTTATGTATACATATAAGTTTATGTATGTCAATAATTACTTCATATAACTTAAGATAAGTATATTATGACTCTATTAACACCTTAATAAATATTATTAGGCCATGGATTAGCTATTTAAACTATTATAAGTTATATAATAGAATAATAATTATATATATATAATAAAATAATATATATTATTATTTTAACCTTATTTTTAAGATATAAGCTTAATCTACTTAAGGTTATCTTATTTTAAGCATAAGAAATACTCAGTCCTAAGGATATTTAGGCTGACAAGCTATTAGCTATCATTCATCGTCTTAAAAAATGGCACTCTTTTCTTCTCAGCCTAGATAGTCTTTTTCAGATCCTGACTGACCATAATTCTTTGAAATACTTTATGCCTTACAAAGTGTTAATCAGGCGTCAGGCCAGGTGGGCTGAATTTCTGTCTGAATTTCTTTTTTCTATTTCCTATCTCCCAGGTGAGAGCTGTATTGTCCCAGATATCCTGTCATGTCAGGACAACAATTACCTACAGCGGGGGAACGCATTTTCTGACAAGAACCCAGAAAATGTGAAATCAATATTCAAAAAATCAATGTTAACTACTCATCAACTTAATTTGATGAAAATTCAATCTTTTCAAAATCCACTATTTAACATCCTCTAAGCTCACTCAAAGGACAATTATTGTTTAAGGTTAAAAGACAAAATACTCTCAAAGCAAGGGGCCAAAAGATTTAGTATTGAATCAGGTCTATTAGTCTTTGAAGGTAGAGTAGTCATACCTGACAAAAATGAAATAAAATTATGGATTTTCAATAGTCAACATGATTCAACATTAGCTGGTCATTTTGGTGTTGATAAAACCTGCCTATTAATAGCGAGAGAATTTTTCTGGTCAGAAATGACCAGAGAGATCAAGGCCTATATAAGATCTTGTTACGAATGTAATAGGAATAAGGCTCCCCATCATCCAAAACATGGGTTGCTTCAATCACTTCCTATTCCCTCTAAACCTTAGGAGTCTTTATTGATGGATTTTATTTCTCAACTTCCTCTTTCTAATAATTTTGATTCTATATTAGTAATAGTAGATAGATTTTCAAAAATGTCTATTTTCATAAAAGCCACTACTACTTCTACAGCAGAATATTTGTCAAAATTGTTTCTAGAGCACGTATTTTCCAAGAATGGCTTACCTAATGATATTATTTTAGATAAAGGCTCATTGTTTGTATCTACATTCTGGACTCAATTGTGTTGAAAACTCAATATCACGAGGAATCCCTCCACGGCCTATCATCCTGAAACCAATGGGAAAACGGAAAGGGTCAATCAAATCCTTGAGCAATACCTCCAAATGTTTGTCAGTTATCAACAAGACGATTGGACCACATGGTTACCATTGGCCAAATTTTGTTTATAATAACTTGACTCATTCTTTTACATGACAACCTCCTTTTGAAACTGTTTATGGAAGACATCCTCGATTCAACTGAATCAATGTAGGAACTAGTCATCTTGCAGAACATTCTCTTCAAGCCATATCATGACTCCAAGAAGAACTTAAATCAAACTTGGAATTAGCAATTAAAAGGTACAAGGAAAAGGCCGACAAACATAAACAATCTGCCCCTTCCTTTAAACCAGGCGACAAAGTATGGCTCGACGCACAAAACATTAGAACAACTTGACCATCTAAGAAACTTGCCGAAAAACGCTTGGGACCATTTGAAATCTACTCCGAAGTCTCTAAAACTTCATTTCAACTCTAGCTACCTCCTAAATGGCAGGCTATTCACCCTGTTTTCCATGTATCTCTCTTGGAACTGGCTCAAGAAACATACCCAGGCAGGAACCAACCTCCTCCAGAATTGGTCAAATTAGAAGACCATCTAGAGTGGGAAGTAAGCTGTATCCTTGATTCAAGAATGGGCAAGGGGAAACTTCTATACCTCATGGAATGGGAAGGCATCCTCGATGACTTAGACAAAACATCCTGGGAACCAGCCATCAATTTTTCTAATGCCCCTGAACTCTTAAAATTGTTTCATCTTAAATATCCTTTAAAACCAAAACCTTGAAAATCTCTTTTATTTTTATTTTTCTTCTCTTTCAAAGAGTTTTTTTATCGTTCTTTAAAAATAAATAAAATAAAATAAAATAAAAAAATAAATTTAAATTTAAAAAATAAAATAACAAAAACAAAGTCTTAAAAAATTCATTAAAATAAAATCTTAAAAATCAATAATTCCTTTAATTTTCTTTCTTTTCTCCTTTTAAAACGTTTCTTTCTGTTTCAAAATAAAATTTTTATTTCCTTATTTCTTTTTCTTCAAATTATCAAAATTTTTCACAAACTCAATACAACAACCTTTCTCAAACTCACTTCAACCTTTAAATCTCTCTTTTAAAATCCTTTGAACAAATTGCTCTTTTCTTTCAAATTCTTTTCTTCAAAATAATTTTTTTCCTTTCTCTTCAAATAACCAAAATTTCTCAAAAATAACCTCAAACAAATTTTTACAAATAACATTTTTCTTTTTCTTTTTTCTCATTAAATTTTCATTTAAAAACATAAACCCAAATTTTTCAATCAACTATTTTTTTTACTTAATTTTTTTTTCTTTTCATAACTTAAACTAAAATTTCCTCAGTTAAATATTCTTTCTTTTCTTTTTTCATTCAAATTTTCTTCTTTCAAAATTTAAAACATAGTTATTATTCAAATATTTTTTTCTTTTTTTTTCTCTTTCAAAATCTTATAAAACATATAATAAAATTTCAATTAAAACAACAAAATCAATAGAATAAATAAATATCCAATTTACATTTGCTTTCTACTTTTTTTTCTTTCCCTCTTTTCTTTTTTCTCTACCCATTTCAAATCTTCTCTTTAATTTTCTCCAACACCACCCTTGTTTTCTTTCTGCATTTTTCAAATACCTCCTCCTCTCCAATTTCAAGTAACTCTTCTGCCATATCAAAGGAGGCTGAATTGACAATCTTGTCGATCTTGTCACCTAATTTTTTTATTAATCAAACTTTTCGACCCTGCCGAGGCTTCTTTGACTACACCTGATCAAGGGTTTCCTCCTCCTCCTCCTTCAAATAAACTGCCAGTTGAGTGGCCTCAACTAGCAGCAATGGAATATCTTTCACAATTGGAGCTTCTTTGATGACATCTGAATTCTAAAATTATAACATATAGTCATCAGTTTAAATTAAAAAACTTGAAACAAGAAAAAAGGTAAAACTCACCTCAAAAACAGGATCGGGTTCTAAAAACAACTTCAGAGTGACCTCTATTGTCACTCCCTTCTCCTCCTCATCATCATCCTTGATGATAATCTGTTGTTTTTTCAGAGGACGGTTTGAGATGGTAACCTCATCCTCATCCTCTTCAACTAGTTCATCCACCTCTTCTTCCACCCCTCGTTTTTAACATGTGTCCTGGGATACCCAAGTCACCACGGTATCTTTGACCACGTTTTCCTCTTCTTCCACTGATCAATCATCCCCAACCAAAACGTCCCAAATATCTTTGACCACCTCTTTGTTCTTAGGTATCACCCAGTACTTAGTCCCCATAAACCTCCTCTCAATATCCCCGTTTTATGTAAGGGCATCACAGGTCACCCCTCTACAATGACAAAATTTGCATTTTTGGCAAGGTCCTTGTGTGGCCATGCTTTTGACGCAGAAATATTCCATTGATGCACAAGCCATGCAAGCGTGGGTATATTGGTGAGTAACAATACTGCCATCAGCTTTGGGGTGTGGAGGCATGGGAATGGGAGTGGGGCAGTTAGAAATAATAATAAAATTTTAAAGAAGAAGTAAATGAAAATTATTGTGTGGGAAGAGTATGTTCTCACACTCAATGGAGCTTGCTTCTTATACCTGGGAATTTGTCACGCTCCACATGACACTTGAGGCAAAATCAGATCATTAAATAAATAATAAGGAGGTCTAAATCCATTTTCAAAGCGCAGAAGCAATTCTACATAGAGACTGCAACTTTCCTTTGTGTACTCACTAATCAACCACACTTATCAAAATTTTAAATCTAAATTAGTCAATCTCTCAATAGTGTGTTTAGTATTTTCTTTGATAAGTGACACACAGAGCCATAGTTAATTTAATATTCCTCAAAGGTTTTATTGTGTGTCTGTGGGTTATTAACAGGGGTAGTGAGCATGGACAGGATGTTAGTGGAGGATCAAGGGGTTAACAGATGTTAGTGAGGAGGGTCCAGGTGTAACAGGTGTTTTTTTTGGAGGTCTGTGGTGAGCGGAATGATGGATGGGCATTAGGTCAATGCGAGGAGGAGTAGTGGATATAAAAGGGATGGGATTTTGGTTTGACATTCTTTAGAATTAAATTATAAAACGTATATATAGTTAATAGCTGTAAAGTTTCATGTTAAATCATTATTATTGTACATTTACTTATTTTCTCAGTAATCATTTCTAAAAACTTAAATCTTTGATTATTGAGTTTCCAACCCTTTGTGAGATCCTAAGAATATTAATATTACCTTTAAATTATATTAAGATTCTTATCAAACATATCTCCAAGAAGTATCTTTTCCTTTGACTCATCTTCAATTCACTTCCTTGAATATTTCCTCTGTACTTCAAAGAAGTCTCTAAACTTCTTTCTCAATCTCACTTTTCCAGGAGCACCCTCAACCTTATGCATAGGTTGTCCAGTGAAAAAGAAGGATATTAACACAAAATGGAATTTTGAACCAAATTTGGTCATTTTGATGATTTGGTAATGCCATTTGGTTTGTGTAATGTGCCTTCTATTTTCTAAAATTCACCAACAGCATCTTCAGGGATAGAGTAGGGATAGATGTAGAAGTATATCTGGAAAATATCTTTATTTACTCCAGATCAATGAGGGAACACCAGATACACATGAAGGATTGTTTTCAGAGCTTGAGGAAGGCACAAGTATGGTTGAAACCAGAAAAATGTGTGTTCTCAGTAAGTAAAATACTCTACCTAGGGATTATCATTTCAAAGGATAGGGTTTAAATGGATCAGGAGAAGGTAAAGGCAGTAACAGTGTGGCCAACACCAGCACCAGTAAAGGAGCTCCAGTCATTCTTAGGCTTTGAAAACTTTTACTTTTGATTTATTGGAAATTACTCCCACATCTGCCAACCACTGCACAACCTCACAAAAAGGAAGCCAAATTTTCTTGGAAAAGTATTCAACAAGATGTGTTTTACTATCAGAAAAGATAATTTTTAACTTCCCCTATTCTTACAATCCCAGACTTAGTAAAGCCATTTGCTCTAGAATGTGACTGCTCAAACTTTGAGCTAGGTGCAGTATTATTCCAATATGATGGTGAAAATTTCTTAAACCTAGTATCATATTTGTCAAATACACTTCTAGGAGCCAAATTAAACTATCAAGTATATGATAAGGAGCTATTGGAGGTGGTATACAGTATGCACCTGGTGCCACTATCTAGATGGAGGGCCACACTGGTTACAAGCTATTATCTACACAGATCTCTAAAACTTGCAAACATTCCTGACCCCTTAAAGATTGACTTGCCAGAAAGCAGACTAGACAGAACTGCTAAGCAGTATTTACTTTGTTGTTCAGTTCTGACCAAGAAAAAAAAGTGGCAAATCAGATGCATTATTTCAATTTCCTGACTTGCACCCAGCTCCAAACCAGCTGCACAATGTTGGTACAACCTTTTTTAAGGGGGGGCTTAAAGAGGGGGTAATCCTAGATGAGGCAGAATTGGTGGATGAGTATTTGATGAAATGGGTAACAAGGGAGCAGGAAAAAGATTATGAAGTTCAGAAATTAGTTAAGGTGCTCTTTTATAAGAAGGTATCAGTAAGGAATGGATCGGAGGAGTATCTCCTGTAAGGGGAAGCTCTGTATTGAAATGTGAGAATAGTGGTTCCAAGTGATGAAGATCTTAAGAGACAAGTGGTCAGATCAAGGCATGACTCCCCAACAGAAGGACACCCAGGACGGCTGAAGAAAATGTAGATGGTAAATCACAACATATACTAGAAGTCCATCAAGGCATATGTCCAGCACTACATAGCAGTGTGTGATTTTTGCCTAAAGCAAAAGGTCAGCCCAAAAGCTATGCCACTAATCACATTAAGCATAGCCAATCAGCCATAGCAGTAACTCTCTTAAAATCTTATAGTAGAGATACCCAACTCCCAAGGAAAGAATGCTATCCTCACAGTAGCTCACCACTGCACTAAGATGGCACACTTTGTCTCCAGCACTACAAAGGTTACATCAGAAGGTATTGCAGACTTAATGGTGGGGCATGTCTGGAAGTTGCATGGATTACCTGAAATTATAGTATCAGATAGGGGAAGTACTTCTCACTCTAAGTTGCTAAAGGCAATCAACTATCAGCAAGATGATTGGGTACAGCTGCTACCACTGGCTGAATTCTCATACAAAAATTGGACACATGTTGCAACAGGCATTTCACCTTTCTATGTCAACCATGGATACAATCCAATATTCACAATTGGAATCCAATCTGTTTTGCAATATCAAGGAGCTGAAGAGCAGATTCAGAAAATACTAAGTATACTTCAAGAGTTAGAAGGAGCACTCAAGTTATCTCAACAGTCAATGAAGTGCCATCATGATCAAGGGGAAACCAAGAATTATGAGCTAAAGGCACCATGCAATATGGGGGGAGGACTTGCTATAAATTCTGCAACCTTGAACCCTAATTTATATCTAATTGAGCACACATTGAGGCAGTGCTGAAACAATCATGAAGAAATGTTGAATTTACTTTAAAACACCTTGAAACTAATTTGAACCTTCATTGAACCACAGTTGATCAATAGTTCAAAAAATATTTATAATTGAATTAGAGGATATGTTGAAGAGATGTAAAAATAAATGAACCCCACTATCAAACTAGCCTTGTGGCTTCATAAGATTTTGAAAAATCATAAATTTTTTCATTTTTGAATCTAATAAAACTCTCAGATACTTTAAATTGTAAGATATTTTACAAAAATTTAAAGGTTATTCACCCTATGAATATATAGATAATACATCCAATATTTTAAAAAATTATTTATTAAGAAATATTTATTGAATTTCAATATTTCATTAAATTTTTATCAGTAAAAAATTGAGAAATAAATGCCTTTTCTCATTATATCAATCAATATTATTATTTATCTATCCATTTTCAAAACATTTGTGGAAGTTGAGACACTCTTTAAAATAATTTAACATTAAATTTAGTCAATAGAACAATTTGTAAGTTTTATTTACATCCCATATTTATATAAGTTAAAACAGGAAGTGGGCTCAATTCTATTAAAAATTTAACTTATCATGATCATCATAATATCAAAAGAATAAAAAATTCAATTTTTATTAGAATAAAATCTATGGTTAGTAAATAGTGAAAAATATTTTTGAGTTTTTTTTGGGATGTTTCATGCCATTATGATTTTAAAGTCACAAAATATATTATATAATTTTTCTGCTTACATTGTTTCAAAATTTTCCTTACAAGTACTTTCCTTCCACAAACTTCAAATCTCATTCTTCTCCTATCTAAAAGTTTCTCCCTCTTACATTTTATTTAAGTCTACAAAGAACTGTCCCATCACAAACCCTTATTCCCCCTTTTCCACCCATAATTATCCCATTACACCCCACCTAGCTTATTTTTCTCCCCTTACCACCCTATTTATTTCCCTCTTCACCACATTCCACCCCAACTTTCTTTATATCACTACTTTTTCTCCCCTTCTAACTCTTTTTAATCTAGAGGCACAAAAGGGGGTGATTTGGAAAGCCATAGGGGTTGAATGAAAATTGAATGGGTGGATTGGGGTGTGGTGGGGAATGTCTGGGGTGAAGAGTGAAAAAATGTGGGTTGAAAGCAAAAGAATTTTAGTTAGTTATAAAAGAAGTGGGGTGGAGTTGAGGCAAAAATTGATAGAGTAAGGTTAAAAGGGGTGGGGTAGGGTAGGGAGAGGGAAGAAAGGAGTGGTGAGGGATGAGGATGGTAGCAAAAGGGGTGGAGTTGTGTTCAAAGTGAAAATAGTGTGGAAAGGAATAATTAGGAGGGCTTAAACTTGGATTTTGAAGCTAAAGCAGTGTAGAAAATGTATTAGGAATGCAATAAAAGGGTGGGGGTTGGTAATAGAATTAACAGAAATGAAAATGTAGAAAAAGTTGTTTGGAGAGATTGACAGGTTGTCAATTGAGATAGCAAAAAATAGAGAGTGTACTCTATTCTTTGGGTGAACATCAGATTCCACTCTCTCATTCTACAGCTCTATTCTTCCAAAATGAAAAATTATTGATAATTATCTTTTATTGATATTTTTGAAGTTAAAACTATAGTTTATAAGTCATTATTTAATATTTTTTATATGCAATGCACTTTAAGACTAAGAAAGTAATATAATAGAATAATTGGTAACAAAATACTATTTTTCTTTTTTTAAAAATAATTGAAAGTATGCTTCTGATAAGTATAAATGATATAAATAAATAATATAACAGGAAAATTGTAACAAAAAGTTGAAAACTAAAACAAAACATTTAAAGAAATTTTAAACAATTGAAAGTATGTATTTTATGAGTTTATTGTATTTATTTTTAAATTTAATAGTAAAATATGTTTCTTAGATTAAAAATATCTTTGAATTAAATTAAATGATTCAAGTAAAGTTTGAAGAAAAGATCTATCTACATATATAACCATTTAGCTTCATTTATTATTTTGTGATTACTATATATAACTGGATAATTGATTGTAATAACTGAAAATTTAAAAAACTTTAATAATTTATCTTCCCCAATATATTTACAATAATCTATTAAGTAACAGAATAAAATTTCTGAGTTCTTTCTTTTTCTAGTTTTATTTATTACAATGACTATATACGTTTTCAAAAAAATTATTTATCATGTTTTTGGTGGAACTTAGATTGAACTCTTAATGCAATGCTGTTTCCAAGTGTGTTTCAAGCTGAGTTAAGCCATGAAAAAATTTATACTTTTTTAGAAATTTTATTAAGTATTTTTAAATATTAAAATAATTATATTTTTAGATCAAAATATTTTTATTAAATACTTTGAAGTTGTGAAAATAAATAAAAATGAAGAATCATTTTGATAAAATATCATATTAAAATTTTTTTTAATTTGATCATATATAATTATGATATGAGTTCTTTCCATATTTCAGATTAAGAAAATAACTTAAAGTTAATTTTATACAACTATATTATATAAAAAAGGTATCAGCTCTTTTGCTTAGATTTGAAGTACTTCAAAAAAAATTGCTTTAGGTAAACATCATATTTATTTTTTAGATTTATATTTGTAGGTTGAAAAAAAGCCTCACAGAATAAAATTGGTGGTTTTGTAAAAAAACTAAGTAAATGTCAGCCAGGCTACTAGACTTACCCAGTGAAATAATTTATTATTTACTGGATGAAGCCGCACCTTATCATTTTAATTATTATTTATTTATAATTTAGTTACATTAAAATTAGTTATAATAAATTAACTAATTACAGAATGATAAAATTAAAAAATTAAATAATTAATTAAAATTAAAAATATAAAATTGTCCCTTATATTTTTCTCTAACACCATGCTCATTTGACAGGGTGGAAAATTAAATTTTTTTATTAAAAAATAGATATTAAGATAAAATAAGATTTTAATATTCAAATAATACTAAATATATACAAAAAATTCAAATTTCTTATTTAGAATTGACTTCTACAGTAAATATTAAATAAATTGATGTATTTCTGACATACTCTGTAAATACATCTTTTTGATGCCTTCTTTTTAGAATAACTTTATTATTTGAAATACTCCTTCTGGAATATTATTTTCTCTCTCTCATACTACTGATTTTAGAATTTGATTGCCGTGCTTTGTCTCTCCTTTGCCTATAAAAGGCCTCTCTTTTTGTTGTCTTTTAATCATTCTTTTTTACCAACTTAATTATTACCACAACTACAATATAACACTTATTTCTTATATTTTATATCTTTAGTATTTACAAGGACGTAATTCTAATCTATAACTTATATTAATATTTTAAATCTACCTCTTATCATTGAGTAAACATCATCTTTGATTGAGAAATAAGTACTAAATTATTGAGAGTCCAATTAATCCTTAAAATCTTCATACAAACTCTGTACCAAAGCTTCTAGACCAAAAGTGTACCTTGACAATTGGGATCCTTTCCAAAATATTGACGGCGCAACGTTACTTGAGGCGTAATCGAGGGGAACATCGGCGTACAAGTACCTGTAAAAGACGAGATAAGGCGAGAAAACGACGAACGTCAAACGTCATGTGATAAAAGTTTTTGCTGCAAACAGGAATTGAACCGCGCTTTAAAACTTAAGTTCATATACTGACTAAACATTGTATATATTGTGGTAATTATTGTCATTACTATTTGTGGGTTACTCTTCACTCTTCATTTGCTACATATTTCCTTTTACTCAGCACTTTGTAAGTGGCATTAATTTGCTCATTTTACAGGGGGAGGTGTCTGGTAATTTGGAATTTATTTTTTATTATTATATTTTTTTTTATTTTTCCTGGTTGACCATAATAGAGCAATAAGTGTTCTTAGTCCCAGAAGTAATAAAATAATTATATTTTAATATTAATTATTATAATTTTTCAGTTGACATTTGTCCTGATTAATTTAAATTTTAATTGTTCCAGTTGACAAATTGTCCTGACAATAATATTTTTTTTATTAATAAATAATTCACATTTAATTACTTCAGTTGACTTTGAGTCCTGGTAATTCAATAAATCTTTTTAATTAATAAAACTCATATTTAATTACTTCAGTTGACATTAAGTCCTGGTAGTTAAGTGATCAGTAATAAAATTTTAAAATAAAACCTCATATTTAATTACTTCAGTTGACATTAAGTCCTGGCAGTTAAGTGATCAGTTAAAATAAATTTTTTTTTAATTAATAAAGATTCATATTTGATTACTTCAGTTGACAATAAATCCTGCTAATAAATTAGTTGATTTAAATTCTGAAAATAAAAAATTAATATTAAAAATTCTAATTTATTTCTACAGTTGATTGTATTATAATCCTGGTTTTAAATTTTTTTTTATTATTAATAAATTAATTTTATTTAAGTTGATTTTTATCCTAAAAAAGATTTTTTTTTTATTTTTATTTTATTTCTGTTAAATAAAATTTAAAAATAAAGACTAATTAATCTTATTGTCTCTTTTCTTCATTTCAGTAGAATCTTAAAATGACTGACCAAAGTGGTTCTGCTGCACGAGAAGAAGAACTAGACTTAATTGATTATGATGAGCCTAATTCTGGAAGTTCTCCTTTAACAAGAAGAATTTCTCAAACTAATAAATCCTTGCCCCAAACAGGATGTAGAAATGGAAGAAGTAGAAATCCATTGGCTCCCCAGTCCCAAGAGATGGTGGAAGTGTCCAAGTGGCAGTGGGACTGGCTCAACACTCAGTGGGACTACTTGGCTCAAAACCAGCATCAGTTACCTCAGGTAGGTCCATCAAGGCCCACCCAGGCCAACCCCACTCCTCCCCACCCTTATCAAGGAGTCAAAAGAAGAAGGAAGCCCAATATGGTGATACCCAGCAAACCCTGGTACATCCCTCTATTGACTCTCAAGTGCCTTTTCTTGTGGCTGACTCTGTTCCTTCAGGTAAATCTGGAAGGCAGGATGAAACCTTGAGACCTATAGAGGCTGGGATTAGTAGACTGATATCTCATGTATCTAATCCATTACTTTTAATTGCTACCTCAATGATTAATCCTGATATGGCTGTGATTGATGAAACTCTTGACCCTGACTTCTATGAGAGTCTGGAAAGTTACTCAGTTTCCTTATTGAGAAACACTCCAGATGTAGCAAGAATTAATGATGAGCACTTGAGAGATATTATTGCCAAGCAAAATCATATAATGAACAATATGCAATTGACTCAGAGATATAATAGTTTGTTAACTGATCAGGGTTATCAAGCATTAAGAAGTGAAGCACAGAGAGTCTCTGATGAATTGTCTCATTACAAAGCAACCCATTAAAAGAAAGTTGCTTTATGGCAAAATATAAAAAATGATTTGTCTAAACTAAAAGATACTGTATCTTCCTGTTGCCAGGAGGTAGAGATAGATAAGATAAATCTGAAAAGATTGAATCACAATTTTTCATCTTTTCAACATAAAAATCAATTATTTTTTGCAACTATCAATGAGAGTTTATCTAGTCTTCCAAGAATGAATACAAGACTAACAACCATTGAAGAAAAATTGAACTCATTGTTAAATGACCAAAAATATTCTGACATTTCTGTGAAGGAACATATAGTGCAGGATGCTCAAATAGTACCTTTGGCTAGTTCATCTAAAGTAAAAATAGCTCCAGAAATACCTGTTGATAACACTGAGTTTCCATCAAAAACTGATGATGCACCAGGATCTGCAACAGAAGGATTAAACAATGAGATTTCAGGACAATTAGATAAATTACAGCTGCTTCTTACTCAGAAACAAGCTAGTATTAAGAGACTCCTTCAAATCAAAAGAATTGGCCAAAACTTGCCAGTACCCAACATTTGATGGTGATTCTTCCTCTGATTGGCAACAATTTAATTGGAGAATTGATAACTTAAAAAATTCTTACAAACTCCCAGATGAGGAAATTGTGTCCAAGTTAATTTCTTTGTTCACTAATGTTGCCCTGATGTGGTATGAATCTGTTCTCCTGGATGGGAATGACTACTCATGGGAGGATTGGAAGAAATTAATTAAAGCACAATTTGGTGGCTCCAAGTTCAGAATGGCTCAACAAAGGCAGTATGAGGAAACTAGATATAGCTCTTCTACTGATAAACCTATTGAGTTTTTAATGAAACTTGTAAAAATCTTAAGGGCAATGGACCCAAATATGGAGTTTGATTTATGGAAGGACAGGATCCTCTATAAATTACCAATGTCTCTGAGAGACTTGATAGTGGCTAGGACTGAGTTCTCCAAAGAACCCTCTTCTTTCATTAATACTTGCAATGAGATACTTCTAAACAATAAGTATGATGCAAGAAGATTCATTCCTAGAATCCCTTTGGAGAAACCCTCCACTTACCAACAAAAACCTCTAAAAAGGTTGGTAAACCTTCTGCCCCTGTTTCACCAAAGAAGTATGCAACAAACACTTGCTTCAAGTGCAACAAGCCTTGGCAGAAATACCATGTTTGTGATAAGAAGATAAATCTTGTAGAACAAACAGAGGAGCATGCTGATGACACAGTGGCACTGGATGATACATCAAGTGATTGTGCCAGCAATATTTCATATGAATCTCAACAAGAAATCTTAATGCTGGAAGAAGATATTCATTATTTAAATACTATTGAAATTGATAATAATGATTTATCTACAGTTGAGGATGCTGAGATCATAAAGAACATTGAGGATAACTCAATTGTTATTGCCCCTCTTAAGGCACCAATCTTGATCAATGGAACCAGCATTGAAGTTGTTCTGGATTCTGGAGCTGGAGGAAGTGTAGTATCTGAAAGAGCACTTGCTTCAGTAGATCAAGACTATAAATCTAAACTGATGCCTATCATTTCTGAAAATTGGAGAGGGTATGGCTCTGTTTTGTCTCCCATTGGTAAATACAAAGCCACAGTGTTTTTTAAATATAGCCATGGTTTTGTAAGAGCTATTTGTGATTTTGTTGTCATGAAAAATGATAACTTGAGCAATTGGTTTATTGTAGGGAATGATATTTTAACCAAGTATGGCATAAAATTGGATCCTTCAAACCAATGTTTCACAATGGGGATGAATGGGAAGAGAAAATTTAAGATTTCCTCCCCTAAAAAATTATTAAAACCAGAATGGAGCACATGTAATTTTGTGGTTCAATATAAAGGAGGATCTACAAAGGAAATGCATGCCCTTATGTCTGAAATTGACAATGCTTCTTTTGGAGAACAACTTTCTGGTGAGGATAAAGATTCCATCATTAACTTGATAAAATCTTTTCCTATGGCCTTTGCTCATGGGTCACATGAACTGGGATTAGTTAAAGAGGAAATGAAACTTTCATTGTCTTGCCCATTAACTCATATACCACCTAGTTTAAAGAAGAAGCCTTATCCTGCTTCTCCCACAAAGAGAAAAGAAATTGAAGATAATATCTCTACCCTTTTAAAAATGAATATTATTGAAAAGGTAGTTGAAACACCTAAATATTGTGTTATCTCACCTGTCCTAACTTCTTATGAAAAAGATAAAGCCAGGTTATGTGGTGATTATAGAGAACTAAACACTTATACTGTTGATGATATCTATCCTTTACCTAGAATCAGCTCTATACATGCTACTTTACAGGGTGCTAAATATATCAGCTGTTTGGATGGTAATAAGGAATATCACCAGGTACCTGTTGAGAAAAATTCTCAGAACTTTCTGATGATTACCACTCATATGGGTATTTATAAGTATATTAGGATTCCATTTGGCCCTAAAAATGCCCCTTCATTTTTCCAAAAAGTAATGGATAACACATTCCATCAAGAGATAATTGAAGGATGGCTGATGGTTTATATAGATGATATCATTATATTCTCAAAAAAATTTGAGGTCCATCTTAAACACCTGTGTAAAGTATTCCAGAAAATGGATGAAATAAATATGACACTTGCTTTGAAGAAATGTAAATTTGGTTTCCATTCTTTAAAAGTTCTTGGTCATGTTGTTTCAGGCTTACAGATATGTGTTGACCAGAACAAAGTGGCAGCCATACAACAGGTGAAGGCTCCTACAACAGTGAGAGAGCTCCAAAGTTTTTTGGGAATGTGTGGATACTATAGACAGTATATTAAAAATAACCAAGTCATAGCTTTACCCCTTACCCAATTAACCAGAAAGGATGTTGCTTTTGTCTGGAATAGTGAAAGACAGAGAGCCTTTGACACTATGAAACACTGTTTGATGTCAGCACCAATTCTTGCTTTACCTGACTTTAATCAACCATTTGTTTTGTACACTGATGCCAGTTTCATTGGTCTTGGTGCTGCCCTCCATCAAAAACAAGTGATGAATGATAAAGTTTCAGAAGTAGTAATTTGTTATATTTCATGAACCCTGAGAAATAGTGAATTGAAATATGGTGCTACTCAATTAGAGTGTTTAGCTGTATTATGGGCTCTAGAAAAGCTTCATTAATACCTTGGTGACCAGAAATTTGAACTTGTCACTGACTGCACTGCAGTTAAATCCCTTTTAAACTTGAAAACACCTAACAGACATATGTTCAGATGGCAGCTGGCTGTTCAAGAGTACAGAGGGAGAATGACAATTATTCATAGGGCTGGTATTGTTCACTCAAATGTGGATATGTTATCAAGGTTACCTTTACCAAATGATGACTCTAATCCTGCTTATGATCCTGAGGATGAAATTATTCATATTCATGGGATATATGTGGTTGATATGGAGGAAGAGCTATTGCAGCCTATTCTGGAATCATATGATAGGGACACTGACTTGAAAAAGGTATGCACCATATTAAATGATCCAAAGAATGATTCAATACAAGCATTAATTAAAACTCTCCCACCAAAGTACCAAAATGATTTGGAAAAAGGTAAATTTTCAATTGATGAAGGATATCTATATTATAGAAGAAAGTTGAGTAATGTTATTGTTATTCCTCCTTCTATGAAAGAAATCATCTTGAAAATTTGTCATGATGACATATTAGCTGGACATTTTGATCTTGACAAAACAATGATCAGAATTAAGAACACTGCTTGGTGGGCTAATATGTCTGAAGACACAAAATTATATGTTTAATCTTGTGATTCTTTCCAAAAATCAAAAAGATTAACTGGTAAAAGAGCAGGATTAATGCAACATATTGAACCTCCTGATGCTCCATGGCAAATGATAAACATGGATTTTGTAACAGGATTACCTATTGCTGGTAAAGACAGTTATAACTCTTGTTGGGTTATTGTGGACAGATTCACAAAAATGTGTAAATTTATCCCTACCCACAAGGATGTTTCCACTAAAGAATTAGCTTTCTTATGGTGGTCTCATATGTTTAATACTGCTGGTTTTCCTAAAGCCATAATCTCTGACAGAGACCCAAAATTTACTTCTGAATTTTGGATGTCTCTGATGGATGTTTGTGGTTGTGATCTGAAACTTTCTACTGCCCATCACCCTCAGACTGATGGTTTAGCTGAAAGAATGATTCAGACTTTAGAGGACATGATAAGAAGATATTGTGTCTTTGGCCTTGAGTATAAAGATAATGACAGATTCACTCATGATTGGGTTACCTTACTTCCTGGTTTAGAATTTGCTTATAATAGCACTGTTCATTCTGTTACTCAAAGAAAGCCTTTTGAGCTCTGGCTTGGATATGTTCCTAATACTCCTGCCCAAATTCTCAATAACAAAATACCTAAATTGGATATACATCCTGGTGTAAAATCTTTTCTTCAAATGCAACAACTATGTAGAAATCATGCTCAAAAATTTATTGAAAAATCATTTGAATATGAGAAGAAAAGATGGGACAAATCCCATAAAGAGTACACTTATAAAAAGGGTGATGAAGTATTGATTTCTACAGTCCACTTCAACTTACAAGGTAATAACAAATTGAAAGATCCATTTGTTGGTCCATTTGTTGTCAGAAGAATGATTGGAGATAATGCAGTTGAAGTTATTCTGTATTCTCCATATGACAGAAAACATCCTGTTTTTCCAATATCTCTTTTGAAACCTTACACATCCAATAGTGATTTATTTCCAAAAAGGAGGGTGTCACGCGCCACGTGACACTCGAGGCAAAAGCAGCTCATTAAATCAATAATATTGAGTCCTAAATCTATACTCGAAGCGCAGAAAGCGATTCTCCATAGCAACTGCAATTTCCCTTTGTGTACTTACTATTTAACTGCGCTAGCCTAAACTCTAAATCTAAATTAGTCAATCTTCCAATAGGGTGCCTTAGTCTCCTTTTCAATAAGCGACGCACAGCGTTAGGATCAACGTAATAGTACAGTAGTAGTTTTCATTAAAGTTTTGTTAATTAATTAAAAAAGGGGTAAATTGAGCATGGACGGATATTTAGCGAAGAGGGTCTAAGTGTATGTTAGTAATAGTCAATGGCATGGGAATGGTGCGATGAAAGGGAGGTCAATGCGAGGAGAAATAAAGGATATAAAATGATTGGGTATTTGGTTCGATTTTCCTTAGAATTAAATTATAAATCGTATTTACATTAATAGTGATAAATCTTTAAAGTTTAATCATTGTTACTTTATCTTTCTTTTATTTTCTCAATATTCATTTCTAAATCCTAAATCTTTGATTATTGAGTTTCCAACCCTTCAAGAGATCTTAAGAATTCCTATTACCTTTGAAATTATTTTATAATTCTTCTCAAACAAACCTCGAACTGGTAACTCTTACTTCGAGTGACCTTCGAATCACTTCCTCGAATCATTCCTCTGTGCTTCGAAGAAGTTTCTAAATCTCTCATCTCACTTTCAGGAACATCCTCGACCTTGTGCGTAGGTCGTCCGGTGACAGTATAATTTAATTCTCCGTAGTTCTCATTCTTCGCACTACTACGTCCTTTTAGGTGTTTTAAAGTTTTAAAAATGGCACCTGTTCAACGCACTCCTCCTACGGGTGATACTACTAGAGCTCGCGCTAGAGGCAGGCCAACAGCCACAAGGTCTGTTTCCCGCACTCACTATAAGGAACCACTCGACCTTAGGGAACGGCAACATTCAGTTCAATCTGTAGAAGACATCCCTCAAGATTTTGAGGATTCTAGTGATGAAGAAGAAGGAGAGGATACAATGCAGGAGGCACCATCCGCCCCAGCCAATCACCCTTCTGGTCAATCCTCAGAACCTGGACCATCTAACTCTCAGGAAGATTTCATGAGACTTTTCATGAAAACCCTTTCAAATCCAACGTCTTCAGAGGGATCTAAGTTCAAAACTCCTTCTATGAAATCTCCTGACAAATTCGACGGAGATCACCCCGACAGATTGTGACCCTTCTTGCAAACCTGCAAGCTACTGTTCCATAATGACCCTTGAACCTTTAACAGCGACCAATCAAAGGTTGTTTACGCTTCTTCATTCCTAGCCGGGAAAGCAGCAAGATGGTTCGAACCTTATCTGCTCATGCTTTCTTTGACAGAAACCCACTTACTTATCAATAATTGGGAAAAGTTCGAAGACCAACTTTTTACGTTGTTTGGGGACCCTAATGAAACTGACAACGCAGAAATTGAACTTGATTTTCTTCGCATGAGTGATAATGGTAAAGCCTCTGAATATATCTCAAACTTCAGAGCACTTCAAACTCGAGTAGGTTGGAATGATGCTGCCCTTAAGTATCATTTCAAGAAAGGACTTCCTTCGAGGATTCTGGATCAATTAAATCTTCACGGTCAGAAGATGACTACTTTAATGGATTTAATGGATCGAACCCTTGAACTTGACGGAGTTTATCAAGGACGACTTCAACATTGTCGATATGCCAACAAATCTCAAGGCCTAAATTTTAAATCGGGATCTTCTTCACACCCACGACCAAATCAATCCTCCTCAACTCAATCCAAACCCAATAAGGGAAAGGATAAACCTCAACCAAAAGGCTCGACCCCAGGCAATATCAGCAAAGTACTTGATCCTAAAGGGGAACTTAAAGAAGCTGAGAGGAAGAGAAGAGCAGATAATGGGTTATGTATGTATTGTGGGGGTAAGCACAAGTTGGAAGACTGTGTAAAGTTGAAGGAAAGAGAAGGTACTAGTTCGAAGTCAAAAAACTAGTAGATAGTTTACTTGTGTGCAAAGCAAACTATCTTATCTCTCCCAGTGCACAGAACCTCCATGTCTTAAGGACTGGAGTTGCCTTAAACCGCTTGAGATTCATTCTTTTTAAGGAGGATATCCTTTTCAGTTGTCTTATAGACTCTGGAGCTTCAATTTCTTTTGTTAGTTTATCTTTTTCCGAGAAGCTTCAACTAACATTTACAGATATCGATCGAACTCCAATCTATTTGGTAGAATCAGAGGAACCCAAATATTGGGTAAGTAAGAAAGTTTTATGGGTTTTCAACTTTCCGAACTTTCCCCCCTTTGAGTGGGAATTATCAGTCTTGGACGCCCCAAGGATAAACGATACCATTCTTGGCCATTAATTTTTAACGCATTGGAATCCCGAAATTGATTGGACTAAGGGATTGATCACCCCACGCTCTAAGTATATTTCTGATTCTTCAATGCAGGTCAATAGGGAGTTAAACAACCCGCCTGACAATGTCCTGCTAGAGGACAAATCTCTGCCAGATGACTTGCAAGCATCTGATCTTTCTTTAAATGAGCAATTGGATAACCCTTCTAGCTCGATAACTTCACTCGAAGAGGATTTAAATTGCCTCAAAGCAATCAAATTATGCTCTCTCAATACAGGTATCCCCTCAACAGATTCTCTCGAAGATGAAGAGGACAACAAAAATCAACGTTGAAGCCATTAAATCAACTCTACCGGAAATCTACCACGATTTCCTCGATGTTTTCTCAATCCGCAAGGCCAATAAATTACCACCTCATCGACCCTACAATCATCAGATAGAGTTAATAGGCCCAGTACCTCCGGCAGGTCCTGTCTATTCTTTGTCAAAGGACGAATCTAAAGTTCTTTGAGACTACATTGCAGAGAATGTAGCCAAAGGTTTCATCAGAGCCAGTAAATCCCCAACCAGCTCCCCTGTCCTCTTTGTAAAAAAGAAGGACGGTAGTCTTAGGTTGTTTGTTGACTATAGAAAACTCAACACAGTCACTAAGAAGAATGCATATCCTGTTCCTCCTATGTCATTACTTCTTACCCTTTTCAATGGTGCTAATTTCTTTTCTAAAATTGATCTTAGAGGCGCTTACAATCTGATTTGCATTGCAGAAGGTCATGAACCACTGACTGCAATGCAAACTAGATTTGGTAGTTTTGAATATTTAGTTATGCCTTTTGGATTATGTAACGCACCTTCAACTTTTCAAAATTTTGTTAATGACATCTTCCAAGATGTTGTCAAACAATTTGTTGTCGTCTATTTAGATGATATTTTAATTTTCTCAAAGACACTGGATGAACATATTCATCATGTTCGACGGGTCCTAAATTGTCTTCGAGATCATGGTCTCTACGCCAAGCATAATAAATGCGAATTCCACCTCAAATCAATTGATTTTTTGGGTTTTACGTTGTCCACTGACGGTTTAGTCATGGATGACAAAAAAGTCCAGAAAATCCTGGAATGGCCTGAGCCCAAAAACATTAAATTGCTCCAAGGATTTTTGGGTTTTGCCAACTTCTATAGAAGATTTATTAAATATTACTCTAAAACTATTTCCAATCTTACTTCTCTTCTTAGAAAAGAGATTCCTTTTGTTTTTACTTCTACAGCATGAAAGGAATTCGAAGCACTAAAAACGGCATTCACCACATCCCCAATTCTTCGACATTTTGATCCTTCTGCCTCGACAATAGTTGAGACAGATGCAGCAATTATGCTATTGCAGGGGTCATCTCCCAATTAAATCCTGAAACAAATTTGTTCCATCCTGTTGCTTTTGAGTCACGCAAACTCATAGCCGCAGAATTAAATTATGAAATTCATGACAAAGAGCTTTTAGCTATTATCCATTGTCTTAAAAAATGGTGTTCTTTTCTTCTCAGCCTAGATAGTCCTTTTCAAATTTTAACAGATCATAATGCTTTAAAATACTTCATGTCTTCCAAAGTGTTAACCAGGCGTCAAGCCAGGTGGGCTGAATTTTTGTCTGAATTTTCCTTCTCTATTTCCTATCGCCCAGGAAAAAACTGCATTGTCCCAGATATCTAGTCACATCAGGACAACATTTACCCACAGCAGGGGGACGCATTTGCTGAAAAGAACCCAGAAAATGTGCAATCAATCTTCAACGAATCAATGTTAATGACTCATCAACTTAATTTGATGACAATTCAATCTTTTCAAAATCCACTATCCAACATCCTCGAAGCTCAGTTGAAGGACAATTATTGTTTAGGGTTAAAAGACAAAATACTCTTGAAGCAAGGGGCCAAAAGATTTAGTATTGAATCAGGTCTATTAGTCTTCAAAGGTAGAGTAGTCATACCCGACAACAATGAGATAAAATTATGGATTTTCAACAGTCGACATGATTCTCCATTAGCTGGTCATTTTGGGGTTGATAAAACCTACCAGTTAATAGCGAGGGATTTCTTCTGGCCAGGTATGACCAGGGAGATCAAGGCCTATATAAAAGCTTGTTACGAATGTAATAGGAATAAGGCTCCCCATCACCAGAAGCATGGGTTGCTTCAACCACTTCCTATTCCCTCTAAACCTTGGGAATCTTTATCGATGGATTTTATTTCTCAACTTCCTTTTTCTAATGATTTTGATGCTATATTAGTAATAGTAGATAGATTTTCAAAAATGTCTATTTTCATTAAAACCACTACTACTGCTACAGCAGAAGATTTGTCAAAATTGTTTCTAGAATATGTATTTTCCAAACATGGCTTACCAAATGATATTATTTCAGATAGAGGCTCATTTTTTGTATCCACATTCTGGACCCAACTGTGTCGACAACTCAATATCACGAGGAACCTCTCCACAGCCTATCACCCTGAAACCAATGGTCAAACAGAAAGAGTTAACCAAATCCTCAAACAATATCTTTGAATGTATGTCAGTTACCAACAAGACGATTGGACCACATGGTTACCATTGGCCGAATTTGCTTATAATAACTCAACTCATTCTTCAACACGACAATCTCCCTTCGAAACCATTTATGGACGACATCCTCGATTCAACTCAATCCATGTAGGAACTAATCAGCCTGAGGAACATTATCTTTGAACTATATCATGACTCCAAGAAGAACTTAAAACAAATTTGGAATCAGCGATTCGAAGATACAAGGAACAGGCTGACAAACATCGACAATCCGCTCCTTCCTTTAAACCAGGCGAGAAAGTATGGCTTGACGCACGAAACATTTGAACAACGCGACTATTAAAGAAACTGGCTGAAAAGCGCTTGGGACCATTCTAAATCGACTCTGAAGTCTCTAAAACTGCATTTCGACTCAAGCAGGCGATTCACCCTGTTTTCCATGTATCTCTCCTGGAACTGGCTCGAGAAATATACCTGGGCAAGAACCAACCCCCTCTGGAACCGGTCGAAGTAGAAGATCATCTAGAGTGGGAAGTAAGTCGTATCCTTGATTCAAGAATGCGCAAGGGGAAACTTCAATACCTTGTGGAATGGGAAGGCTTCCTCAATGACTCAGACAAAACATCGTGGGAACCAGCCATCAATGTCTCTAACGCCCCTGAACTCCTAAAATCTTTTCATTTGAAATATCCTTTAATACCAAAACCTTAAAATTTCTTTTATTTAAATTTTCTTTTCTTTTTCTTTCTTTCTTTTTCTCGTAAAAATCTAAACACCTCTTAAATTTTTTAGCCTTGTTTTCTTTTTTTTTCTCCTCTTCTTTTTATTTCTTCTCCTTATATAAAATTTCCTCCAAAACCAATTAAAAATAAAATCAAAATTAAAATAAAATAAAATAAAATAAAATAAAATAAAATAAATAGAATAAAAATAAATAATAAAATAAAATAAAATAAATAGAATAAAAATAAATAATAAAATAAAATAAAATAAATAGAATAAAAATAAATAATAAAATAAAATAAAATAAATAGAATAAACATAAATAATAAAATAAAATAAAAAACTCTTAAAATCTCTCTAAATATTTTTTTTCTTTCTTTTCTTTTTCAACTCTCTAAATACATTCTTTTCTTAAATTTAAAATTCTCTTTAAAAAATTTCTTTCCTAAAATTTATTCTCGCTTTAAAATTTCTTTCCTTCAAATCATCAAACCTTGTACGACACGACCGTTTCCTCGAACTTAACTTCAACCTCCAAAATCTCCCTATAAAAAATTCTTCAAACAAATGATTCTTCTTTTCAAATTCTTTTTAAATTCTAAACTCTGTTTTTCTGTTTTTTTTCTTCTTCCTTCTTCCTCTCTTTTCTTACATAAATTTTTTCTTTTAAAACCTTAAAAATTCCTTCAATTAAACAACTTTTTTTCTTTCTTTATTTAAATTTCTTCTTTCAAATTCTAAAAGCAAAATTTTATTTAAAACTTCTTTTTTTCTTTCTTTTTCTCTCTCTCCCAAGTCTTATAAAATTAATAATATTCACCTACAATAAAAAAAAAAAAAATAAAATAAAATAAAATAAAATAAAATAAAATAAAACTAAAATACAATTCTACTTTTCTACTTCTTTACATCTCTCTTTTTTATTTCAAATTTTTTCTTTTAATTTTTCTCGAACCAATCTCTTCATTTTCTCCAAAACTACCCTTATCTCCTTCCTGCATTTCTCAAATACCTCCTCCTCTCCTACCGGAACCACCTCTCCAATCTCCAAGAGTTCCTCTGCCACATCGAAGGAAGAAGCATCAATAATTGTGTCGACCTCCCCACACAACTCTTCTGCAAACCTTACTAGTCGACCTTGAAGAGGTTTCTTCGACCACACCTGGTCCAGTGTGTCTTCAGGTTCTTCGACTACACCCGTGGCCGGAGGGTTTACCTCAGTTGGTAAAAGCGGCGCAGGCTCCCTAATCGGGTCTTCAAGGGTATTCGATGTCTAAACAAAACTCATCAGTAACCTCATCCTTAAAAAATTAACAATTGAAAACTTACCTCGAAGATGGGGTCAGGCTCTAAGAATAACCTTGGCGCCACCTCTACCTCTGCTTCTCTTTCCTCCTCGTCGTCTTCGATGACCACCCGTCGTTTCTTGGGTGCCTGCCCTGGAACAGGGACTTCATCTTCATCTTCCTCCACCAATTTGTCGACCTCTTCCTCGACACCCCGCTTCGAACTTGTGGCCTGGGTTACCCAGGTTGTGATCTCGTTATTGAGCTCCTTATCATTCTCCCCCACCGATTTTTCATCTTCAACCGAGACATCCCAAATGTCTTTGACCACCTCTTTTGTTTTAGGGATTACCCAAAACTTGGTCTTGGTAAACCGTTGTTCGATCTCTGCGTTCTTCGTCAACGCATCGCACACCACTTGTCGCCAACGGCAAAACTCACATTTCTGGCGAGGGCCTTGAGTCGCCGTACTTTCGACACAAAAGTATTCCATGCTTTCACAAGCCGTGCAAGTAGGTGAAAATTGTCGCGTAATCAT
Organism: Hemileia vastatrix; assembly: GCA_030280995.1. Taxonomy (NCBI): domain Eukaryota; kingdom Fungi; phylum Basidiomycota; class Pucciniomycetes; order Pucciniales; family Zaghouaniaceae; genus Hemileia; species Hemileia vastatrix. Next base: position 632,701 of record JASXTE010000014.1, on the reverse strand, counting down.
TCCCCCATCCGCTTTAGGGTGTGGAGGCGTAGGTGTGGGAGTAGGGCAGTTCATTATAAAAAGGGAAATTAATAAATAAGGAGAAAATTATAGAAGAAGGGAAACTAGTGTGAGAAGATGGCTCAAGCTCAACGGAGTTCGACATTCTTATACCCGGGCATTTGTCATGCGCCACATGACACTAGAGGCAAAAGCAGCTCATTAAATCAATAATATCGAGTCCTAAATCTATACTCAAAGCGCAGAAAGCAATTCTCCATAGCAACTGCGATTCCCCTTTGTGTACTTACTATTTAACTGTGCTAGCCTAAACTCTAAATCTAAATTAGTCAATCTTCCAATAGGGTGCCTTAGTCTCCTTTTCAATAAGCGACGCACAGCGTTAGGATCAACGTAATAGTACAGTAGTAGTTTTCATTAAAGTTTTGTTAATTAATTAAAAAAGGGGTAAATTGAGCATGGACAGATATTTAGCGAAGAGGGTCTAAGTGTATGTTAGTAATAGTCAATGGCATGGGAATGGTGCGATGAAAGGGAGGTCAATGCGAGGAGGAATAAAGGATATAAAAGGATTGGGTATTTGGTTCAATATTCCTTAGAATTAAATTATAAATCGTATTTACATTAATAGTGGTAAATCTTTAAAGTTAAATCATTGTTACTGTATCTTTCTTTTATTTTCTCAATATTCATTTCTAAATCCTAAATCTTTGATTATTGAGTTTCCAACCCTTCGTGAGATCTTAAGAATTCCTATTACCTTTGAAATTATTTTATAATTCTTCTCGAACGAACCTCGAACTGGTAACTCTTACTTTGAGTGACCTTCAAATCACTTCCTCGAATCATTCCTATGTGCTTCGAAGAAGTTTCTAAATCTCTCATCTCACTTTCAGGAACATCCTTGACCTTGTGCGTAGGTCGTCCAGTGACAGAGGGGTAGACCAAAGAAAACCCCAAATGAAATCACTGAGACAGCAGCAATTGAAAAAATTTTAAATGACAGAATAGTCACTGCTGAGAAAGGTACAGAATACTTATTGAGATTCAAGAATAAATCATCTGAATATGATTCTTGGATACCTGGGAAGAAGATATCTAATCTTCCTACTCTACTAAAAAATTATAAAAAGAAAAAATCATAGCATTTTTTTTATTGTTTTTTAGAGTGAGGGAGTGTCAGCCAGGCTACTAGACTTACCCAGAGAAATAATTAATTATTTACTGGATGAAGCCGCGCCTTATCATTTTAATTATTGTTTAATTATAATTTAGTTACATTAAAATTAGTTATAATAAATTAACTAATTACAGAATGATAAAATGAAAAAATTAAATAAATAATTAAAATTAAAAATATAAAATTGTCCCTTATATTTTTCTCTAACACCGTGCTCCTTTGACAGGTTGGAAAAAATAAAATTTTATATTAAAAAAAAGATATTAAGATAAAATAAGATTTTAATATTCAAATAATATTAAATATATACAAAAAATTCAAATTTCCAATTTAGAATTGACTTCTACGGTAAATATTAAATTAATTGATGTATTTCTGAAATACTCTGTAAATACATCTTTTTGATGCCTTCTTTTTAGAATAACTTTATTATTTGAAATACTCCTTCTGGAATATTCTTTTCTCTCTCTCATACTACTGTTTTTAGAATTTGATTGCTGTGCTTTGTCTCTCCTTTGCCTATAAAAGGCCTTTCTTTTTGTTGTTTTTTAATCATTCTTTTTTACCAACTTAATTATTACCACAACTACAATATAACACTTATTTCTTATATTTTATATCTTTAGTATTTACAAGGACGTAATTCTAATCTATAACTTATATTAATATTTTAAATCTACCTCTTATCATTGAGTAAACATCATCTTTGATTGAGAAATATGTACTAAATTATTGAGAGTCAAATTAATCCTTAAAATCTTCATACAAACTCCGTACCAAAGCTTCTAGACCAAAAGTGTACCTTGACAGTAAATATCTTTTAAATCAATATATATTTCTATAAAAAGTCAAATTTTAATATCTATTTTCTATTTCAAATATGCAATTAAGATTTGAAATAATGCTATTTAAGTTAATTTTTATAACAATATACTCAGTCCAGTATTTCTTTGTGATAAGGTCAATTTCAAGAAGATTTATAAATTCTTCTGTTTAAATAAAATATCAAAGATATTGTTTTTCATACACTTAGAAATTAAATAGAAACATAATATATGATCTACTAATCCTCATGAATATCATTATTCCAAAAAATAATTGATAGATCTTGAACCCATATATTTAGTTTTAGAATCGTGTGTAAGCGTTCAGTTGTGAATTACTCCTATCAAAAATTTTATTCTAAAACTAAAAAAATGCACAAGAAAAATTTCACTAAATTTATTTTTTAGCACCATAGAATTGAAATATTTTTTCTATCCATTTTAAATATGGAATAATATTATTTTTAATCAAAATATGATTGCCTTTACAGCTGCTTTGCTACATGGGCATAATCTAAAGTACCTATTGTGTCTTTTTTACAAAATAAAAATCATATAATATTTTTTCAATTTGAAACTGATAGAATTATGAAGAAGTACCACTTTTACCTATTTAATTCAGTTCTTAAACATTAATACAATCAAAAATTTTATCTGAAACACATTTCTTAACATGATAACACTTTACGAAATATATGGTGCTTATTCCCTAGTTGACACTGAAATTAAACCTCAATACAGCATTGAAGCAAAATCAAGAAATTAAATTAAATTTTAAATAAATTTATGCTACTTTGTTTTTATTATCTTTAAATTTTTAGATCTAGCCTGAATTTCAGTTTTTCATATGAAATATTTACTGAGTAGTGATATATTATTTCAACTCATGAGATTACTCTACCAAATAACCATATTTACATGCATATTCAATGAAATAAATCATGAAAAGTTACAGAATATCATATATGTATTACATTAAATAAATGTATTTTGCAAAAAATTTTAGTAGTTGAATATTCAATAGAACAAAAAAAGAGTAAAAATATTTTTTCTTTTAATTTTAATTATCTTCTTGCATATAAAAATGTAGAAAAGTTGATTAAAATCCACTGGTAGAAGAATTATACTTCTTTCTAAGCTTAGAATATAAAAATTTATTAGTTATTAGTACTTAGTGTAAATAAGCTATTAGAGGACTTCCTTGAAAAAGAAATTAGGAAAACATATTGTTATCTTTTTTTTAATTATGAGTTTTTTCACAGCATTATAAAATAAAATACTTGAGAATTTTGTTGGTTCATGTCGGTCGGTCGTCTAGAAGAAGGAAGAAAAAGGGAAAGAAGAAGAGGAGGAAAAGGGGAATAGGAAAGAAGGGTTTATAGAAAGTAAAAGTAATAAAATAATAAAGTAATTTGATTTATTTAAAGAGAGGCAACGACAATTTACTTGAGGGATGACACAAAAATGAGGTTTTATTAAATGACAATATTATTTAAAGTAAGGGTTTCTGTGTGGAAAAAAATTTAATTACTATCAGACTTTAAGCAACCTGTAAATAGTTATATAGAATTTTAATTAGAAATTCAATACTAATAAAAATGATAATAAAACATATTATATTGACAATTTGTTCACATTTTGGTTGTATAGTAAGTGATGATTTAAAGGGGATTATACAAGGCCCTTTTGTAGACCAAGGGACCCCTGAAGCACCAACAATCAATAAATACAAATTAGGAATAGCTAAAACAAGAAATAACAGAATAGAAAATGAAACATGACTATCAAGAGAAAAATATGACACAATTTACTAAGACCCGTGAGTAATTAATCCTTTTCCCACCATAACATCCCAAAACACTTAATTAAAATAATCATTAACCAAGTAAGTCTGAAACATGAGAACAATGAGTAAAAATAATCAAAAACAGATATTATAGTGACATGTAAAGGTTTTAAGTAAAAAAAATAAAATTATTTTCACGCCAAAATTCATGGAATAGATTCAATTCAGTTTAAAGCAATTTTAAGTAATTTTTTTAACTATGTAATTAATTCAATAATAAGTTTAATTGAAACAGATAATTAATTTAGTGTTATTTGTAATTTAAAATAGGAATTTTAATACTATGTTATTAAATAAGTATTATAATTTATTTAATAATTTTTCCTGACACAAATAAGGGTCCAAAGAAGCGCCCAATATTATTGCTTAATAATATATGAAGTTTTATTTAATATATATAAAATTAATTAATTAACTTAATTACATTATAAGTCAATTTTATATATATAATTATAATATATGTTTTTGTAATTAATTAATTATTAGTTTATAATTATTAAATACATAAAAATGCGCCATTATTTGTAGAATATAAAATATATTTAAGCTTAATTTAAATGTATAAAAATTTATATAACAATAAAATTAATATAACACTTATTATTAATAAGATACTTATATAATTTTATTATGCAATAAAATATTAATTTATATACATAAAATACAATTCTTATGCCCTCTTTCAGGTCCAATAAATTAACATATAATTTGCTGGGCTCCTGGTATAGCCTGGCTGACAGTTCAATATGTTTGTTAAAGAAATCCATTGATCTGAAAATATTTATATTGCATAATCAGAAATAATAAAAATACAAAAAAAATTGGGTAATATGGTTTAAATTAAAAAATGAAAGCTTCAAATTCTTGATTAAAAGGAGTTATCAATAAAAAGAACCACTGACCTTGTTGTATATTTTTTCAAAAAAAAACTTACAAAATCATTAGAGAGGTAAAAAGTGATACATTTTAAATAAATAGTATAATTTTAAGTCTTTTTAATGACCAAGATTAAATTCAAAATGAAAATTAAAGTGTTTTTTATGAAAAAAATTCTGTGAATAGATCAGATTCTTAATCTTCCCTTGTCATTATTTCTATAAATTGTACATTAATATTTCACTATTATTCCAGCACAGACTCTTCCATTATTGGCTAAGAGCTCAAGATGAATTCAAATTCAAATTCAGTATCAGTTCATTTTAAGTTCAGTCTGAGATACATATGAATTCCGTCCAAGTTCAAGTTGAAGACTTACTAGCAAGTCCCCTCATAATATTGCCTGGTGAGGTAGGTGAAAAGGTTTATCTAAGCTCAGGATTCCTTTCCACACTAAACCCAAGTGCCAAGTTAGATTATAAGAAGGTAGGCCCATTAATTTTCAGGTGCAAGATATTGGACTTGAAATATGGACTGGAACTACCAAGTTCAATGAAAAAGGTGCACTCAGTGTTCAATATTTCATTACTCAAGAAGCTTCAATAAGATAAAATACCAGGGTGCCCAGAAGAACCGTTTTTTCCAGTTTATGTAGGAAATGAAGAGGTTTTTGAAGTAAAAAAGAATATTTCTAAACAGGTGTACAGGGGGAAATCTCAGTATTTGGTGCACTGGAAAGGTTATGGAGTAGGAGATAGATTTTGGGGACCACCAGAGAGCTTATATAATGCTAAGGGGAAGGTGAAAGAGTTTGAGAAGGAGTGCAGGGGGAAGGAAGGGTAAAAGAGGGGGTAATGTTAGTATTTGATTTAGAGAGGAGGAGGAGGAGCACTATGGGTGCCATGCATTGTAATAGGCAGGAAAGAAGGAAATTTAATTAGGGAATTTTAAGGTTCAAGTGCTGAAGGGCACTACTCATTGGTAAATTTATTTAGTAATCCAGTTACTTCTTTTTCTCTCCTAGTTTTAATTCTCACTGTGGCAGCCCCAACATAGTCATTCTAGTTAGAGCATCCACACTTGTTTGGTTATGAAAATCCCGCTTACATCCATATTACATCTGAGTTTTGCAAATTTATGATATCATTCCACACTCATTTTTCAAAAAATTCTTTATATTAGAGTTACTCAAAATATTCATCACTCATTTTTCTTGGTTTATTCAATAACATCACTTATTTCTTCTTTCCCCTCCTTCTACTGTACTCATTTTTCTTTGCTCAAGTGTTTCATTTCCCATGCCATTAAACTTCATTTATGATTTATTTGAAATGGAAGAAGAAGATCTGCTTCTTAAATATCTGTTAACCACCTATTACAACAATCCGACATCTAATTTAACTACACTGAAACTAAAAAAAATAGATAGAACAAGATTTTTACACTGTTAATGCATGCTTAATGAAAGAATACTTTGTGTAAAACCATTTTTAATTTTGTTGGAGCTTTGAGGTTTAGACATGGTTTAGAGAGTATTATAATATAAAACACCACAAAAAATTAAATGGAACCTTCTAGAAGGTTCCTAAACCAATATTAAGTTTTGATTTAAGAGTAAATTTGATTTGATGTTTTGCAAGCTAGTGTGCTTATTGTTCAGTGCGCAGTCTTTCCAGAAGAAATACAGCTGAGCTGAAATTGAGTTAAGTAAAAGATAGAAATTTGCACCTGCTATCAGGTGCTCATGTTTTTTTATTGTGATGAAATTTTAATTTTGGGTATGATGTGATTATGAGAAGTGAAAAAAGTAGTTTTGAGTAAGAGAAAGACAAGTAATGTAGTGTTCAGTAAGAGTGAAGTTTTAATGAATTGGAGTAAGTGAGGTTCTGTGAGCTTGAGAAAGTGAGATGAATTACTTAAAAAATGGCAGGGCAGAAAATGAGTTACACTAATGGTTCAATATTTTGTGGAAAGATCTACAATTTACTGAAAAAATTACTGATTTCACCAGAAAAAAAACATGGGCACTAGATAGTAGGTGCCAATCCCTATCTTTGATCTAACACAGTTTCATCTCAGCTGTATTTCTTTTGGAAAGACTGTGCACTGATCAATGAGCACACTAGCTTGCGCAATATCAAACCAAATTTACTCTTGAATCATAACTGAATATAGGGATAGGCACCTGATACTAGGTGCCACTTGATTTTTTGTGGTGTTTGACCCCTTACCAAGAGACTGAAAATAAGTGTGTGAAATTTTAGCAGCTATTTTCTGTAAAATATGCATTCCAAAGCTAATTTTACCTGTGAGTGTCGATGCTCTTAGTCTCACTGCTGTATCAGCATAGTCAGTCCTGTCTTTGAATAGTTGTAGCATTAGTAGTAGTCTTCCCTCTTATGTCTTAACACCAATGCACTGCAGAATATGTTTGTTTTGACATGGGGTGCAAAAATTACACAACACAATGCAGGGAAAATGTTTTCACATTTTCACTTTGGGTGTCAATGTCCCACATGCAAAATGTGACTTTATGTGTGGTTTTAGTTCTTGCACATGTCATGCATGAGCCACACATCATGTCAGCACATTGCTTGTATGGGGGCATAATTGAGTTGAGAAGTGTGTGCATGATGTATTCACTGTGGGAAAGTTGCATGATTTCATGTCACGTTGTGGTCTTCCAACATTGGCAGGGGCCTTTGTTGTGTGATTTGGCGCTGTTTTTGCATGTCTTATTTGACATCTTTTAAGGAATTGGATATTTTTCTGGTTTTATTCCGTGGATACTGGGTCTACGGGTATGTGGGTACTATCATTAGATAGCTCTGATTTTTCTCTATATTTTATGTCTTGGAGACATTTTTCATATTCTAAGTTTTAAGGGGTCATTTCCTCATTTTTCATATATAAAAGATTGCTGTTTAATTTTGTTTTTTGTGTTTTACGGGCTAACCTTAAGTCTTAGGGTTAAGTGCTTAGTACCATTTGATAGAGCTAATTTTTCTCTATATTTCATGTCTCAATGTTGTTATAGTGAAATTCGGTGTTTTAAAGGTTTTAGTAGTTGTAGCTAATTTTTCTAAGTAGATTAGTTGTTTTTATTGGTTTTCTGGCTTCAGGGAGGCCGGGCCGCTTCAGGCGGCACCTCCGACGTTGGGCGGCCCGCCTGCCTCTGTTTTAGAAGGTTGGGGAGCGCTTCAGGAGGGTTTTTTATTCAATTTGGTGTGTGCACATGGGCTCTTAGTTAGTGGTCTGTGTGTAAATAGTGAATAAGACAGTTTGGGGCAACCTTAATCATCACACAACCATCCGGAGATGATATCATTGTTCCTCACTCAGTTTTAACTGTTTTCTGGCCACAATTGGCTGTGTTTGTTGCAAGTGAGTTCTTCATTTAACTTAACTTTGGCAACTTTTTTCTCTGTTATAGTCTTGCAAGCTATAGCAAGTATTATTGCTGTCTCTGGTGTGAATTTGCAGCTAACATCAAGTATCTTTGCTGTCTCTGGTGTGGACATTGTTCTACATTTCAGTTTTTTGGTCTGGTAGTCTATCTGGGGGATAATTTCTTGGCTCATCAAGCAGTCAAGTGTGTTGAAAAAGGGGTTTAGCAAAACAGGAACCAACTTACTTTAGCAAGTAAATCTCACTCTATTTTTCTAAAGGGACAGGGGATTTTCTCTCTGGTTTTTCTCCAACTCCCTTGGTCAAGGCCTATAGCTAGTACTATAAGATTGTCTACATTTCTGGCGCCCAATGTGGGGTAGAACTTTCTAGTTCTTTGGAATCTCTGTTTTCTTTGGTTGGCTCTTTTTGGTGTTTTGGTCTGGAGGAATGGCTTCTGGTTCCTCTATTCCTGTGGTGACTGTCAGTGGGGGGGATGGTCCTCCTTCTGTGATGGTTAGGGAGTGTGTAAGGAATAAAACTTGGGATGGTACCAAGTTTAATGGGGACGATGTCAAGTGGTTTCTAGAGAAGTATGAAACTGCTGCTGGAGTGGATGGTGCTTCCTACCTGGACATGGTGAAGCAGATTATCTTCTTCATTGGTGATAGGTCAGTGGAAAAGGAGATTGTGGCCATCTCTGGCTACAAGAAGAGGGATTGGAAATTGTTGTGTAGGGAGATGGTGGATAGATGGGGTGTCAGGTTCACTATGGTGGATCTGAACAAGGTTGTCAGTGAATGGCAATCTTATGGTGGTGTTGGTAACTTACATAGTTACAGGAAGTTTCTGCTACAGTTTGATCCTGTGGTGGAATATTTGGTAGAAGTGGAGGAGCTGGCACATGAAAATGCTGCCAAGGATGTTTTTTGGTCTGCCCTGGCTAAAGATGTCAGGATGGATGTGTTGAAGGAGTTGTCAAGAAAGGGATTGATGAAGACTCTTTCTAATGGGGACCAGAAGTTGCCTGCCTTGGATAAGGTGAAGGAGGCTGTTGAGGCCCATTTGAAGTTATTGGCTGTGGACACCTATCAGGAGGGGTGTGCCAAGTATGTCAGCAAAGTAAGTGAAGCTTTGGCTGAAGAGGAAGTTAGGGAGAAGAAGGAGGAGAAGAATTTGGTGCAGGTTCCCAAACAGGAGAGGGACCCAATGGTGGAGAAGTTGGCTGATCTAATAAAGCAGCTGCATATTTTTGTTCAGGAGGCTAAGAAAGTTAATAAGGCACCTTCTCAGTCTAGAGATTTTGATGGGAGGGCTGGTAGGAGTGATCCTTGGGTCTGCTCTTATTGCAGCAGAAGGGGGAACAGGTCCAATGATTGTTGGGCATTGAACAGGGATGTGTCTGAAGGAAAGCTGGAACTTGATGGCAGGGCTTTCAAGTTCCCTGATGGTTCTTTTGTTAAGCCCAGTGAGGGACAGGCTCCTGTTGATTTGGTCAGGAGAAGGGGAGGTCTCAATCAAAGGAGGCCAAGGTTTTAGGAGATTCCTGATCAGGGGAAGTCTTCTATTAAGGTAGATGAGGATGGCAAGGAAAAGGGGAAGGAGGTCAATAAGGTCTCTTTTTCTACTTCCTTTAGTGGTTTGGAGTTGTATTCTTGTGGTGGAAAGTCAAGTGGTGAATGCTTGGCTGGTGTTTATGATGTGGAAGCAGGAAAGGTGGGAAGGCCTAAGAGCATTTCTCAGGCCCAACCAAAGTCAAATGCTTCAAAGGTGGATCCTAAGCTGAGTGCAGCTAGGAAGAGGTACAGCAAAGAGGAGCTGTGCAAGATGCAGAAGGGTATTGCTGACATGGGCCCCCCTAGTTTTGGCGCATTTGACATGAATGGTGAGCCAATGCCAATGGAGGTGGATTCTGACTCTGAGGAGGATGTCCCTTTGGCTTCATTGCCAAAGCCTGCTGGAGTTAGAGGTTCTGGTGAGGGATCTGGTTTGGTTCCTGTTAATGGTAAATCTGTTGGTGGTGCTGGTCCTCAAGAATCTTCTAGGACCAAGGTGGTGAAGCAAAGATCTCACTTTGAGAGGCCAGTAGTGTCTGGTCAAGATAATGTTATGGACTCTGTCCTGAAAAGGATGAATCAGGGTCAGGTTTCCCTATCTTATGGGGAATTGTATGCTATCAGTCCAGGGTTGGCTGATAGACAGAAAAAGTTGTTGACTAGGAGAAGAGTTTCTTCTGGTGAGGTAGAATACATTTGTGATTCTGCTGAAAAGTTTGGTGAGGGGTTGGAAACTCATTTTTCTGCTCATCTGGGATATTTCAATGTCACTCTGAATGGCAGGGAGGAAAGGGCATTGGTGGATTCAGGTTCTCAGATAAACCTGATTTCTTTGTTTGAGGCAACTCATATGGGCCTCCCCATCAAAACTGGTATTGGTGGGAATTTGAGAGGGATTGGTGGCCATGTCACTGAATTGGTTGGAACTTCAGAGTTTGTGAAGTTAGATGTTGTGCGGAGCCTCAGGGAAGGTTCATTTTTACATTGCTAAAGGTAATGTAAAAGCAGTTTTGGGTGGGCCATTCTTGATGGATTTTCAGGCAAGAATTGGTTATAAATTTGATTTGTGAATCAGTTTGGAGTTGACTGGTGAAGATGAAAGGAGACTTCACATGAGGTTGTCATCCCCTGGAGAGGATGGTTGGGAGACCAGGCCTAGTTTATCTTCAATGTGCCAGTACATGGACTGTTGCAGGAGAAGGAAGGAAGTGGGTGCTGCCTCTGGTTTTTCAGAGTACGGCTCAGTCTCTAATTAGAGTCTGTCTTTTTTAGAGTAATGAGGGCTGATCACCCTAGTGCTACAACCTCTCCCCAAGATGAGGAAATCCCAGGTTGTAGTAGGTCAGCTCCCTTGGAGATATACCAAGTGGATCTTCAACTTTCTCTTTTTAATGTTTCTCTTCTCTGCAAGTATTCATCAAGTTTTTTATCAAGTCTCTGTTCTCTCTCAAGATTCTTAATTATTTTTAATTCAAGTTTAAAGAAGAAGATTGGTTATATATCTTTATTGAAAGATATGCGGAAAAGTTTTGGGGCGGTGAGATTAGGGTCTAAAAGTAAGTCCTCCCAATTGTGCACCGCTAGGGTTTCTTCTAAACCTTTTTAAAACATTACCTGGGCCACACCTGTGAGTATTGGGGAAACCCCTGGTTATTTTTGTAGGACAGAAGAAAACTCAAGAAAAGAAGATAAAAATTTCAAGATAATTCATGAAAATCATGAAAAAAATCTGAAAATAATGAAGAAAGACAATGCAAAATATTTTTGTGAAGATCGTCAAGATCTATTTTTGGGCCTCCAGTACAAGGTTAAACTGCAGAAAATTATGAAGAAAGAAGATCATCAAGATCAATCTTTGGGCCTTCAGCATGAGGATAAACTGAACAATTTTAGGAGATTTGATTCAGAAGATGAATCAAGATTTGAAGATTTGGAAGTTGGAAGTGAGGATGAAGATGTAGAATTTCGGAAAAGTTTTGGTGTGGTGAGATTGGGTTCTAAACGTAAGTCCTCCCAATTGTGCACTGCTAGGGTTTCTTCTACACCTTTCAAAAACATTACCTTGGCCATACATGTGAGCAATGGGGAAACCCTTTGTTTTGTTCCAGGTCTGGTTATGAAGAATTCCTGAAGATCCCTCAAATTGAAGGTGGAGAGACAAACTATAAGAAGGTAGCGCAGAAGATTAGGCCTGTTAATGAGCCTATGCCTGTGGGTTTGAATCCACCCTTGAAGAGACCTCCTTTGTCAAGAGATCTGTACTGTACTCCTTTGGTGAAGAATCCTCCAGAATTTTTAGAGACAGATAGGGTGACCGTGGAAATGTTGAAAGTTGTTAATTTTGGTCCTTATGGGTGGTTGTCTGAAGAAGAAAAGAAGTTGTTTTTGCACGTTATTGTGCTAAGGGAAAAAGTTGTGGCGTTTGTTGAGGAGGAAAGGGGTGTATTGAAGCACTCTTATGGGGAACCTTACTTGATTCCTGTGGTTTGTCATGAAACTTGGCAAATCAAACCTTTTCTGATTCCAGCTGCTATTAGAGAGGATTTTGTGGAGATTGTTAGGGAAGGAGTCAGGACTGGGTTATACAAACAATCGACTTCCAGCTACTCAAGTCCGGTTCTCTGTGTAAAAAAGCAGAATGGAAAGTTGAGGGTGGTTCATGATCTTAGAGCCTTGAATAGATTCACTATCAAGGACACTGGGATGACACCAAGTGCAGAGGATTTTGTTGAAGCTTTTTCTGGAAGGGTGTGTTATGGTTTGGGTGATATTATGGGTGGTTATGATGAGAGGAAACTCCATACAGTTTCAAGGCCTCTCACAACTTTTGAGACTCCTTTGGGAATATTTCAGCTCACTAGGTTGCCTCAAGGAGCAACTAATTCAGTGGCAGTATATCAAGCACAGATGGCTTGGATTTTACAGGATGAGGTTCCTACTCATGCTAGTATTTTTATTGATGATGGTGGAATTAAAGGACCATCCACTGATTATGGTAATGAGGTGTTAGCGGAGAACCCTGGCATAAGGAGGTTTGTGTGGGAATATGCAATAACTCTAGAGAGAGTGTTGTTTAGGATTGAAGAGGCTGGTTTGACCATTTCAGGGTCGAAATTCTGTTGTTGTGTTCCTGCTTTGGAAATTCTGGGTCATGTGGTATGTAAAGAGGGAAGGATTATGGCAAAGAAGAAGATTAATAAAATTCAGTCATGGCCAAGGCCTAAAAATCCTACTGAAGTCAGGGGATTTTCGGGTGTATGTGTATATGTCAGGATTTTTATTAAGGATTTTTCTTTGTTGGCTTCACCTTTAAGGAGGTTGACCAGAAAAGATGCTGATTGGGAATGGACTGAAGAGTGTGAAGAGGCTTCTCAGAAGTTGAAAAAGGTTGTTGGTGAAGATATTGTTCTTCACAAGTTGGATTATGGTGTTGGTGCTGGAAAAATTTATCTGGCAGTGGACTCAAGTTATATTGCTGCTGGTGCTGTTTTGTCTCAGGAGGATAAGACTGGGAGGGTTAGGCCAGTAAGATATGAGTCTGTGGTGTTTAATGAGGTGGAATCTAGGTATTCTCAACCTAAGTTGGAATTGTGTGGTGTAGCAAAAATTTTAAATAAGCTACAGACAGTTTTGTGGGGGCAGCATTTTGAGCTGCAGGTAGATTCAAAATCTTTGGTTCAGATGATCAATACGCCTATTCTTCCAAATGCTCCAATGACTAGGTGGGTGGCATTTATTCAACATTTTTCTTTTGACCTGGTACACAAACCAGGTAAAACTTTTACTATTCCTGATGGATTATCAAGGAGGACACCAACAGATGAAGATTCTGAGGCTGAAGAGTTCAATGAAGATGTTCCAGTGGATAGGGCCAGCACAAAGGGTGCTGAAGATTTTTCTGACCTCCCCCAAGGGGCTAAACTGGCTGGATCTGATCTTGATTCTGGTGATTGGGATGTTTTTGTTGATGAAGATGGAGTTGTTGTTTGGGACAGCTAAAATTTGGTAAAGGGTGTTTTTGTTACTGAACTGGATTCTCACAATGTTCAGTGGAAAGAGAAGGACGTGCCAAAATTTGAGGATTTGTGTCCTGGTTGGCTTCTCAATTGGCTCATGTTCATACTGGTGATTTTGATGACAGAATTGTGCCCTTGGATGTTGTTTTGTTGTATTTTGAAGATGAGACCTGGGGTCAGTCTGAGTTTTATTTTCTTTTGGTGGAATATCTGTTGACCTTGGAGATGCCAGATAGTTGTGATGGTAATACTTGGTTGGCAATCAAGAAGAAGAGTCCTGGATTTTATGTGTCAAGAAGGTGGTTGATGAGGAGGAGACATCCAAATCCTCAAGTGGTGGTGACTCAGAAGAAGGGTCAAGAAGTTGTGTTGAAATCTTTGCATGAAGACCTTGGTCATAGAGGCTTTGGGGAGACTTATAGAAGAGTAGCAGACAGATTTTGGCAGCCAGGTATGAAGTTGGCTGTGCAGGGTTGGGTTCAATCTTGTGAAGAATGTCAAAGAAGAAGTCATTTGAAACCTAAAGAGGTGGGCCATGCTACTGGTGAATCAACTGTTTTTGGAAGGGTCAGTCTGGATGCTGTCCATATTAAAGAGGGCAGGTATAAATACTTGATTGTTGCTAGGGATGATTTTTCTGGTTGGGTTGAGGCAGTGCCTCTGGTTAATTTGACTGCCAAGAATGTGGCAGAGTTTTTGAAGAAGGAGTGGATTTATAGGTATGGGTTGATGAAGTTGGTGACTGTTGATGGCGGGCCAGAGTTTGGTGCCGAATTTAAAGAAGCTGTGGCTAGTGATGGTTCTAAAGTTAGAGTGGCTACACCTTATTATCCTGAAGCTGAAGGCATGGTTAAAAGAGGACATCAAGTTATCAAGAATGCTTTGGTGAAGATGTGCGGAGATAGTGCTGAAAAGTGGAGGCATTATTTACCCTTGGTGTTATTTACTGATAGTGTCAGCCTAAATATCCTTAGGACTGAGTATTTCTTATGCTTAAAATAAGATAACCTTAACTAGATTAAGCTTATATCTTAAAAATAAGGTTAAAATAATAATATATATTATTTTATTATATATATATATAATTATTATTCTATTATATAATTTATAATAGTTTAAATAGCTTATCCATGGCCTAATAATACTTATTAAGGTGTTAATGGAGTCATAATATACTTATCTTAAGTGATATGAAGTAATTATTGACATACATAAGCTTATATGTATACATAAATCTCATATTCAGTGAAATATGCAGTATATTATGTATATTTAGGTATATAAGTGGGTTTTAGCCCCTTAATAGCCTATAACCTTTGTTTTTCTGCTTATTTTAGGTCATATGGACGAAATCAGTGGACTCACAACGCCTACAGAAGCATAGACACCTATATCAGGTGCATACACCCAGTTTGGACAACTAAAATTACTTCCTTGGATGGTTATTCACGGATTTATGGGTTGGAAATATGTTTTTGGGTTAATGTGGATGCTTGGGGATGTTATTGGGGGCTTGGACATTTTATTTGTTTCCTTTATATGCTTTCAGTTTCATTAAATCTCTTTTTGATCATTTATTTTACCTGTTTCTTTATGGTATCCGCTTTTATCTGGGTTTTCTATTTATGGTATGACTCTGTGTTATTATTAATAGTGATGGAGGGTCCTTACTGGAGGTCTGGGTGTTGAAACTGCTTGAAGTGGACGCCATGGGGAGGTGATGGGCCCTCACAGTGCTGTAATTGCCGGGGATAGCAGTGACATCATCTGGATTGAAGGTCTGTGCACTCCAGTGGATTTGGGTATAAGTAAGGAGGGATTTTGACGGTTTATTATCATCATTCAATTACTACACTTCAAATAAACATTATACTACAATTATTAACATTCAGAAATATATTATAAAGCCCTTATAAATTGATATTATCTTTATAAAAGCTATAACTATATTTTATTCTTCTATTTTCCACCACTAGCACGCATTTAAATCCAAGTATTGTGAGTTTAAATTGAGTATAACTATTCTATTAGTCTTCCCCTGAGGTTTAATCACTAAATCATTTATTAATAAGTAGTAGGACCATAAAATAACACCATTATATCATACTTATATACTAGACTGTACTGACAATTGGGGGTCTTTCCTTATATTTTACTTATTATTTAGTATAAGCCTTGGGACGTGATTTTTACCTTAGTATAACTCAAAATTAACCAAATATTTGGGTCTGCTGCATATTAGTGGGTCATCATAACTCATTGATTGCGGAAAAGAATCCTTATAATAATTGTACTAATTTTTTATCATAAAAATTAGATATTTACAGTAGTAACTGTACCCAATATAAACCCAATTTCACTTGGTATTTGGACACCAATAAAACACCCAATAAAATTGGTATTTGGCTAAAGCTTGGTAAGCTAATTATTCACCCTTATAGAGGTCTAGTTAAACTTATTATTATATTTTTAACAGATTTTTTCGAATTTTTCTTATATTTTATTTAAATAAATAAAGATATAAATTCAGGGTAAGCTCCATTGCTTTTTTATTAGTAATATAATTACTAATATCTTTTGTCTACTAATTCCACAGAGTTTTTTCCTTTTGTAGACGTAAAATATTGTTATTCTGAACAATATGAGTGCTCCCCAGGATAGTGTAAGTGAACAGCCTGCTAATAATACCAGGTCTAAAGCTAATAAAAACTTTCCAGGACATCACCATGGAGGGACAACAGTACCCCCAGCCAGAAAGCATGAGTATAGAGGAAAAGGACGCCCTCTTAAAAAAGATAACTATCAAAAAGACGTCTCCTCCTCTTCAGGATCAACTGTCCCACCTGGCCAAACAGGTTCTGAAGCTAGAGGAATCAAAATCTCTCATGTTCAAAGAAGTAGAGCAGTTGCAAAACAATTGCAAGGTAGGATTTCAGCAGATGAATCAGGCAATTGCAGAATTAAAGGGAGGCCAGCCCAGTCAATCAAATCAGCAACCCCCTACCCAAGGAGGGTCCACTCACTCCCAGGAGAAAATCCTGGTAGACAAATGGAAATGGGACTGGTTTCACCAACAGTGGACAAGCCACAGTTGCAACAGGGATCCACCCCCTCATCTGACTTCCTCAGCTCACCCTTACAAGGGAAAAAAGCGCCAAAAATCAGGCCTGGCAACCATCCCTTGGTAAGTAACTTACCCTCTCAGATTAGACATAATACTGATAATTACAATATAGGTAATTCTATTGATGTTAAATCTGTACAAAAAATAGAGGAGGATTTAAGAAATTTGGGTTTTAGAGTAGATACACCTGACTTGTCTTTTATCCATAATAACAGTACTATATACAATGATAATACAGTTAATGCTCAGTTGCAACCACCTACTAGTGAGATGAGTAGTTCACAGGAGAGTGAGAGAATTGAAAAGGAGGACATGGAATATTTTAACAATAATCCAACTGTCCATAGAATTGTTTCAGCATTGTGGAATAGAATGACTGATTGTAAGGAACAGACAGTTAAGCTCACTAGTGATACAATTTCATCCTTAACATTGAACATTTCTCAATTAGCAACACGTAATAAAGAATTAGAGAAAGAACATTTGTCTCTAACTCTTAAATATGATTCATTGAGTAATAAATATAATGACCTTTCAAACAAATTTTGTGAGTTAGAAAAATTATATGAAACACACTTATTAAAATCTGAATCAAGAACAAAGTTATCTTTTGCACAGACAAATCAAAGTGTCTCTGAGCTGCTACAAAGATTAACTAAAGTTGAGATTGAAACTGCCAATCTACTAATGAACCAGGATAATCATAAGTATAATCAATATAATAATAATCCTTTCATTGGCAAAAGTGAATCTCATTCCTTCCCTGTACCACCACAATTAAAACCATCTGGTGGTAGTGTCAAATCTGAAAATGTAAGTCACAAATCGGTGCAGGAAGAAATACAAGACCATTTATCAAAAGTAAATGAGTTGTTGGATTTACCTAAGATTAGTGAGATAAAATCCAATCAGAAGAACTGGCCTAAGATAGATCAGTACCCAACTTATGATGGGGAAGCCAGCTCTGATTGGCAACATTTTATTCAAAGAATTGACAACTTGAAATTCTCATATAAGTTACCAGATGAAGAGATAACATCAAAATTAATTTCTTTATTTAAGGATGTTGCTTTATTATGGTTTGAAGCTGTCTTAAGTGAGGGTAGAGACTACTCTTGGGCTGAATGGAAACAACTTATTGAAAAACAATTTGGAGGTTCTAAATTCAGGCTTACTCAGCAGAGACTGTATGAGAAAACTAGGTATAATCCGTTGAATGGTGACAAACCTATGGTATTTTTAATGAATTTAAACAAAATATTAAAAGCCATTGAGCCTCATATGGATTTTAACTTATGGAAAGATAAGATAATATACAAATTACCTATATCTGTCAGAGACATTGTTGTAGCTAGAACATTAAATGTTACTGAATATTCTGACTTTATTAATATTTGCAATGAAATATTATTGAACCATAAGTATGAATCAAGGTATTCCACTTATAAACAAAATATTGAACCTGTAAAATCTCAGAATTCAAAAACACTTCAGGAGAAGCAGAAAAAACCTACTGCACCTGTAGTACCTAAAAAGTATGAAACAAATACTTGTTATAAGTGTAACAAACCTTGGGTAAAAGGTCACAAATGTGAGAAAAACATAAATATTGTTGAAAATCAACGTGAATCTGAAACTGAAACTGAAAAAAGTAAAGAATCAAGTGATTATGACAGCAATATCTCATATAGTGATGAAAATGAAGTCTGTATGTTGGAAGATGATTTGCCCATCTTTGAAAATCCAATATTAAATATGGACTCAAATGAATCTTTAATGAATTTTGAGGATGCTGAAATCATTAAGGATATACAAGCTGATAACTTTAAAATGACACCTATCACGGTTCCAGCTATCATTTCTGGTGAAAATGTTAATATAGTATTGGACACAGGAGCTGCTGGTTCAGTTGTTTCCACTAATACATTACAGAAAATTGATAGTGAATATAAGTTTAAGCTTGAACCACTTCAGAATAAAAATTGGAGAGGTTTTGGATCAGTACTACACCCCATTGGTAAATACAAAGCTGCTGTTTTCTTTAAACACCAACATGGTTATGTAAGGGTAACTTGTGACTTTGTAGTAATGGATAATACAAATTGTAGTAACTGTTTTATCATTGGAAATGATATTCTGACTAAATTTGGTGTAAAATTAGACCCTGCTAATAATAATTTTACAATTGGCATGAATGGTAAAAGGAAATTTAAAATAAATTCTTTTAACACAGTCTTACACATTGAGTCAGTAACAAATTCCCCGTCTAAAGGAAGAGAATCCAATGAGTTGGAACTTCTGGAAACAGAAATTTCAAAAGCATCATTTGGCACTCAGATAAGTGAAGCTGAGAAAGATAATATTTTGGAATTAATTAAAGCTTTTCCAATGGCTTTTGCACATGGTACAAATGAACATGGCCTTGTAAAAGATCATAAAATGAAAATTAGTTTAACCTGTGACATGGATAATATTCCTGCTAGTCTTAAAAAGAAACCATATCCTGCTTCACCAATGAAGAGGAAAGACATAGAGGATAATATTAAGATGTTATTAAAGATGAACATTCTTGAGAAGGTTGAAACTACACCAAAATATTGTGTAATATCACCAGTGCTGATTTCTTATGAACAAGATAAAGCAAGACTGTGCGGTGATTATAGAGCATTAAATACATTTACAGTAGATGATATTTATCCCTTGCCAAGGATTGCCTCTATACATGCTACCCTTAAAGGTGCTAAATATATAAGCTGCCTAGATGGAAATAAAGGGTACCATCAAATTCCTGTTGAAAAGAATTCACAGAACTTTTTGTTGATAACAACACACATGGGAATTTATAAGTATGTCAGAATGCCATTTGGACCAAAAACTGCTCCTTCAGTATTTCAGAAGTTAATGGATATAACATTCCATAATGAAATGATTGAGGGATGGTTAATGGTATACATTGATGACATCATAGTGTTCTCTAAAACTTTTGATGAACACTTAATCCATTTAAGGAAAGTATTTCAGAAAATGGATGAAATAAAAATGACCCTTGCATTGAAAAAATGTAAATTTGGGTTTGAATCTTTAAAAGTGCTTGGTCATATTGTATCTGGCTTACAAATATGTGTAGACCAAAATAAAGTGGCTGCAATAAAAAATATTGGCATTCCTCAAAATGTGAAGGATGTACAATCTTTTCTTGGAATGTGTGGTTATTATAGACAATATATAAAAAACTACCAATCAATTGCTGCACCACTGACCACACTGATAAAGAAATCAGAAGCTTTCATTTGGAATAATGAAAGACAACAAGCTTTTAATAAGTTGAAAGAATGTTTAATGACAGCTCCTATCTTGGGATTACCAGATTTCCAATTACCTTTTGTATTATATACAGATGCAAGTTTTATTGGGCTGGGTGCTGCTTTGCATCAAAAACAACTTATTGAAGGTAAAATGTCAGAAGTAGTAATCTGCTATATTTCACGTACTCTGAGAAGTAGTGAATTAAAATATGGTGCTACTCAACTTGAATGTTTGGCAGTAGTATGGGCTCTTGAAAAGCTACATTATTACCTTGAAGACCAAAAATTTGAGTTAATAACTGACTGTAGTGCAGTTAAGTCACTCTTAAACATGAAAACTCCTAATAGACACATGTTTAGATGGCAATTAGCTGTACAAGAATACAGAGGACGGATGACTATTACACATAGAGCAGGAACCTTGCACTCTAATTTAAATCTGTTATCTAGAGTACCTCTGCCTAATAATGATGATAATCCTGCTTATGTTCCTGAATCAGAGATTATTAACATTTATGGCATTTAGATTGTAGATCTTGAGGATGAATTTATGCAATCAATTCTTGATAATTATAATTCAGATCCTGACTTAAGTAAATTAACTACAATATTAAATGATCCATCTAATGCTTCAATGAATGTTTTAATAAAAACATTACCAGATAAGTATAAAGAGGCATTAGAGAAAGGAAAATTTTCCATTGAGGATGGTTTTATATATTACAGAAAAAAATTAAGTAATGTAATTGTAATTCCCCCTTCAATGAAGGAGTTAATGTTAAGTATATGTCATGATGATATATTAGCAGGTCATTTTGACTACCATAAAACATTAACCAGAGTAAAAAACACAGCTTGGTGGATTAACATGTCTGAGGATGTTCAGAAATATGTTGAAACATGTGATTCTTGTCAAAAATCTAAAAGATTAACAGGAAAAAGAGCTGGTTTATTACAACAAATTGAGCAACCAAAAGCTCCATGGGAAATCATTAACATGGACTTTGTAACAGGTTTGCAAATAGCAGGGCATAAGAGTTATAACTCCTGCTGGGTAATTGTAGATAGATTTACAAAGATGTGTAAATTTATTCCTACCCACAAAGAGGTTTCTGCAAAGGACTTAGCTTTTTTATGGTGGACACAAATGTTAAATACAGCAGGTTTCCCCAAAGCAATAGTTTCTGACAGAGATCCTAAATTTACTTCTGAGTTCTGGACGTCACTTATGGATGTTTCAGGGTGTCAATTAAAACTTTCTACAGCACACCATCCACAAACTGATGGGCTAGCAGAAAGAATGATACAAACCTTAGAAGATATGATAAGAAGATACTGTGCTTTTGGTCTTAATTTTAAAGACAATGACAAATTCACGCATGATTGGGTAACCCTTATCCCAGGTTTAGAATTTGCATATAATAGTACAGTACATTCTGTCACTGGCAAAAAGCCATTTGAGTTATGGTTGGGTTATGTACCTAATACCCCTGCTAAAACTCTTAATAAGTTACCTAGATTGGATATTCATCCAGGTACTAAATCTTTTCTTCAGATGCAAGAATTATGCAGAAAACATGCTCAAGAATGTATAAATAAGGCTTTTGAGTATGAAAAGAAAAGATGGGATAAAGCCCATAAAGAACAAATGTTCAAAGAGGGTGATGAAGTCCTTATTTCAACGCTACATTTCAATTTAAATGGTAATGTTAAATTGAAGGATCCATTCATTGGACCATTTGTAGTTAAAAAGATGGTTGGTAATAATGCTGTTGAGGTTATTCTATATGCACCTTATGATAGAAAACATCCAGTATTTCCTATTTCTCTTATAAAACCATACCATTCTAATGATACTGCTCTCTTTCCAAGAAGATCAGGAAGGCATAAACAGCAACCTGAAGAAATAGTGGAAAAAGCAGAAATTGAAAAGATACTTAAAAAGAGACACCTTACAAAAGAAAAGGGAGTTGAGTATCTACTAAGATTTAAAAATAAATCAAGTGAATATGACCAGTGGATTCCAGAAAATGAAATCTCTGATCTTAAAAATCTCTTGAAAAAATTTAAATCTAAATAATACTGTTCATTCAGTATATGTATTATAAAAATTATTTTTTATTTTATTATTTCATTCCTTAAGATTAATTAAAATGTCTTAACATTTTTTTTATTGTTTTCTTTAGGGGTGAGGGAGTGTCAGCCTAAATATCCTTAGGACTGAGTATTTCTTATGCTTAAAATAAGATAACCTTAACTAGATTAAGCTTATATCTTAAAAATAAGGTTAAAATAATAATATATATTATTTTATTATATATATATATAATTATTATTCTATTATATAATTTATAATAGTTTAAATAGCTTATCCATGGCCTAATAATACTTATTAAGGTGTTAATGGAGTCATAATATACTTATCTTAAGTGATATGAAGTAATTATTGACATACATAAGCTTATATGTATACATAAATCTCATATTCAGTGAAATATGCAGTATATTATGTATATTTAGGTATATAAGTGGGTTTTAGCCCCTTAATAGCCTATAACCTTTGTTTTTCTGCTTATTTTAGGTCATATGGACGAAATCAGTGGACTCACAACGCCTACAGAAGCATAGACACCTATATCAGGTGCATACACCCAGTTTGGACAACTAAAATTACTTCCTTGGATGGTTATTCACGGATTTATGGGTTGGAAATATGTTTTTGGGTTAATGTGGATGCTTGGGGATGTTATTGGGGGCTTGGACATTTTATTTGTTTCCTTTATATGCTTTTAGTTTCATTAAATCTCTTTTTGATCATTTATTTTACCTGTTTCTTTATGGTATCCGCTTTTATCTGGGTTTTCTATTTATGGTATGACTCTGTGTTATTATTAATAGTGATGGAGGGTCCTTACTGGAGGTCTGGGTGTTGAAACTGCTTGAAGTGGACGCCATGGGGAGGTGATGGGCCCTCACAGTGCTGTAATTGCCGGGGATAGCAGTGACATCATCTGGATTGAAGGTCTGTGCACTCCAGTGGATTTGGGTATAAGTAAGGAGGGATTTTGACGGTTTATTATCATAATTCAATTACTACACTTCAAATAAACATTATACTACAATTATTAACATTCAGAAATATATTATAAAGCCCTTATAAATTGATATTATCTTTATAAAAGCTATAACTATATTTTATTCTTCTATTTTCCACCACTAGCACGCATTTAAATCCAAGTATTGTGAGTTTAAATTGAGTATAACTATTCTATTAGTCTTCCCCTGAGGTTTAATCACTAAATCATTTATTAATAAGTAGTAGGACCATAAAATAACACCATTATATCATACTTATATACTAGACTGTACTGACAGATAGGGTCACTGTGAAGAGGACAACTGGCTATTCTTCTTATGAGTTAATTTTTTGTCAGAAAGACGTTCTACCAGTGGACTTGGAAGCTGTATCTTATCTTGGAATTGATTGGGATGACGTGCACTCAACAGAAGATTTGCTCTGTGCCAGAATGCAACAGTTGGAATGTAGAGAGGAATGTCAAGAGAAGGCATACTCTAGAATGATGAAGATTAGGAATCAATCAGTCAGGTACTGGGACAAGATGTTGGCTCATAGACTCAGGAATCCCTTGAAACCTGGGTGTTTGGTTTTGGTGTATAATAGAAATTTGGAGAGTCAGTGGGGGAAAATGTTTGCTGACAGATGGAATGGAGCTTACAGAGTCAGATCTCAGGCGTCTGGAGGTTCTTATGTTTTGGAAGAGTTGGATAGTGCAGTCTTGAAAAAGAGGGTGGCTGCAGACCAAGTGAAGAGGGTTTATCCCATAGGCACTAGGCATGAAGAAGATTGACTCCGCAATGAGGATAAACTATGGAATGTTCTTTGTTTTGGAATTTTTTGGTGTTGCAGAGCAACTTTTGTGTTGGAAACTTTTTGTTAGAAGGTACCCATGGGTGGGGCTTCTAGATTTGATCTTGGCAAGTGTAGGGGTGACTGATGGGCTGGCTGCTCTATCAACAGTTACCCCAGATTGTCTGTTTCCAACCCTTTCTCTTAATTTTGTTAAACCCTATTATTGGTTTCTTTTCATAGGTTTTATTCCTCTATGACTTTAACTGGAATTTCCTCTGGTTTTCATGTGCTTGTCTCCTCACTCTTATTGGTTTTGGTTTTTTGTTTTGGATGTTGTGTTTTTTGTTAGAAGGTACCCAGGGGTTGCTTCTAGATTTTTTTTGGCAAGTGTGGGGGTAACTGATGAGCTGGCTGCTCTGTAGAACAGTTACCCCAGAATGTCTGTCTCAAGTCTTTTGTTTTTCCTAGTTGAATTCTAGTTCTGTTGTTTATTATTCAGGTTTCAAGTCCACTATGACGTTAAACTGGTTTGGGACTGGCTTCTTTATCTTTGGTTCCTTCAGATTGGTGGTGGATCACTGGTGGTCTCCCATAATTTTTACTTATTGGAGGGAGCCCACC
This sequence comes from Hemileia vastatrix, assembly GCA_030280995.1. Taxonomy (NCBI): domain Eukaryota; kingdom Fungi; phylum Basidiomycota; class Pucciniomycetes; order Pucciniales; family Zaghouaniaceae; genus Hemileia; species Hemileia vastatrix. Next base: position 608,095 of record JASXTE010000014.1, on the reverse strand, counting down.
CAGTGATCATTTCTATGGATTGAATTTTCCCTTATTGGACCATCTATGGAGCTGCACTGTCTTTGATTTTGCAGTTATGTTTTCCTAGATAGCAGTTTTAGATCATTTTCCTTTTTTTTTCTTTTAATTTTTTTAGGGGTTGTTTAAAATTATAAAATCAAAAATATAGGGTGTTACCACATCAGGGTCACCTGGATGTGGGCAAGCATGGGTGGGGAAAGGCTCATCAATTGGCCGGGCAATGCTATTTTCTTATTTTTATTTATTTTTTATTTCATGTGTTTCTGTGTTTCATTATTTCTATTATCTTCTGAATTTCTAAATTTTTTGATTCTTGTTTTCTGTTAATCATTTAAAAGATTTAATTGTGTATCCACATCAAGGTGCACTTGGATGTGGGTAAGGTATCAGGGGATCAGCTCATCAATTGGCTGGGGGATATCATTTGTATTATTTTTTATATTATATTTTATTTCATTTATTTTATTTCATTTTATTTATTAATTTTTAATTTTAGTATATTAGTAGATCAAAAAAAAAAAATTCTGAAATTATTTTTATTAATTGTTTTATATTATTATTATGTTTCTAATCTTTTTGCAGGAGCTCATTGTCTGGATGATGAAGCTTCTGGAGGCTGGTCTGGATTGTGATGTCATTTTAGTTTTTTGTTAGGATTGTGGGAAGCACTGTGTTCTTTGAAGTGCATCCTGCTGGAGAGATTATAGGGATTGTAATGGTCAGGAATTGGATTAGAGGGTAGTTCAGAGGAGGAAGAAGAAGAGGCAGGAATGGAGTGCTGGAGGATGTGCTTAATGATCCTAGACATTTTCCAGTGGTCGTCCAACAGGCGCTTTCTCAGGGATTTTTCAAAGTCATTCAAAGGTCCATGGAGGGCAAAGGCTTTTAGCATGTTGGAACACATGGTGCTTAGGTGTTTCTTCATGTCTCCATAATCCAGGGTCAAAGAAGTTTTAAGAGGTTGGTCAACCCCAATAATAGATTCAGGAGGAGGGGTGCCAACTAGACAAGAAGAATTGGATCAGTAATTATTTTTGTGGAAGAAATGGGATAAATTAATTTGTTACTTACAGATTGGAAGCTCATCAAATTTTTAAGCAGCTGGAATTTGGATCTCTGAAGATTTTGTAATGGTCATAGTGGGTGGATCAACCAGGGAAATATATGGATTCTCTTGGTCTTCCTCTGAAAGATTTTGAGAAGGTGAACTAGCAGGCTGATGTTCCTGGGGCCTAGTTGGAGCAGTGGGATTGTTGTGGTTGTTGTGGTTGTTATTTCTGTTGGATTCAGCTGGAGGAGGTGCTGGTGATGGAGTACCAGGGTTGTTAAAAGATGGAGCAGGAGAGGGTGATTTGGAAGCAGATTGATCTCTTCTAGATGGAGCTTTTGAAGAGATGGAACTGTCAAAAGAATATTTGGCTGACAGAGGAGAGGTGTAGTTTCTTTGTCTTAGTTGGGGACGAAGTTGTTGCTTGGGTGCAGTGTTGGGTGTTCTGGTTTCTTATTGGGGTTCTCTGGCAGGTCTCCTAGAAGTTTGGAAAATTTAAAGTTTTTGGACCTTGGAAGGGTTGGCTGCATTGCTCTGGAAGAAGTGGGAGGTGATTGTGTAGAGCTGTTTTTGTTGATTGATTGAATTTGGCTGTTTTCCGGTTGTTTTTGGAGATTTTGAGCCGGATTTTCACTGTCAAGTGAGGCGGGCGGGCCGCCTGGACGCGGTCTAGAAGCCTGGGAGCTCATCTTGAAGCTTTTGGAGCTAATTTGGTGGAGATAAAAGCAGTTTCTTGGGAAGCTAAGGCTGGTCATTTGGGAAGAGTTCTGGAAGCTGAGCTTCTGGATTTTCTGGAAGGTGCTGAAGATAAAGACGAAGAGGAAGGACCAAGCTCTGGAAATCTGGTAGAGGATCTAGAGATGTATTTATGAGAAGGTGAAGGAGGAGGAATAGGGTAGTTGGCATCTCTTTCACATCTTTTCTTTTTGGAATAGCAAGAATCACAAGCCCTGTTGTAGAATTTGGCTTCAGGAGTTGGAAGAGTGAATGTGCAAGGTCTGCACATGTGGATGCACTGTTTGCAGGCATAGTCCTTGGGAGCAGTGAAGCAAGGGAGAGTAGAAGGGTTAACATCAGGAGATCCAGCCATGATCTGTATTGAGAAAAGATGATGGAAAGGGATAGGAGGAGATTTTTGTCAGTGATGAGTAGATGATGAAGTGAAGGTGGAAGTTCAGCAGGTTGGCTGCAGGGGTGGTCTGTATGAAATTGGCTGCATCTATTTTATGCAAAATTCTGTCAGTCCATCAATACTTTAAACTAAAATCTGGTTTCTGTTAGTCCTCCAAGACTTTAAACTGGCTGGTTTCAAGATTCTATCAAGACTAGTCCATCAAGACTTAAACTGAACACTGTGTTAGTCCCCCAAGACTTTAAACTGAGGATTGTTGTTGGTTTAGTCCCCCAAGACTTTAAACTGAGGGTTGTGAGTCCCCCAAGACTATAAACTGAGGAATGAGTTTTGTTGTTGGAGTTGGTTTTGAAAGATTGGTGGAGGGTATCCACAGGGGGAGCCTCCGAATTTATCAAAGGCAAGTTTAGGGGTAATTGATGGGCTGGCACCTCTATTTTCAATCACCCCAGAATTTTAGTTTTTTCTCTGTGTCTTAATGTGGTTGATCTCTGGGTCTGGGTCTATGATTTAGGTTTTTGAGTCCCCCAAGACTTTAAACTGAGGGTTTTTGAGTCCCCCAAGACTATAAAATGAGGATGGTCCCCCAAGACTTAAAACTGAGGGTTACTTTGTGGTTACATCCTATAGATGGTGTGGTCAATTTTTCTTTTCTGGATCAAACTCAAGTACTAGTGGAATTACAGAGGGAATCAAGAGATGAAATGAAGTGTTCAGAATTAGCCTTGAACTGGTGAATGAGGTGTCTTCTGTTCTCAATGTTCTGTGGATCTCTAGCAGGAGTGGATTGGAAGTAGTGAAGCAGAAGTTGTTTCTGTTGAGATGTGTGTTGTTGGAACTTGGCCTTGATAGTGGGCAAGTGGTTTGGTGTTGGTTGTGCAATGGATCCTACATTGTTATCATCACTATCAGAAGATGGAGGAACTGAGAAGTCATCAGTTTTAAATTTGAAGGAAGAAATGAAAGTTATTTACCATCAAATGGACCAGGGATGGTGGAACTAGTTGTTTTATGGGTTGTGGAACTCTTCTGGGAGGGGTGAAGCTTTTTGATTAATCTGGGTATCAGGATGGATGGCCTAGATCTTTTGGTGCTGGCAGAAGATGGACCAGGTTGAGGTGGAGGTGAATCTGTTGTGGAAGATAGTGGACCAGGTCTGTGGCAGGTCTTCTTTCTAGATTGGCAGACATTGCAGGATGTTCTGTATGGATGGACAGGTGGTGTCATGGTGCAGATTAAATTATTGTCGATTCAGTATTGGCAAGGACCCATTTCAGAGGCAGAATTGGGAAGAAGGTTGAACATGGTGGTTGAATGAAGAAGGAATGTGGATATTCTCAATTGGAGGGAGGATGTGGTCTTCCAACATTGGCAGGGTCCTTTGTTGTGTGATTTGGCGCTGTTTGTGCATGTCTTAATTGACATCTGTTAAGGAATTGGGTATTTTTCTGGTTTTATTCCGTGGATATTGGGTCTGCAGAAATGTTGGTACTATCATTGGATAGCCCTGGTTTTTCTCTATATTTTATGTCTTGGAGACATTTTTCATATTCTGAGTTTTAAGGGGTCATTTCCTCATTTTTCATATATAAAAGATTGCTGTTTAATTTTGTTTTTCGTGTTTTACGGGCTAACCTTAAGTCTTAGGGTTAAGTGCTTAGTACCATTGGATAGAGCTAATTTTTCTCTAAATTCATGTCACAATGTTGTTATAGTGAAATTCCCTGTTTTAAAGGTTTTAGTAGTTGTAGCTAATTTTTCTAAGTAGATTAGTTGTTTTTATTGGTTTTCTGGCTTCAGGCGGCACCTCCGACGTTGGGCGGCCCGCCCGCCTCTGTTTTACAAGGTTGGGGAGCGCTTCAGGAGGGTTTTTTATTTAATTTGGTGGGTACAGGCGCCAGATTGGTGGGTGCGCATCGGCTCTTAGTGGTCTGTGTTTAAATAGTGAATAAGACAGTTTGGGGCAACCTTAATCATCACACAAACATCCGGAGGTGATATCGTTGTTCCTCACTCAGTTTTCACTGTTTTCTGGCCACAATTGGCTGTGTTTGTTGCAAGTTAGTTCTTCATTTAACTTAACTTTGGCCACTGTTTTCTCTGTTATAGTCTTGCAAGCTATAGCAAGTATTATTGCTGTCTCTGGTGTGGATTTGCAGCCCACATCAAGTATCTTTGCTGTCTCTGGTGTGGACATTGTTCTAAATTTCAGTTCTTTGGTCTGGTAGTCTATCTGGGGACTACTTTCTTGCCTCATCAAGCAGTCAAGTGTGTTGAAAAAGGGGTTTAGCAAAACAGGAACCAACTTACTTTAGCAAGTAAATCTCACTATATTTTTCTAAAGGGACAGGGGATTTTCTCTCTGGTTTTTCTCCAAATCCCTTGGTCAAGGCCTATAGCTAGTACTATAGGATTGTCTACAACGTAATATGTGCATGACATGGGGTCCCTCACATGTCATGTTTCATTGCAGAAAATTTCCACCCAAAATGCAAATGTAACACAGTTTTGCCCATGGTGACAGTTGTGCAGAAGTTGTGAAACAATTGTTTTTTGCACTTAAGACCCACCTAAGACCTTTATGTGCTAGAAGTAATTTTTACTTAACTCTTGTGTAACTTTTGTGCCATTTTTGTGCCCCAAGATGAAACAAACATTTATTGTAGTGATGGTAATCCCATCTGTGTCCTCAAGACACCTGGCTCCCTCTGTTATCCTGTTGATTTCCTAGACACCTAGCCCATTATATTCATTACTTCTCACAGGTAACTAGCCTATTTTTTTACCTTGTCTTCATGCCCCTAGCTGGGTGAGATTGTAAGAAGTTTAAAAAAAATTAAAGAAATGAAAATTTTTGAAAATTTATTGACAGCCCAAAAGTTGAGCTGTAGTATTTTTTTGACATCTTTGACTCATTTTGTGACAGTTTTTTTGACTTCTATTTCAATTCAGATAATGGAGAGGGGCAAAACAACAAAGAAGTCAACCCAATTGCTACAAAATGAATTAAAGTTTCCAAAGAAATACTTCAGCTCAAAATTTGGGCTGTTAATAAATTTTCTAAAATTTTTATTTTTGTCTCAATGTTTTTGGATTTGGCTGTACCTTTTATGATAATTATGTATTTGTCTATCTTCTATATCTTTTGGTCAGTCATTGTTCACTACACTACAATAAATTTTTGTTCAGTCTTGGGGCTCAACAATGGCTCAACAATTATGCAGCAGTTATGTAAAAATTACTTCTAGCACTTAAAGGTCTTAGGTGGGCCTTAAGAGAAAAAAATAAATTTTCTGTAACTGTTTTGTAATTTTTACTACGCACAAAGTAAGATATCCCTGATGGAGATATCCAGTGCAAGTTTGGGATACTGTAGGGAGGGACATAAGGATAGAAAAATATGTGTAAGAAATATATGTGCAAGAAAAATATGTAAGGAAAATATGTGTAAAAAAATATGAGAGAAAAACAAGTGTAATAAAAATAATTTTCAACCATGTAAAATTTTATTTTTTATTTATATATATTTTTTTCTCAAAGATATGTTTTTTTATTTCTTCACCTTTTTTTAACCCCCCTTTTTTTTTTGAAAAAAAAATTCTCACACCACGTGCCAAGTGAGATATCCCTGATGGGGATATCCAGGTAAGTTGGGGATATTGTAGGGAGGGACATAAGGATAGAAAAATATGTGCAAGAGAAATATATGTCAGGAAAATATGTGCAAAAAATAGGGGGTATCAATGTTGACCGATCCGCAATTAAATTGATTGCAGAAAATAATCTGCATACCCCAATTATCTTCCGCAATTATTTTGCTAATAATTGGGTTATTTAACACTTTACGTGTCAATTTTCACCTCTTATCCAACATTTTTTTACTCAATGTTTCATAACCACATCTTAGACAACTTTCTGTCATAACCACATCTTGACCTACTTTCTGCCATGACCACATCTTGAACTACTCTCTGGATATGGCTTCTACCTTGCTGCACACTCACATTCTCATCCCATCCTGTCCATTCTATCCACTCAGAACCCCTAACCATCTCATCTGCTTGTTTCTTCTCCTTTTCATCTTCATTTATATTTTAACATGCCTTGTTGTCCTAGATCTTCTCAAAGGCAGCCATCACCAAGTTTTTCTTCAAATCCCACTACTCCCTCTTTCCCCCGCTCAGCCAAGAAATCTATAACCATTCAATTAGAAAAATATGATCATCTCATTCTTATCAACTGGCTGAAAACCAAATCTAACTATGATTCTTGTTTTGGTACTGAGTATTCAACTAAATTAGGACAGCCCCCAGCATAAAAAGTTAATGGCTATCTTTTAATGGCAAATGAATTACGGAATAAGACCAAGGGAAGTATTGATCTTTTTCCTAAACAGATTTCTGAACTCTTCAAGCATTTCTGAGCCAAATACAAGAAGGCAAAGGCTCTTTCATCTTCCACTGGTTTTGGGATTACTGACTTTGATATAACTAAGGGTATCAAATCCATAGACAATAAACTTGATTCTTTATTTCCTTAATTTAAAGAGATGGATGCAATTTTTGGAGAGGGAGCCGATGTTAATCCTGTAAACATGTTGGATGGAGAAGATCCTATCTCTGAACATGATGTTGAAGCAAATTTTTTCCCATCCTCTTCCTCCACTGAAGCCTCCCCTTATTTGAATGAGACATATCTAGATAGCTTTTCTGTAGATCCTATAGGTGATTTAACACAAATAAATCTAACTCAGGTCTGTTTATTTTTTCTTCATCTTATCATTTCTATTTTTTATTTACTTATCTTTTTCTTATTTCTTAAAAGGCTGATGAACAAACCCAGGATCCTCAATCAACTGAGTCTGAAGGTAGTGAAAATGATGAGGAGGAAAATATGACCTTTTAAAAGAAGCGTAGGGCTTCAAGTAGTCTAAATTTCCACTCACAAAGAAGACAAAAAAGTGATACTTCATCACAAACCCCTCTTTTGTCTATGGAACAATTTTTAGAAAAAGGTGATGCTGGTAAGTGATACCATACCTATTATTACTTTACTCTACTTTTCTTCCACTTTATATTAATTTTTATTATCACTCTTGAACAAGTAGAAATTTCTAAAGAGAATCTAAGCTTTGAAAAGAAGAAATATGGGCTCTCTTTAAGGAAGGATGATAGGCTACAAGATTTGGAAGAGAGGAAGTATGAGCTCTCTTTACAGAAGGATAATTGGGCCCAAGATTTGGATGAGAGGAAGTACCAGCTCTCTTTACGGAAGGATGATCGGGCCCAAGATTTGGAGGAGAAGAAGTTTGAGTTAACTCTAAGTATTGAAAAATCAAAAAAAGAGGAGAAAACACTCAAACATAAAAACCTATTAGAGCAGATGAAATATAAGTTTGATCATGAAGAAAATTCCAAAAAGAAAGATTTCTTGATAGAATGTGTTAAAGCTAATAAATCTGTTGAGGAAATTTAACGTTTAAAGAAATTGTTGGATGACTAGTTTGTTTTATTTCTCTCACACTTCAACTGCTCATATTTATTTGTACATAAACTTTACAATAATTTCCTGTATTTCATTACTCTATCAATCATTACTTGAATTTTTGTATTTTAATGTTAAATATTCTTTTTTTAAATAAAATTTTCATGTCTCCTTTGAAAATTTGATGATCCCCCACCCCTGGATTTTTTTGAAGTAAGGGGTGGGTATCACCAAAATTCTTTCATGTCATGAATCTTGAAAGTCTTATATGAAAATTTGGCTTTACTACCCCCTGAATTTTACCGGTATCTCAAAAATTCTTACATGTCAAGAATCTCACAAGTCTTATAAGAAATTTTGGCAAAACCCCCCATGGATTTTATTGAAGTAAGGGACGGGTATCACCAAAA
>JASXTE010000510.1:17500-22500 GCA_030280995.1 Hemileia vastatrix | reverse complement strand
AAGAATGAAAATAAAAATGTGTGTATGTGTTATTTTTCTTTATTCTCCTTACTGTATTTTACTACACTGCAATTTATGCTGCATTTTGTCTTGAATGAATATTTTGTTGACATGATGAGTAAAATGATCATAATCATAAGCCATATAGGAAGAGCCATCTAGAGACAATAATTCTTTTTTGATAACTGATGTTGACCTTGAGATGTGAATTAACATTTCAATGGACCATCAGATTACACAATTTCTTTGTCTGAGATGATTATATTATTATTATTATTATACTTTACTACTGAAAAAATCATAAATATGAAAATGTTAATATATATATATATTTTTTCTGTTCATTTTAAATTGATTGGCACTAATGACTTGTGTCTTTATTGAAAAATCTTTAAAATAGGTTATATATATTTAATTTCAGTGATACCTTTCATCTGGGGCCATACCACAATGAACTTACCGCATCCTGTCTGATCTGCGCAGTCAAACATTGTAGGGCCGAGTCAGTAGTATGGTGGGGGACCACATGTGAATACTCTGGTGCCCCAGGTGACATTTGCTTTTTTGTTTGATATAAAAGTTTCATCAAAACAGAAACCATAACACCTTTCAAGAAAATATATTTAATTTTATTCACCTATCTTTCTATATGTAAATGACAAATCAAAAAACACTATAAAATATTTCTCAAAAAAAAAGTCTCCAAAATAGTAAAACAGTAAGCTTCATTAGATTTTGGTAAACATTTATCATTATTAGACTGTTGTGTTCATCACTCATAATTTGAAGAGCCAAAAAAAAAAAAAAAAAAAAATTAAAAATTAAAAATTAAAAGGAAATCACTAAGCACTATTAGACTGTTGTATTTATCACTTACAATTTGAAGACACAAAAAAAAAATTCAAAAAAAAAAAAAATTCAAAAAAAAAAAAATTTCAGAAAAAAAAAAAAATTTCAGAAAATGATCTCACTAAGCATTATAAGACTGTAGTAGTGTGTATATACTGATTTTACAAAAAAAAATTTTTTTGCAATGTTGAGTGTTTTTTAACAAAGTGTTGCCAAGTTACCCATTTTAATATCATGATCAGTGAATATCACTGAAAATATGCATAATGTAGTGTCATTTCAATTTTTTTGTCATGTTGAATGTGTTTTTCCAAGTGTTGCCAAGTTCAACATTTCAATATCATGATCAGTGAATATCAATGAAAATATGCATAATGTGGTGCCATTATAATTCTTTTGTCATGTTGAATGTTTTTATTCATAGTGCATCCAAATTCAACATTTCAATAATATGATCAGTAATTATCACTCACAATGTGAAGAGACACAAAAAAAAAAATTCAAAAAAAAAATTTTTTTTAAAGAAAACACTTATCATTATTAGACTGTTGTGTTCATCACTCACAATTTGAAGAGCCAAAAAAAAAAAAAAAAAAAAAAAAAAAAAATTTAAAATTAAAAGGAAATCACTAAGCACTATTAGACTGTTATATTTATCACTTACAATTTGAAGACACAAAAAAAAAAAAATTCAAAAAAAAAAAAAAATTCAAAAAAAAAAAAAATTCAAAAAAAAAAAAAAATTTCAGAACATGATCTCACTAAGCATTATAAGACTGTAGTAGTGTGTATATACTGATTTTACAAAAAATATTTTTTTTTGCAATGTTGAGTGTTTTTTAACAAAGTGTTGCCAAGTTACCCATTTTAATATCATGATCAGTGAATATCACTGAAAATATGCATAATGTAGTGTCATTTCAATTTTTTTGTCATGTTGAATGTGTTTTTCCAAGTGTTGCCAAGTTCAACATTTCAATATCATGATCAGTGAATATCAATGAAAATATGCATAATGTGGTGCCATTATAATTCTTTTGTCATGTTGAATGTTTTTATTCATAGTGCATCCAAATTCAACATTTCAATAATATGATCAGTAATTATCACTCACAATGTGAAGAGACACAAAAAAAAAAAATTCAAAAAAAAAATTTTTTTTAAAGAAAACACTTATCATTATTAGACTGTTGTGTTCATCACTCACAATTTGAAGAGCCAAAAAAAAAAAAAAAAAAAAAAAAAAAAAAAAAAAAATAAAAATTAAAAGGAAATCACTAAGCACTATTAGACTGTTATATTTATCACTTACAATTTGAAGACACAAAAAAAAAAAAATTCAAAAAAAAAAAAAAATTCAAAAAAAAAAAAAAATTTCAGAAAATGATCTCACTAAGCATTATAAGACTGTAGTAGTGTGTATATACTGATTTTACAAAAAATATTTTTTTTTGCAATGTTGAGTGTTTTTTAACAAAGTGTTGCCAAGTTACCCATTTTAATATCCTGATCAGTGAATATCACTGAAAATATGCATAATGTAGTGTCATTTCAATTTTTTTGTCATGTTGAATGTGTTTTTCCAAGTGTTGCCAAGTTCAACATTTCAATATCATGATCAGTGAATATCAATGAAAATATGCATAATGTGGTGCCATTATAATTCTTTTGTCATGTTGAATGTTTTTATTCATAGTGCATCCAAATTCAACATTTCAATAATATGATCAGTAATTATCACTCACAATGTGAAGAGACACAAAAAAAAAAATTCAAAAAAAAAATTTTTTTTAAAGAAAACACTTATCATTATTAGACTGTTGTGTTCATCACTCACAATTTGAAGAGCCAAAAAAAAAAAAAAAAAAAAAAAAAAAAATTAAAAATTAAAAGGAAATCACTAAGCACTATTAGACTGTTGTATTTATCACTTACAATTTGAAGACACAAAAAAAAAAATTCAAAAAAAAAAAAAAATTCAAAAAAAAAAAAAATTTCAGAAAATGATCTCACTAAGCATTATAAGACTGTAGTAGTGTGTATATACTGATTTTACAAAAAAAATTTTCTTTGCAATGTTGAGTGTTTTTTAACAAAGTGTTGCCAAGTTACCCATTTTAATATCATGATCAGTGAATATCACTGAAAATATGCATAATGTAGTGTCATTTCAATTTTTTTGTCATGTTGAATGTGTTTTTCCAAGTGTTGCCAAGTTCAACATTTCAATATCATGATCAGTGAATATCAATGAAAATATGCATAATGTGGTGCCATTATAATTCTTTTGTCATGTTGAATGTTTTTATTCATAGTGCATCCAAATTCAACATTTCAATAATATGATCAGTGATTATCACTCACAATGTGAAGAGACACAAAAAAAAAAATTCAAAAAAAAAAATTTTTTTAAAGGAAAACACTTATCATTATTAGACTGTTGTGTTCATCACTCACAATTTGAAGAGCCAAAAAAAAAAAAAAAAAAAAAAAAATTAAAAATTAAAAGGAAATCACTAAGCACTATTAGACTGTTGTATTTATCACTTACAATTTGAAAACACAAAAAAAAAAAAATTCAAAAAAAAAAAATTTCAAAAAAAAAAAAAAATTCAGAAAATGATCTCACTAAGCATTATTAGACTGTAGTAGTGTGTATATACTGATTTTACAAAAAAAATTTTTTTTGCAATGTTGAGTGTTTTTTAACAATGTGTTGCCAAGTTACCCATTTTAATATCATGATCAGTGAATATCACTGAAAATATGCATAATGTAGTGTCATTTCAATTTTTTTGTCATGTTGAATGTGTTTTTCCAAGTGTTGCCAAGTTCAACATTTCAATATCATGATCAGTGAATATCAATGAAAATATGCATAATGTGGTGCCATTATAATTCTTTTGTCATGTTGAATGTTTTTATTCATAGTGCATCCAAATTCAACATTTCAATAATATGATCAGTAATTATCACTCACAATGTGAAGAGACACAAAAAAAAAAAATTCAAAAAAAAAATTTTTTTTAAAGAAAACACTTATCATTATTAGACTGTTGTGTTCATCACTCACAATTTGAAGAGCCAAAAAAAAAAAAAAAAAAAAAAAAAAAAAAAAAAAAATTAAAAATTAAAAGGAAATCACTAAGCACTATTAGACTGTTATATTTATCACTTACAATTTGAAGACACAAAAAAAAAAAAATTCAAAAAAAAAAAAAAATTCAAAAAAAAAAAAAAATTTCAGAAAATGATCTCACTAAGCATTATAAGACTGTAGTAGTGTGTATATACTGATTTTACAAAAAATATTTTTTTTTGCAATGTTGAGTGTTTTTTAACAAAGTGTTGCCAAGTTACCCATTTTAATATCCTGATCAGTGAATATCACTGAAAATGCATAATTTTGTGTCATTTTATTTTTTTTGTCATGTTGAGTGTTTTTTTTCCAAGTGTTGCCAAGTTCACCCTTTAAATATGATGATCAGTGAATATCACTGAAAATATGCATAATTTTGTGTCATTTTATTTTTTTTGGCATGTTGAGTCTTTTTTTTCCAAGTGTTGCCAATTTCACCTTTTCAATATCATGATCAGTGAATATTTCTGAAAATATGCATAATTTTGTGCCATTTTATTTTTTTTGTCATGGTGAGTGTTTTTTTTCCAAGTGTTGCCAATTTCACCTTTTCAATATCATGATCAGTGAATATTACTGAAAATATGCATAATTTTGTGTCATTTTATTTTTTTGTCATGTTGAGTGTTTTTTTTCCAAGTGTTGCCAAGTTCACCCTTTAAATATGATGATCAGTGAATATCACTGAAAATATGCATAATTTTGTGTCATTTTATTTTTTTTGTCATGTTGAGTGTTTTTTTTCCAAGTGTTGCCAATTTCACCTTTTCAATATGATGATCAGTGAATATTACTGAAAATATGCATAATTTTGTGTCATTTTTATTTTTTTTGTCATGTTGAGTGTTTTTTTTCCAAGTGTTGCCAAGTTCACCCCTTTAAATATGATGATCAGTGAATATCACTGAAAATATGCATAATTTTGTGTCATTTTATTTTTTTGTCATGTTGAGTGTTTTTTTTCCAAGTGTTGCCAAGTTCACCCTTTAAATATCATGATCAGTGAATATCA
>JASXTE010000510.1:5000-7500 GCA_030280995.1 Hemileia vastatrix | reverse complement strand
CACTTACAATTTGAAGACACAAAAAAAAAAAAATTCAAAAAAAAAAAAAAATTCAAAAAAAAAAAAAAATTCAAAAAAAAAAAAAAATTTCAGAACATGATCTCACTAAGCATTATAAGACTGTAGTAGTGTGTATATACTGATTTTACAAAAAATATTTTTTTTTGCAATGTTGAGTGTTTTTTAACAAAGTGTTGCCAAGTTACCCATTTTAATATCATGATCAGTGAATATCACTGAAAAATATGCATAATGTAGTGTCATTTCAATTTTTTTGTCATGTTGAATGTGTTTTTCCAAGTGTTGCCAAGTTCAACATTTCAATATCATGATCAGTGAATATCAATGAAAATATGCATAATGTGGTGCCATTATAATTCTTTTGTCATGTTGAATGTTTTTATTCATAGTGCATCCAAATTCAACATTTCAATAATATGATCAGTAATTATCACTCACAATGTGAAGAGACACAAAAAAAAAAAATTCAAAAAAAAAATTTTTTTTAAAGAAAACACTTATCATTATTAGACTGTTGTGTTCATCACTCACAATTTGAAGAGCCAAAAAAAAAAAAAAAAAAAAAAAAAAAAAAAAAAAAATTAAAAATTAAAAGGAAATCACTAAGCACTATTAGACTGTTATATTTATCACTTACAATTTGAAGACACAAAAAAAAAAAAATTCAAAAAAAAAAAAAAAATTCAAAAAAAAAAAAAAATTTCAGAAAATGATCTCACTAAGCATTATAAGACTGTAGTAGTGTGTATATACTGATTTTACAAAAAATATTTTTTTTTGCAATGTTGAGTGTTTTTTTAACAAAGTGTTGCCAAGTTACCCATTTTAATATCCTGATCAGTGAATATCACTGAAAATATGCATAATGTAGTGTCATTTCAATTTTTTTGTCATGTTGAATGTGTTTTTCCAAGTGTTGCCAAGTTCAACATTTCAATATCATGATCAGTGAATATCAATGAAAATATGCATAATGTGGTGCCATTATAATTCTTTTGTCATGTTGAATGTTTTTATTCATAGTGCATCCAAATTCAACATTTCAATAATATGATCAGTAATTATCACTCACAATGTGAAGAGACACAAAAAAAAAAATTCAAAAAAAAAATTTTTTTTAAAGAAAAACACTTATCATTATTAGACTGTTGTGTTCATCACTCACAATTTGAAGAGCCAAAAAAAAAAAAAAAAAAAAAAAAAAAAAAATTAAAAATTAAAAGGAAATCACTAAGCACTATTAGACTGTTGTATTTATCACTTACAATTTGAAGACACAAAAAAAAAAAATTCAAAAAAAAAAAAAAATTCAAAAAAAAAAAAAATTTCAGAAAATGATCTCACTAAGCATTATAAGACTGTAGTAGTGTGTATATACTGATTTTACAAAAAAAATTTTCTTTGCAATGTTGAGTGTTTTTTAACAAAGTGTTGCCAAGTTACCCATTTTAATATCATGATCAGTGAATATCACTGAAAATATGCATAATGTAGTGTCATTTCAATTTTTTTGTCATGTTGAATGTGTTTTTCCAAGTGTTGCCAAGTTCAACATTTCAATATCATGATCAGTGAATATCAATGAAAATATGCATAATGTGGTGCCATTATAATTCTTTTGTCATGTTGAATGTTTTTATTCATAGTGCATCCAAATTCAACATTTCAATAATATGATCAGTGATTATCACTCACAATGTGAAGAGACACAAAAAAAAAAATTCAAAAAAAAAAATTTTTTTAAAGGAAAACACTTATCATTATTAGACTGTTGTGTTCATCACTCACAATTTGAAGAGCCAAAAAAAAAAAAAAAAAAAAAAAAATTAAAAATTAAAAGGAAATCACTAAGCACTATTAGACTGTTGTATTTATCACTTACAATTTGAAAACACAAAAAAAAAAAAATTCAAAAAAAAAAAATTTCAAAAAAAAAAAAAAATTCAGAAAATGATCTCACTAAGCATTATTAGACTGTAGTAGTGTGTATATACTGATTTTACAAAAAAAATTTTTTTTGCAATGTTGAGTGTTTTTTAACAATGTGTTGCCAAGTTACCCATTTTAATATCATGATCAGTGAATATCACTGAAAATATGCATAATGTAGTGTCATTTCAATTTTTTTGTCATGTTGAATGTGTTTTTCCAAGTGTTGCCAAGTTCAACATTTCAATATCATGATCAGTGAATATCAATGAAAATATGCATAATGTGGTGCCATTATAATTCTTTTGTCATGTTGAATGTTTTTTATTCATAGTGCATCCAAATTCAACATTTCAATAATATGATCAGTAATTATCACTCACAATGTGAAGAGACACAAAAAAAAAAAATTCAAAAAAAAAATTTTTTTTTAAAGAAAACACTTATCATTATTAGACTGTTGTGTTCATCACTCACAATTTGAAGAGCCAAAAAAAAAAAAAAAAAAAAAAAAAAAAAAAAAAAAAAATTAAAAATTAAAAGGAAATCA
>JASXTE010000414.1:0-48498 GCA_030280995.1 Hemileia vastatrix | reverse complement strand
GCTCTTCGTCGTCCTTGCTCGAGTCGCCATTAGGAGGTTGGGCAAGACCCATTCCTGTGTCGTACCAAGCCATCTTCTTCCCAACGATCGAGGTGAATAGAGCTACGCGGATTCTTGCAGCCGTTCGCTCGCCGAGGCAGATCCATGCTGAGATGGAGATTGTACTAATGATGAACGTTGCTGCTGCGAGGCCGAGGAGTGCGTAGACGGTGCCGAGGACTCGGTGGAGGAAGTGCTGGCTGACTGCGGGAGGAATGGTAGAGGTGGGCTGTGCGGTAGGGTTGTATGATGTGAAAGCATCGAAGGCTTTGCCAATGACCTTCGACATTATTGTCGGGATGAGGCCCACTGATACAGAGCAGAGCACAGCTGGTATGAGGAGCAGCAAGACATCTCGTTTGGAGAGGAACGTGAATAGGAGTCGAATGGCTGGTTTAGTGTGTGGTGGCGAGCAGGCAGCCTTGGCTTGTCGCTTCGAGGAGGTCGCCTTTTCGATCGGCATCTTCATGCGCTAACTCAGTGAGACGCTGATGCTGGGTATATATGGTATAGAGGAAGAGGTGTACTTCGCCGTCGACCTTGTAGATTAGTTGGCAATCAGATGATATGCTGTTGCAAGTAAAAATCTATCAATCAGTAGTGGCTAGGTCAACGGATCTCTAGGTGGAGGTCGACTTGATGGTAGTGTCTAGATGGAAGGCTACTGATTCTTGCCACCCCGGAAAGGGAGCTTCTCCACGCTCAAGACGTTCCAGTGAAGAGACGCACAGACTGAGGCCATTTCTCCTTCTTTCGGCAAGAGTTCCCAAGGTCCAATGAGAACAGGCTTTCCGGGTTCACTTGCTGAGCCCCACATGCACAGCTCAAGCGGCTAAGTGGCACGAGGCATAAGGACTTTGTACAGATTTGCATCCGTATGTCATACCCTTTGTGTGGTTGAGGCACCGTGTGAATTTCTAAGATGATGGAACAAAGGGACTTGCTCTCGCACAAAGGGTTGTGAATTGAGCCGAACTTCCCTTTGTGTGTCAAATAGCGCGCCACGTGAGAAGGTCCAAATCTCCGATCTCGCATTTCTAGTCCGATCTGATTTCGTATCGGGTCGCTTGCTCTTTCTGTTAGAGCGACCCATTGCTTTCCAACGGCTTGTTGAACGATGATGCACTTCAACCGGAAGCGAGTTGAGACGCCACCCGAAATCAAAGTCGAAGCATGAGAAGCAAGGCAGCAGCAGTGAGGAGTCCTCGGCGTAACAACACCCAAAAAGGCAAGGAGAGAGCAAGGCGTGTGAGAAGCGAGAAGCAAAAGGCAAGGGGTTCTCCGCTTTCCCTTGCCTTGTTTTTTGCCTTTTTACTCCGAACTGCATGAATACCATCTTCTCTCTCCTGAGGAGGGAAGGGGCTCGTTTATTGGATGTCAAATAGATCAACTTTCTCCCATGCCCCAGAGCATCTGCTACAGCCGAGAATGATGTCTACTTTCACACTTGAGAAGGGAAGGATGACAACGTCGCCGAGGACCGAAAAGCAGTCTTGAGTGTCGAGTGGCGCAAGGCTTGTTTTTTGACAGCAACCGCGTGTCACAGAGAAGACACTTCAACCAGCAATTTGGGCGGCTAGTTAAAAGTGGTGCAGAACGTACAACGTGGGAATGCAGGCGTACAGTAAGTTGCCAACCCTGCATCTCGGAGACCGTTCCTTTTCTTCTTACCGCTTCCTGTATTGTTTCTATGGTTGCGCTCTCCGCACACCGAAGACATGCAATGCAAAGTACGGTATCCATGCTACCAAACGCCGAACGTGCCAAACCCAGCATACTGCTTGTGCATGGTAACGTTATGTGAATCATCATGTTGGAGCTATTGTGGCTTGTGATGTGCTCCCTACGCCGCACGATAGTGAGAAACGGCCAAACTACTGGTTCTCGGAAGGAATGACGCTTCTCGTCTATCGCTGCGCTCTCCTGGGTAGTCGAAAATGGAGCAAGACAAACGACAACCATGCAAGGTATCTCCCTTTCTGATGTTCTAGCTAAGTTCTGATTGCGGAGTTGGTTGTGCCGACAGCAATGTCGAGGGCACCAAGAAGGGGATATCACGACATTAGTTCACGCGCAGTCAGTATCAAGGAGACGAAGGGACAAGGTTACCGAGATTCGTTCCGAGATTCGGATCTTCTCGCTACACGAAACCTAGCTTAACCCAGCGCCATCACCAGCGCGGAGACAGGCCTGCGTTGCTTTCCCTTCCTTCGGAGTGATGCTAAGCGAAAAAGGGTGACGAGAAGTATCAGTGCCGGTGTAACTTGACTTTGTCTTGTTCGAGAGTTCACATTCCCATCTGCGACCGAGACCGAGAACGTCGGCTAGAGGTATTCATCTTGTCTCGTTCGGCTGGCGATTGACCACAACTCCTTGCTCTCAGAGTCGAGGCTTAGACCCAGTCCTTGCCGACAATGTCGAGCAAGGTTTTGCGTTTCTCTGCTCCCCTTCCTTGAGAATCTTTCACCCTTGTAAGTGTAGCGAAGCACTTGGAGATCTATTTTGGGTCGGTGACCGGGAGATGCAAGGAGGTCCTCTCAAAGGCTGCAAGTCGCGCTAACAAGCGCTGAACGCGAACGCGACGTGCGCCTGTCCAATCCCCACGCACCTACCGTTCTCGTCCTCGTTACTCAAGCTTCCCCCAAAGCAGGCTTGATGTCGCCTGCCTGTCAATCGATCGTACCATCAACGATCCAAAAAGGATCCTTCGTATCTGAACCGCACTCTCGGCTCAGGTGTGGAGTCGGAATCTGAAAAAGATAGCCAAATTTCATGCTTCTTTCCCATGCTCTTTAGCGCGAAAAAGAAAAATGTCTCACTCAGACTCAGAGAACCCAAGAAGTCCAACCACATTCAACCTCCGCTTCACTCCGACATTCACCCCTTCTTCTGAAACTATCAACTGAATCATCGTTCCCGAAAAACCGCTCATCTCACAGAAGACACCGACAAAACTGTCACAAAGATTGTATGATGAGAAGATCTACCCTTGAAAAGATATTTATATTTTGTGCTATTGTTGTGTATGACGCGAAGAATGCTATGTGAATGTATAAGCGAGCGAAAGCGCGGAGTCTGTGGGGTATCTAGTTTCACGTGGCGACCAAGAGAAGGAAATGCCCTAACTGGGGAGAAAGGAAATGCGAAGATGCTGAGAATGTAGAAGAGAGAGTGTGTGTGTGGGAGGGGTCCAAAGACCTTTGTCCGGATCATCTCGGCAACTGTGTGCTCGAGGCGGACGAAGATTCTTGCAAGACCTTTTTGAAACGAAACGGGAAATGCGATGCTAAGCAGCTATTGCTGAAGATGAGTGAGAAGTGCTATGCGAGGAAAGGGGAAGGTGTTGAAGAAGATCACGACCTCCAGGTGTTGTAAGGGTGAAGGTACGCATCACCGGCAGTGGCATGCTGGTGGTGGTGGTGGTGACCGAAGCCAGGTGCTGCAGGTAGCTTGTAGGCTACAGTGCTGGTGGGGCTGAGATCGGCGGCATGCTTGGAGTCGACGCTGTAGTAGCGAGCCTCTTCCCACTGAGCCGAGTCGATGTCGGAAGGTGGAGTGTCTGGGGTGGTGCGACCGCTCATCGTGGATCGAGACGCGTATGGGGAAGGAGTGGCCGAGGTAGCGTTCGATGCCGCGTACATGGACGAGCACATGGACGCCGACGAGATCGAGGCAGCGGGCGAGTTCGAGTAGTACGAACGATCGCCGTTCGATGCCGACGAGCAAAGAGGCAAGCTGTGAACAGGTGTGGTGTAGGGGCGGCACCTCTCGCGAGCATTGTTGATGAAGGGGTGGATGAAGCTGGGCGCAGTTGCGCTGCGCTCCTGTCGGTGGCTTGCACTCTTGACCATAGGGGTGGAGGCCGGCATGCTGCTGCTCGCGCTGGCAAGGTGACCAGTGGAGACAGAAGCGGCGACGGCGGCAGGGGCGTAGCCAGAGATGCTTGCACGCGAGCTGAAGGAGTGCGAGACGCTCGACTGTCTCGAGTGGCGACCGGAGGCAGCACGGTGGGGACCGGCGTGCGAGTCGAGTGATGGCGACGAGAAACCGGAAGAATCGAGTGCAGGTGTGGGAGGAGCCGAAGACTTGGTGCTGGAGACGCTCTCGGATCGCTCACGAGGAGCTTCGGGAGCATCCATGTCGGCACTGCTGCGGCGCGACATGTGCTCGATGATCTTGCGGACGACGAGGTCGATGCGACCTCCATCGCAGTCTTGCTCGAGCTGGTAGGTGAACATCTCGAGATCTTCAGGCGAGACGTTGACCTTGTAGCCGAGGTACCCGAAAAGCTCGCGCTCCATCTGGTTGATCTCGCGCAAGCTGAAGAGACCCTGGCCCACGATGGCCCACGACTTGTTGGAGTAGGTGTCGTCGCAGCTGCTCTTGCTGGCGATCATGAGAGCCGAGATGAAGAGACGGTGGCCCGAAGAGCCACGAGCGGCAGGGAAGCGGATCTTGAGTCGCAACAAAAGGTAGAGGGCTTGGTATGTGACGGCCTCGGGAAGACGAGTCCTGTAGAGAGCATAGGCGATGAACTCGGAGAGGCGAGGGACAGGGTTGCCGTTGGAGGTTGGCAAAGCAGATGAAGCCGAGGTCGAGTCAAGAGGGCAAGCGAAGAGGTAGAAGATGAACCTTTCACAGAGCTCCGAGGATTCTATGGTGGCGAAGTGAAGAACGAGAGACGAGGACTGGGTCAGATGATGAGCTCGCATGATAATGTCGGTTGGAGTCTGATGAGAGAACTTACCTCTGTAGCCATAGAATCGGTCCTGCTGTTCCGATCGAGAGACGGACCGAGACGAAGAGGCCTTGGTGGTGGCAGCCGATGCGGACTCGGAGGTCATGTTGGACTGGTAGCCGTGAGTGGCAGAAGCGTGGTAGTTGGAAGCTACGGTGGCGGCCATGATGACTTATGTGGTGGTGAAGAAAAGTGTCGAGGCTAGCGTGTGTAGTGAAGGAAGAGAGCTTGGATCGCCTGAACTATAAGAGATGAACGTGGGCGATAGCGAGCGTGGTGCACATTTACGTTGGCAAGGCTATGTGGATTGTGCGTTGTAGGATGAGAATCGGGGAATGAAGTTCCTGGCGATGAAAGTCCGAAGGGATGAAGGTTGAATAAGGCAGGGGCGGTGGGGGTTAACAATAATCTTTGATGAGGAATGACTATTGTGAAAGAGAGTTGCCGGTCGTGCTGATGAAAGAAGACGGCGGCAATGGAAGGGGGGGTGACGCTTAATGCTGATTTCTACAAAGTGAATCTAGAATGCGGAAATGCAGGAGGTTGAACACGTTCGACGAAGAAGTGGCGAAGGTTGAGTTCTATTGTAGGGAGAATGCTGATGCCGAAATGGAATGATGAGAGATGAAAGGACGGAGATCGCTGGGATGTCAAGAGCTGTGCTGTATGTGTAGGCTCTGTTGTGGATCCGGAGATGCTGTATGGGCGAATGGGTCGGGGATGATGAGAGTGGAGATGATGCTGATGTGGCGAGAACCAAGTGGTTGTATGTCACCTCGTGAGTGGAGACGATCAAAGAAGGAGTCGGGTGGGGAAGAAGGATGGCAAATGATGATGAGGTGAAGGAAAGGGTTGAAGGATATATTGGAAACCAGGTGTCTATGGCAAGAAGGCGAGGCTAGGCTTCTGAAGCGGAACGAGGTGCAAGACGAGCCAAATTGGCGGAGAAGCGGAAATCAACGCAGAAGCAGCAGCAGAGTGATGAGCGGCAGGGACTGGCTGACTGCGTTGGCCGTGACGAAGAAGCTGTTCAACAGCGCTGCTGGGTGGCACACACACAACGCTGCAGCTTCTTCCTTCCCCTTTGCTTGTCGGGCAGCAAGGCCAAAGAAAGAGGAACGCGGCACAGCTTCAAAGGGCAGGTCGAAATCAGAGCAGGGCAGGAACACAGCTTGGGAGAGAGCACAAAGCGGAACTTGGGACCATTGAACGAGGGACAAGGCAGCAGGAGCAGCAGCAGCAAGGGGTTCTGGCGGAAAGTCTCTTCCTGGTCCTCTCCTGAACTGAAGCCGTCTGCTTGGTTCCGCCAGAGTGACGGGACCAAACCTGGGCCCAATTGCGAGGACAACAACAGAAGACGAAGGGGCCGGCCTGTGTAAGTGGCACTGACGGGATAGGATCCAGATCCGAGGAGGAAGGACAGGAACCAAGATGCTGAGAGAGAGAGAGAGGGTGGCGAAGCGCGGGGACACAAGAGCCGAACACCTCGCACAGAGAACAGACGCGCCCGACAGACTGAGTGAGTCGAGGGCATGTGCGTGAGCAAGACAAGGGGGACACAGAACAGAGAAAGGGCGCCGATTAAAATCAGGGTGCTCTTTGAAAACTTTTGGGCAAAAAACTTGGATCGCCTGGGAAACTGGGAATCTGTGGCAAGGGAGAGAGCGGTTGGCCGCTGCGGTGCTACGGAGCGATGCAACAGTTTTGCAGTTTGGCAAGGGTTCGACAGGAGAGGAGTTTCAAAATTTTCTTAGCTTGAAAGTGAGCCACCAGCAGCGACGGCCAGGAAAAAGAAAGGGGGTTCAGAAAAAATGAAAAATATAAAATATAAAAAAATGTGATTAAAAAAAAAGAAAGAAAAGCCGCTCTGGCATCACGCATCCACGACGCCCAAACGCCCTAAATCGCCCTTGTGACAAGCGGAGTGCAACTGCCAGATCTAGCGCCGTGCACAGGGCATTGACACTGCGAATTTCCACTTTGACTCGTTCCTTCTCTCGTGGGCAAAGATGGCCGCGGGCCTACGGGTGAGAGAGCGAGACATCTTTGCCGTCACCGAAGACAGGTCTGACGCAGCCTCTTCTCGAACCCTTCTCACTTTCTCGCCTTGACTCGCCTGTCGATTCACCGTGTTCACCGAAACCCTCCCATTTCGCCTCCTTGCCTTCTCTTTTGGCTCTGTTTGGGCGTTTGATTGCAGTGCCTTGGCTGATGAAGTCCGTCCCTCTGACAGCTCGGCGTCCTCAAGTCAGTCATTCGAAGGCTGCTCAAAACAAACGCGGTTGAAATGAGACGTGACCAGACGAGGCCTCGATCCATCCTCGACACCCAAACAACATCGACATCGTATCTGTGGATGACGCACTCGAACGTGTTGATCGGATGTCACTGTCAACCATCGAGAGTCTGAAGAGGGACAGAAACCCTGTGCATAGATCTCGAAAGCAAAGGCCCTTACTCCTATCATCGAGATGGGGCAAGAGGCTTGAGTTTGTTCCTCGGCGTGTGTGGAAGTCAAATTGAAGGCATGAGCGTAGATCAGGCAGTGCTTGTGCTTGTTCGGCTTCGAGCGTCGGTCCTTAGCCAGCATCCATTCTCTAAGCTAGCAAATTCCAGCTGGATACCTCTCTCTGTGTCGGTCAAGTCGCTTTGGGTGACCTGTCAACGGACCGAACAGTATCGTGTCAACAGCCATGTCCTTCTCAGGGTCCTTGCTACCGCCAGCCAGCATGCAAGCTAAGACGACAGCAAGACCACGGCGTTGTCCACCCAAAAAAGGAAGGCAAGGACCATGCTCAGCGGCTCCGGTCCGATGTCAAACCTGTTCTTCTCTTCGTGCATGCGAAAAGAACCATCAATGAGCGGCTGAAAGGTCGTGGGGAAACCTCCCTCCTGCTCGGTTGTTAGGCGCTCACTGTAGACTCCACGAGGCGCTAGTGCAATACGAAACTCGATCAACCATTCCCAATGGCGTGGAAACCCGAGAGAAAGAAAGAAGTCAACGTCGTAGACAGAGAATGGACGGGCTAATGCGAGGAGGGATCTACGCCCCAGCATGAATGCTTCCAAAACGAGAAGATCAACATCCTTGCTCTTGGCTCAAATCTCTCGCAACAGTGCTAGAGTAGACGAGCATGGCGAAGCAAGGCAATCGCCGCAGCGGCCTTCGAGCCAACCCCATTCTCGTGGGGAAGAAGAAGCGGCGTCGGGCGGGCGGCGTGCATCGTTGCTGTTCGCTGTTGCTAGCCTACTGGCCAGATTGTAGTGTGTGCAAGGAGGCAAGGAGGCCTACTGTTTTGAGTAGCGATGACAACGGTGAACAGCGGCGTGAGATTCCTTTTGCGCTAAGGCAGTCGAGCACACACGACAGTTCACGCGACACACGCGTATCTGCGAGACAGTTGAGCGAGTTCGATGTTTTGACTGAGTATCTCACTCTCGAAGATGCCGGTGCGTCGAGGCGGAACGGCGGAACAGGTGGAATAGACGAGCGCAATGGCTGCACCCAAACCCTCTTTTGCGCATGTGTGCAAGGGGTCTCCATGCGAGCAGATGTGTGCTCCATCGAGAACCAGAGCGGAGAATAGAAACTTCGTCAAAACGAGGCTAGCGATGGCGAACTAAACGAAGCTAGCGGGCTACCTTCGGAGCATCGATACGGGCTCTAAACTGAACTCCAACTGGGAGAATCATGCCTTGAATCGATCAAGCCACTCAATCCACCACCTTGGTCTCCTCATTTCGGACCATGAAAAGCCGTGTCCGCCAAAGCTCAAAGCCACACTGCCGATATATTGCCTAAACAAGGGGGACCTGCGGAGTTCCAAAATCAGAAAGACAAAAGAAAAAGATTGTCAGATTTCGACGACAGCGGTGTCAAGAAGGACTAAGTCGAGCATGAAGCCCACGCAGGGGTTTGGCAACATGCATCGTTGTTGCAGATGGTCAGAACGCCAGTGTGAAAAGTTTGAGATGTGTTGCCGTTCTTGCCACATGAACGAGGAAATGGATCGACCGACATCTGTCTCACGCAAGTCGCATCAATGGCGATCGGCGCTTCGGATCCCGGTACAGCGTCAAAGTTGCGCTGATCGTGTGAGCATGAATTGACGGATGGTGCCAGCGGTGCGGTCAAACATTAAGCTCAAACGTAGAAAGACTGAACGAGACGAGATGGACAGCATCGATCGTATGCTGTCACCGTTGATTGTCACGCCGGTTTCGTTCAATCGTGTTTCGGGCTAGAAACAACGATACAGATCTACCATATGTTCGCTCGGCTAATAGAGCTCGAATCTTGAACGACGAGCATGCCACACTCACACCAAGAATATTCGTCGTTAGTGATCATCGCTCGATAAGGTGTTTGTGTGTGAGTCTTGTTTCTGAGCTGATTCTTCGCTTCGTTCTTTCTGTCGCTTACCGGTCACTCGAAAATTAGAACGCTTTCCAGCTGTACAGCATACATACGCGAAGGCAGATGCACATTCATACTTGCAGTAAGACAAGCCATAAGCGCAGAATTGGAGAGATGAGAGAGATCGCTTCGACAAAGATCGTTTGTTACGCCTTCGCTTGCGGACTTTGGGCTTGCAGTCGACATACAGTACTGTACAGCACTGCGCTGCGCTGCAAATGTAGTCGCGGAGAGGGGCTCCGACTGTACGGATCGGTGTCTAGCTGCATCTCACCATGCTTCGTCTCTTTTCTCAGACGACAAAGTCGTTCATTCAGGCCGTCATTCTAAGCTCAAAGCATATTGTGGTGGTTGAGCGAGCCATTGATGAGCATACATCGAAGAGCATCCAGTCTTCGATCGAAAAGCTGGGTGAAGAGCGGACCATTTGGCGGTGTCTGAAGGCGATGGACCGTGTTTAAGCGGAGCGCCATGCTGGACCGTGGGCCTGTTTTCTATACGGGCTCTTTCGGTCATCGACGGTCAGCCTTGTCATAGCCCGGATCCCAAACAGCTTTTGTTGCGCTGCCAAAAGCAATTTAGCGAGACGGACCAACATCCCGAGTCGGCTCCCGAACGGCGGTTGCAACTAGAAGCAAAGCCACCTTGTCGCGGACATTAGCGCGTGCGCCTTGCCCTCGCTTCGCCTTTCTTTGCTTCACTCCAATTCGCTCTAAACGAGGGTGGCTTCGATAAATCAGAGCGTGTTCATGGTATCATTGAGTGCAAGCGAAGAGTAATCGCTGACAGCTGTTATGGGTTGGGTTACGTCGATCGTAGAAGGGAAAGGTGACGCTAGTGGCGAGCGGATGCTCAAAAGGCGATCCCGTTCCAACTCAACTGTCCCCGAGAAACTGGAAAAAAACAAAAGGTGAATTCTGACGGGACCAAAAAATGACGTGTGGGCGTGGATCAGCCCAACTTTTCTTTACCGTTCTCTCAGCCTTCAGTGCATTAATCGATTTTGAATGGTGACGAACAGGTCGCTCTACCATTCGGGAACACGAAGAGAAAGGGGATCTTCAACATCACACAGCTTTCAAGCTCCTTCTTCACGGTTGAAAGACAATCGATGCATACAACGCCCTTTGATTTTCATTGGAGATGACCGTGCGATGTCGACGTTCAAGTCAGATGCGGGGTGCAGGAGCCAGTAGTGCAATATCGAGTTTGTGGCTTGCTTCGGACCACGCTGAGAAGGTCTTGCTGGAGTAGACAGCGACGCAACTCGGACGATAACTTAGTCGTCGAGTTCAATCATGTGCTCGCCTCCTTTTTGAACGTCGAACGGATTCATGCTTCAATGCCGGATCACAGCAAGCCTATCGTCGAGAAAAGAAGAAAGGAGAGACATATCCAGGTTGCACAATGCTTTTACTCAACCTAAGCCGTGCAATTCAGGTCATTGTATAGCTCTTTGTGCAGGTCGCTAAGCGCTTTGGCGAGTCAAAGAGAGCAAGTCTCTGCACATCATCATCGTCATCACATCTTCTTTTTGGTCGATGTCGAGATGTGATTGAATGGGACGTGAGTTTCAATCTGATCCGATCTTGCCGGTCAGCATCTCGGATCAAGCCGTTGGAACAATCGACAGCGGGCGAAACAAAGCTCGAAGAGAGAATCAAGACAATGAGGTGCCAATTCAAAGTCCGGTCGACTTCGGCAATTTTCTCGAGCTGTTGTGGCTGTCGTTCAACGAGACCCTAAAAAGGCAAAGGCGAAGGTTGGTGCGGAATTCGGAATACTCTCGACCGTCAGCCGTATGACATCGATGTGTGACAGCAACTTATCAATACTCGAGATTCGAGGAGACAATGGGTCAGCCTTGGACTCACACAGATCATCAAAAGGAACAGCGTGGCGTTTGGAAGGCTGGTGAATGGCATGACAATAGACGATGACGATGACTGAGAAGCTTTCTGGATTGAAACGCGAAGACGTTCGAAGATCGCTTCTGAGAGCGCTTACCATGCGTTCAGCTTCCAAGATCTCGCTGTCATTGATCGAAGATCTCGCGCGAGGACGCACTATCTAGCCGCAATTGTGTCCTCAATGGCTTGCAGGTTGACGTTGAGATTGTGGTGAAGAAGGCGCTAGCGTCGAATCCGATCCGGAAGGCTACAGCACGTCTCATTGTTCGAAAGTACATATCACAATGAGGTGATGGCCGCCCGCTCACCATGTCGAGAAGCTTTCTAGATCTGAGCGTGCAGAGCTAGCCAAAAGTGGACGAGTTCGACCAAAAAAGGAAAGGCGAGGACGACGATGATCCTCGTCCACCCACCCAAGTCTTCGAAGCGAGGCCGAAGTGGGAGCTGCAAAAATATTGGGGCAGATCGTACCAAGTCATCGAGAGGGCCAAAATGACGCTTTGATTTCTGCACCAAAAGCGTGGCCGTCACTCGGTAGGGTACAGTAGTCGACGTGGATGCCGGTTGCTTGGCATCGGTCTATGAGAGAGCGTGTGAGAGCTGCATCGTATGGACGCTAAGCGAAGCCTCGCTTGTCGACTACGCGAATTCGATTTTGACAGCCGAGCCTTCTTACCGTTTGCACTCTCTCTCTCTCACCCCAACCACTTCTCTGCCTCTTCTTGAAGTTCGCTTGTAGCCCGTGCTGCAGAGTGTCGACAATTTGAGACGCTTTACTTCGGCTCACAGCTCACCCCAGTCCCGTCCGGTCGGTTCTCTCTCTCATGCGCGCACCCGGACAAAATAGGGGTTGCTCGTCGAAAGCGCTGTCGTCTTCTCTTTCTTGCTTCCTCTGCTCAAGCTTGACTCGCGTGCATTCGTGGTTTGCATGGCAGATTGCATCTCACATTGTGCGCTCGAGCTAGACGATGTCGTCTTTGTACGATCACGGCGAATTTCGCAACCAATCAGAGGTTCGACATCAACAACAAAGCTGGAGAACTAAGGCGCGTGAGTTCTCGTCGCGTCGTTTGCTTCGCTGCACACAGTGCCTCGCTTCGTTCTCGTTCCTCGTGCGTCTTGCCTCGACCCACTCACTGCTGCCAAGCGAGACTGATCTGCATCGTGTCGTCCTCTTCCTCAAACTGTGTGGATGACATTGTGAGACCATCGGGCTCCGGCTACCAGTTGCTTTCGGTACCGGCTACGAGTTCAGCGTTCAGGAAAGGTTGACAGCCTCGTGGTATCTTGATGTCGTGGCAAAAGCTTCCCACGAGGGGGGCGGACTTTGAAACAGAACCGTGCTAGTGTATCGCAAGGGCGTTCCAGATACGAAATTGTTAGCTGGTTCAGACCGGTGTCTCGCAATGAATCTCAGACAGCTCGTGAGGATATTGAGATAGAAGCGACCACAAATCGACACCAAAAAGAGACCCAAAAAAGATGGACCGAAAATGTAGCACAACCGAGCTGTCTCCGTGGCCCAACGCGATTTCTTTCGCGCGAGACTGATCCGGTCTAACAGACAGACGGTATCGTATTTTTCGGCACCTTCACCTGCCGCTTCTGCATGCTCGATGATCTGTCGATGGCAACAGCATGCTAGGGTTGCCTCATCACCCCTGATTCAGACTGCACTCCTGTACGATAGCATGTGCGGTAGCGCGGGAGAGATGGCCTTCTTGGCGACGCACGTCCTAATCAGCATTCACAAACAATGAACCGGTAAACAACCATGATTTAGGGCAACAACGGCCATCGAAGGGACGGTAAGCGAGCAGATCGTTCTACCTTCTTTCATTTGTTTGTATCACCTTGCATGCAGCTCGTCTATCCGCCACTACCTTGATGGGAGTGCTGCGGCATGTCACCATCACTGCACTGCGTATTAAGGAGGCATCTGTTTGCCGTTGATTTGCATGCACTGCATCACATGGCATCGCGTCGCGCGTCTTCTTCTCAAAGATCACAGTTTCGCAAAAGAAAACATCGGCAGCACCCTTCCTTGCCGAGACCAACACCTGTTTGTTCAACAGCATGATCACATATAGTATACACATGCATCTCGTGCGGTTCCCACAAACAAATCGAACGCGGCTGAAACGGTGTGGCTTGAACAATGAACATCAGGTCCGCATTGCAGCTGCAGGAAAAAACCTGGTTGGTCGTCTGCGATCCGTAGGAATAAGCATGGCCGGCTTGTGATTTCCGGAGACCGTCTTGCCATGTTCCGGGATGGTGAAAGCTTTCTCATCGATGTGATCTCATCACCACGACAAGGCGACTAATGAGGACCGATATGTATCAGAACGACAGGCGAGTTCGCAAGCCCAGCACAATGTAAACATTCGGTTGCCAATGCAAAGCTGCCGTTCATCATGTCTTGTCTTACCTGCGAATCGAGTGTTACCTACAGCGTCGCCAGCACAGCATGCTCCAAAGACAGAAGCCACGACGTCTGTTCCCTGCTGACAATTCACCTTCCCATGCAAGCAAGTCAACGAACTAGCCATCATGACCGATCACACCTACAGAAAGCGATTTGTACCTCGGACTCCTGATCGGGTCGGCACAGAAACGCACCGAAGAGGTGGACACCAGTTCCAAGTTCCAGGCTGTCACACAAACTACTACACTGTAACCGAGACGTCGGCGTGCGTTGGACGAGCGGCGAGGTGTCTGTTTGCTGGCTGAGACGCATCTATTTGAACTGTCTCGTCTGCAAGACAAGTCGTAGCATGAAACCAAACAACTGTCTTCTACTCGCCTTTGCGTACCACCGAGACACTTTCCAGACCTATTCTGTGCTCATGCCGACAGGAGAGCGTGTTTGATGAGCGGACTTCAATGCTTTGCAATGCTGTCTCCAGCTGTGGTGCCAGAGAACAAGGATGGGTGCAGAGAGCATGCACGTATTTCAAGCCCAGACGGCGATTTGGGTCTCGCTCTGCACACAGAAACGCCCAAAGCGAGCTCTATTTTTGAATCTGGAAAAAAAGGAGGGTCTCAGGGCCGCAGATCTCAGTTCAGCCTTCTCGCGCTGTCCAACTTGGCGGTGGCGGGGCAAACAAAAGAAAGAAGGAAATTCAGGCGAAATCCACGCTGAAAACCATCATTTATCCTGGCTGAGGAGCATCCGACTCCGCTCTCTGGCCGCAGCTCTGCTCTTTGTTCCCTCGTCGGATATTCGCTCAACCGATTTGACAGCAAGAAGCTTGGTTGCTCAACATCTACATATCATTCACCGTTGTTGTATAGGCTGAATCACGAGCTTTAATCTAATGGTACCCAGGACTCGTAGGTAGTTGCGGGAGCGCGCGAAAAGACGGTTGTTCAGCAACGCTTCGAAAGAAGGCTGTGTAAATCTCAAGGGGCGAGATTGCTCGTTGTCATGCAGGGTCGTGTTGGAGGATCGACAAAGGTCTGAGACAACGTCTTCTTCCGCCATTCAGGGGCCAAAGAAAGAGAGGGGTAAAGTCAACGAACTCATGCGGGTATCAAGGTCGCAAACGAAGGATCACCGGCCTTAGTTATTGTAAGGCTTGATCGGTCAACTTATTTACGTTTAGAGTAGGCGGAGGTGGAATACTAGTCAAGTGGTATCAATCTGATCGCGACTTCGGTCCGTAGATTTCCTTCTGTTGTTCGCTTCGGACCCTTCCTTTTTGCAACGTCGGTCCTTTCTCGGATCTCGAAGCTGTCAACCCGCCCATATGGCTGCTCCCTATCTGGGACGCCTATTTGGGACGATGCGAGATGGTCGAGGGGCTACCCATGTTGATGAGGAGGTTCATGCTGTTGCATAGGTAAAGGTTCTTTGTTTTTTGCGGTTCAGCTGCCGCTCGCCATGCCACAGTTCGAAGTGAGCATGTCTTGCAGATCCGACATGTCGAGAGCATCATCAGCTTATACGTGCGGGATCGGGACGATGAACGAAGACGGGTGACTTTCCCGCGATCCGAGTCCTTTGCAGGTTCGGACGATACCGTCTTCTTCTCGAGTAACAGCATCTCCGCAATCATGAGAGGAATGCTGGCCTGCCCAGGCTGTACCTGAGACTTCACATCAATCCCTCAAGAAGCTTGCAAGCCTGTATCGTGATGAGCCACTCTGATTCTCGTTGTCGGAAGAAGTGGTCACACGGGCATTGCAATGCGAGCCACATTTACAGCGCCTACAACACAGCTTGAGGATCATCCCGAGAGGATGATTGTAACAGCAAATGCCTCGGTCTTTCGTTGGCAAATGAAAATAAAGACCGCGGGGGGCAATTCCCACGCTGCCGCGACATCCCGTCTCGAACTCCTATGGTGGTGGCGACACTTGTAATCCTGGGTTCAGTCTGGCGGCGTCTAATGTGGTATACCAATGTATATTGCAGAGAACAGCGCTTGTTACGGAACATATAATGAGCTGGCATCGAAAGTTGGATCATGAAGCAGGGAGAGGCTTGCAGCCATATTGCTATTTGCTGAAGGCGTCAACCATTACGACCCGAAGTGTCGTGTGACAGCGGCCTGCACGTTTTAATTGCAGCATTCGAAACGCACATCCTCTCGCAAGAGCATTCACTAGCAGGGTATGGTCAGGTCTCTGTCCGCAGACCATACCTTCTACCGCTGCAATACGACAGAAACGGGGACGATATATGCTGCAGCATGACACGAAGGATTTGCAGCGGTAGAAAACAAGGGTTCTTTTGGTCGGAGTCGAGAAATAAAGCTTTTCTTGCCTTCTGTCACCGCGTGTTCCCTGTTGGTGTCTGTTGCTTCTATAAAATCACATCACACGCGGCTTTACCTCTTCTCATTCAGATGTCACATCCAGTCCCGAGTTTTCGTGACGCATGAAAGAAGACGTTTTGAATAGCGTTCACCGGCTTTGCATCGGTCACTCGCCTCTCCGTACTTGTGCTTGGTTCGTTTCGTTTCGTCTGATATGCTTCTGCATTGATCGGACAAGGCGAAGCTGCAGAACGACATCCTGATCATCCTGCAAAACAAATCTTTGGTGGGAACAATGCTCGGTCACGGTGTCTTTGCCACTTAAGCCGCTGCAGACAAGCTTGTTTGTACGGTGATTGAAATAGAGCTCGTTCGCTGATCACTTCCGTCACATTGGTTGCGGTCTCGGTGTTCTTGCTGGTTCGTTCCCATCGTCGTCTAAGCGTGCATGAGCTTGCTTGTCCTTGATCAATGTCGCCTGTAGTATGCAAATAGAAGACCATGAATCGATCAAAAGTCAGACTATCCGGAGCGTATGGTCCCGAGAGGGTGTGAGAATGATTGTCCTGTCGTCGAATCAAGTCAACTCCGACCGTAGAACCCATCTGCTTCTGATCTAGAATCGTTCCGGTATATGTTCATAGCCCTCATTTGCAGCGAGCTTACCGCTCTTCTGTACGGGACTCGACTGATTCGCAGTTCAGTGCTCGGTCTGCCCAATGTGAGAGAATGGGTCTTACTTGACCGACGGTTTGCTCCTCTTAAACTTCTTATCCATCTGAACTTCAAACGAAGCACGTTCTACCTTGCACACCTCACCTTGTCGGCAGAGAGTCTGGTTCTCTATTCTGCCAGCGGTGTCTTGTTCAAAAATTCCCAGCTGAGCTTCAAAGGTAGAAATCTCCCCAGAACTGCGGAATAACGGTCTTTAGATGTCCTCAAGAATTAGAACCTCGTCTCGTCCCCGACGCCATATGGGTAATCCCTCATACTGTGATTTCTTTCGGAGCTGAAACAATGTACCTGCATCGAGAACAGCAATTCAGAAGTTCTCGAAGTGATTCGTTTACCAGATTCCGGGTTCTCTGCAATCATTCGTGGGAGAGGCACCGGAAAATCCTCCTCCGACGGACGAAGATACCATCTCCGATCTCCCAGAATGCAAACCGACGGAACGACTTCATGGTCAGAATATCCACATCTGATGTACTTCGATTTGCCAGCATGGCAAGTATGGATGCATCTTGCAGAGAGAACGGAACCAAGAGGTGCAGATTTTGCACACACAACAAGCTGTTCACCGCTGTTGCGATGTCTCAGATACATTCTGTCAAAGAAAGCGAAAAGAAGCACACGTGCGATGGAACATGTGCCGATTGCTCAGCAGCGGCCAGCGAATGTGAGAGGGGTATGCCGTACGATACGTAGCATGAGCTTAAGTCTGGAGACTTCGTGAACAGGTGATCGAGGATCTTGAGAAGGCTCGAGCTTGATATGGAACGATGGGACATTCTCATTTCGGATGATGACTTCCGTCAAGCTGTCGCGACACACGGAAATACATATTGTCAGGTGTCTCAGACCGCTACATTGGAAAATCACTAAGTTACTGATGAGCTGGGGTCTCTCTGAATTCCTACGGACAGCTGATAACTTCGAGACAGGACACCTCCTCCTTGCGACCGGAATCTTCAGAACAGGTCAAAGCTCATTCGTTCCTGACTCGGAGTGACGCTTGCGAAGCTCGTGCTTGTTCAAATCAGCTGATCCAGAATCTCTGCGAAGAATGATCAACAGACAAAGACGGCGTCTACAATACCTCGCCGCTTTACTCTTCTTTGTTTGACGATCAAGAACCACCACATTCCAAGAAAACCCTTTCACGCACAGCCTCACTATGTGGCGGCTCCTACTCCACAAACAAAGGAGAGCTAAGCGCCGGGATCTGAGAACAAAGGGACCGGCCAAAACGCCGAGGCTCGGGCGTTAAATCAGTTCTTGGCAAAAGGAGGCACCGTCACCTCCTGACACCTGGTTGTAATTTGATCTGAATGTCGAATCTTGCCGAACCTATCGTACATAGAAGGCTGAAAGGGAACCTGCGGCGTTGTCGATCTTACAATGGCGACGAGCGAGGAGCTGCAGCCACAAGGAGACGTTGTGTTGGCACTGTATCAGAAGGCGTTGTGATGTCGAACAAAGGAACCAGAGGAATGACAACGCGTTGGTGACAAAGGGACCTTTATCACACACACCTCCTTACATTACACAAGGATACTAGCGGTTCTCGACAGCTCCTTTGTGCACCAAATACCGAACATTCCGAAAAGTCGGAAGGAGAGAACAAAGGGACGACTGCAAGGGTCGAACATACTCTTTCACGGCTAGCGCCTCATCTTGCAATTGTCTCCAAGCCTCGGAATCACTTTCCGACTTGCATCAATGAGACCCGATCTCAGCACAATAAACAGTGGCCACAAAGCGCCATCGCCACCGTACCGATGCATGAAGACGCCGAAAGCTTGCATTCGAAACCGGATGCACCCCAGACGGATCGAGCGCAGAGCAAACGAACTGTAAGCGCATTGTTGTTCCTGGACAATGACTCAAACACATCTATCCTCGGCACTGAGATCAGCGCTCGGCTCCTCGTGGGAACAATGTGCCTAGCACAGACCTCCCTATTTCCCAGACTCTAGCCGCTCTTTCATCTCGTATCGAGATCAAGCCCGCGTCCGACAGTGGCGCTCCAAGTTTGGCAAGTACATCCAGGTTCTGGAGGAGCGATCAGTGCGTGAGGTGTGTCAATGTTTGTCTTGCTGATACACAGGTCCAAACCCGTCATCATCTGCAGCCGTCTTGTCGACTGTCTCGAAAAGGCGTGATCGCCTTTCGAATGACCGAACCTCCCTTAAGAGCCACACAAAGGGAATCACGGCCTGAGGGAGTTTCTGCAAACAAACACCGATGCTGAGTATCTTTGCTGTCGATGTTGTACCATGAGTATGATGTCAAATCACAGAAGCGTGCTATACATGTAACAATATGGGGAGAAACAAAGTATCTGCGGCCATAGAACCTTGAAAGCACCGCATCCCGTCCGATCTGCGAAGTTAAGCAAGGTATCGCCCTAGTCAGTACTGCGGTGGGGGACCACGCGGGAATCCTAGGTGCTGCAGTTCTCCTTTTTTCGACCTTTTTGGCCGTCCTTCCTGTCGTCTGCGCTCCTCTGATGTTATCTCCAACTCGCACTGTCTTCTTTGAGACACACTGGGGATGAACTGATGTATTCGAACACGCCAAACGACACGTAGGGCAACCTTCTTGGCGCTGCGACAAGATCGGCCCGATTGAAAATGCTTTCAACTTGAATTCGCAGCAACGCGAAGAACCGGCAAATTTGGCCGGAAGATCCCCCAGCATTTCTTCTGAATCTGTAGGACTCGTCCAGCGAAGGAGCAAGTCCTTGTTAATGGTAACATGATACGACACCGCTCGAAGTGGCAGCTCTCCTTACTCAAGGGCTTGCGCAGTGCCCAGAGCCATCTCGTGAACTTGTAAAGCCGCCAAAACGAAGTGATTGGACGGAGCTTGATATTCCCGTCGCGTTACGCACTGACCTTTCTTGGCAAGAACGCGCTTCCTGAAATTCCGATTCAAGCGAGAAGATTATCTTGTTGACTTGGTCACGATCATCTCGCTTGCTCTCCACCATCTAGTCACTACCCCTTCGCGCACACCTGCAAGCAACAATGGCGATCGAACAACAGCTCGATAGCATCCTGCGCCACGTCGGCCTTCGAGTCGGTAAGTACAGTTGCGCAGAATGCTCCAAGCGAACGAACCCAAAAGGCATTCACTGACCTTCCTCACTACCTTGATCGCACGACTGCGCGAAATAGACCATGGCTTGACCCCCCTCTCAGCCTCTCTCGTTCTCTTGGCTGGTCTCGGAGCTCTCAGCGTCGGCACCTTCTTCCTTCGCCTCGTCCACCTCTTCGCCGACGTCTATTTCCTCCCCGCAAATCCGTCTCGAAATTTCGGCGCCAACAAGAAGGACTACACTAAAGCCAGCTGGGCCGTTGTCACCGGTGCCACTGACGGCATTGGTCGCGAGTTTGCCCTCCAGCTCGCCAAAAGGGTTTCAACATCCTTCTCGTCTCTCGCAGTCCTGAAAAGCTCGGCAAGGTCGCTGCTGAAATCGAAGTTGCCAACCCTGGCGTCAAAGCCAAAACTCAAGCCATCGACTTTGCTCTCGGTGATGAACGCCAGTATGAATCGCTTGAACACGCTGTCAAGGACCTCAACATCGGTGTATTGGTCAACAATGTCGGCAAGTCCCACAACATGCCAGTCAACTTTGCCGAAACACCCGAGGACGAGATGGAAGATATTATCGAGATCAACGTTCTCTCTGTCTTGCGAGTTTCGCGTATGATTATCCCTGGGATGGTTTCACGTAAGCGCGGTCTCATTCTCAACCTTGGTTCGTTCGCCGGTCAAGTGACTACACCCTATGCTGGCTACATATGCTGGATCGAAAGCCTTCCTTGCCGGCTGGTCTCAGGCTTTGGGTGAAGAGCTCAGGAGAAGCAACATCACCGTTAGCTTGTTGAACACTTACTTTGTCGTTTCGAACTTGTCCAAGATTCGCAAGTCCAGCGCAATGATTCCTACGCCTAAGCAGTACGTAGGACAGGTGTTGAAGACGTTGGGCAGGAACGGAGGTGCTGTTGGAAGGCCGTTCACAGCGACTCCTTGGCCTATGCATGCGATTGTGGATTGGGCAACTACTTTCATCCTGCCCCGAGGCTGGTTGTTGAGTTACACGTATGACCAGCAAGCCGCTACGAGAAAGAGGGCTCTTAGGAAGGCCGAAAAGGCGATCAAGTCGACTTGATTGCTCGACATAAAATACGCACAGCTCAGAATTGCTCCGTGTCAAATCCTACCTCCTCACTGTACATGGGCCACGAATGCAATCAAATTCTTGTGTCTCTCGTTGTGTAATCCGCCAGCCGAGCAAACGTGGCTAATGTCTGTCTTTGTTTGTGCGTCGTCTCAGTTGATTGTCTTGATTTGAATTTGACGGAACGCAAGCAGCACATCACGCACACAAAGATCGATGTCCAAATGAATCACCTTAAGATGCAAAAGAACAAACCAAAGACCATCTGAGCGCCACCTATCTCTTAAGGAGTGCATCTACCAGTCCATCTTGGGTAAAGCGAAGCCTCTCTAACCGTCCATCTGTTAGTCAACCAAGCCAAGAATCTCTCTACACCCAAACCGTATCCACCATGCTCGCAAGTACCGTACTTACGCTGGTCAGTGTACCAGAAGTAAGGAGCAGCATCGATGCCCTCGTTCTTGTAAGCCTCCAAAAGCTCGTGCTGATCAGCCATCCTCATCGAACCGCCGACAATCTCACCGACACCGGGCATGAGAACATCCACCGAGTCGGTGAACTCCTCGTCCACCTTCAGTGCGCTTCATGTAGAATGACTTGATCTCGCGTGGGAAACGGCAGAGGAAGATAGGAACGTTGAGCTCGTCGGTCATCTTACGCTCGGCTGCTTCGGCGATGTCATCACCAATCTTGTGAGGCTGACCTTCTTCGTTGGGGATGTCGTGCTCGTTGAGCCACTTGATGGCGTCCTTGTAGTCCATGCGACGGAAGGGACGGGATGGCATTTGGAAGTTGGGGTTGAGCTGGTCGAGCAATGCTTTGGTCTTGGGGTCGCTGAGGACACGGGTGAGAGTGCCGCAAATGACTTCTTCAAGATGCTCGAGCAAGTCATCGAAGGTGATGAAGGCAAGCTCACCTTCCAAGTGAGTGTATTCAGACAAGTGACGACGGGTGTGCGACTTTTCAGCACGGAAGGACTCCTGGATGCAGAAGACATCGCCGAGGGATGGGAGACAGGTCTCGAGGTAGAGCTGCGAGCTCTGGGTAAGGTAAGCCGGCTGGCCGTAGTAGTCGAAGCTGAAAAGGGTGGAGCCTCCCTCGACCTGGGTCTGAACCATGCAGGGTGGGGTGACCTCGGTCATGCCTTGTTCGTCAAACTCGGCACGGAAAGCCTTGATAACTTCGGAACGGACCTTGAGGACGGCAGAAGCAGTCTCACCACGGATGACGAGGTGACGGCGGTCAGCCAAGCTGTTGGGGTCGGCGGATTCCGCGACAACGTTGGTGTAGGCTTCGTCTCCACCAGGAGCCTTGCCGAGACACTTCCAGTAGTCGGCGACGAGCTCGTGACCACCAGGAGCGGTCTTGCCCTCGGGAACAGCCTTTAGCTGACCCTGGATCTCGACGGTGGATTCGGTGGTGAGAGTGAGAGCATCGTAAGTGGTGGTGAGCTTGCCGGAGAGAACGACCTGAAGGTAGCCGGTACCGTCACGGAGGACGATGAAAGTCAGGTCCTTCTGTGATCTCAAACGGTGAACCCAACCGCTGATCTTGACGCGCTGATCACGGAAGTTGGCACCCTGGCTGATCTTGATCTTCTTGGCAGAAGAGGAAGGCTCTTCGAGGACGACCTTCTTGCTCTCTTCGAGACGCTTCTCGTCGTTGGCGGCCTGAGCCTGGTCTTTGGCAGCCTGCTCGCCGGCCTTTTCCTTTTTCTTGAGAGCAGTGGCGTAGAGCTTGCTGACCTTCTTGGCGGCAGAGGCGGAGATGGGAGCGTAGCCGTCGGCATCAACACCTTCCTGGTCGGGTGTGGCATCGGCCTTCTTGACAAAGACGGAAGCATCCTGACCTTTTGCGAGAAGTGCGGCTAGTGGTGTAGCGAAAGGCGAGCTCTTGGAGCCATCTGCGGATTCATCGTTGCCTGCCTTCTCGTCGACGTAGGACAGGGGCACCTCCACCAATGGCCTTCTTGTCCTTGTCTCCGGAGATGTGAAGGGCTTCTGCGGCCGAAGACAATGCGTCCTTGATTGCGGACATGTTGTGTATGTGTGTGTGCTGTGGTACGTTCTATCTGATGGGCTCCAGTCCTATGCGAACGTGTACGAGAATAATCCTTGTGTTTTCGTGAGGATGTGCGCAAGTCCGCTTGGAAAGGACGGTAGTATGTATGAGTGCGTGGTGAAGGAGGAAGGGAAGGACAGGATAGTCGGGACGATAGATAAGAGAAAGCTGTCAATCAGAGAGGAATCGGTGCACACGCAACACAATTCACCGCTTCCGTCAAACAGAGAAAGAGAGAAGACGGTCTGGGCGTCAAAAGTCGGCAGCCAATTGAAACAAAAGAAGAGGTGTTGGTCTCTGGGATTCCGCTGGCTCCAAAATGACTCGTCTGGCAACCGAAAGTCTAATTTCTTCCAGAGTGCCCGATTGGAAGGACCCGATTCGTGACTGCCGCAGGCTCGATTTTTGAAGCATTGTGCACGACCACGGTCTAACAAAGACATACTTTTCGAACACCTCGATGCTTGCCCTTCCAGCCGACCGCTTATGCTGCCAACTTCTTCTCACTTTGACAGTCCATGTGCAGGCCATACGATCATCTCTATATGCATATCGCCCCCTGACTCGCTCGCAGTGTGATTCGAAGATGCTATCAAAGTGAGTCACAGGCTGTTCCTCCATGGAGGTGAAATTGGACCGAGCGTTGTGAGGATCAAGATCGGGTGCAGCAATTTGGAAGAATTCTTCTTGTTCCAGATCACAAGATCACAACTTTCTTCCAAAACCGAAGAAGAAACAGACACACACACTCGCACAGAACTGACTTTGCCAAAGTGCGGCATCCTTTGGCTCAGTAGATCTCTTGACCTTTGTACCCCTCCTCTACATATTCATACTTGCCACTTTTGCTCACCGTCGTATGCTAGCTAAGAAGCGCGACCTCAAGAACTGGATACAGCAGGCATCCGCCGAGCCACAACAAGAACCATACGACTCGGACGACGACCTCGCTCCAGCAAAGATGAGTGTCTCTGGTGACGAGAGAGACATCATCGACCCCATCGACAACTGGCCTGCCTTCTCGGAAGCTGCTCAGGCAAAGATCAACAGCACCAGTACACGTCAGCGCATCGAATTCCTCCAACGAGATGCACTCAAAGCCGCCGAGCTACCAGAGATTCAACCTGTGCAAAGAGCAGAACTCCTCACCATCATCCTTCGCACTTATGCAAAGTACATCGACAGAGAATCTCGACTCGCTGCCCTTCAATTTTTCTCCAAACTCATTCAGGTAGACGAGGCATCTGCTCCTACAGCATCGAATGGTCCCGTCGCAAAGCACGCTCTGGCATGGCTCAAACGTGAAGCAGAGCGTATCTGCAAACTCTCGCCTTCTGGCTCCTCCACAACCACCCTTCCCACCCTCACAGCTCTTCATGCTTACGTCTGCGCCCTATACACCACACTCTGCGCCCGTCTCATATCTTCGACGACAAAGCACAAACAGCATCAGCTCTACCAACCTGGAGCCTCTCGTTCAACTTTTGACGACCACCTATGATGCTATTCTGGCAGGACACAAGTGGGCGAGAAAGTGTCAGAAAGAACGCGGTCACCTTGGACTCGACGCACCCTTCGCAATGCATACCCATGCCTCCCTTCTCTCATCGACACTATCTGTGCAACTACAACCCCGGCTGCTGCTCTTCGCTCGGCATCGCTCTTGGGAGAGGCCGTTGGTGTTTGTGTTCGACTGCGAGCTGGTTCCGAGCAGGTCAAAGGTGCACCAGACGGCATCGGTCGAGGCTATGTTCAAAGCGCCAAGGACAAAATCCTCGCCTTCTACAGCTCGCAGCTCGTGGCTTCCAAGACTGTCGTGCCCGAACATGCTCTCCGTTCCTTCAACGACTTTGTCGCCGACTATCTCACAGAACAAGACCTCGCTTCGACATTAAGACCGCAGCTTGAAAAGATGCTTCTTCGCTCGCCCGAGGTGGCCCTACCAATCGCAACAAGCCTCTTCACCGGCGTCAAGGTCGATGTCGGTCCACATGTAAAGCCGCTTCTCAACCCTGTCTTCTCCGCTTCTCGATCCACAAACGCCGCCACAAGAACAAAGGCGTCCAGACTTCTTCTCGGCTCTTTTCCAAACGTATCCAGAACGACGACTCTGCCAAAGCCGTCGTCGTTGACGAGCTCATTGCCATTCTCAAGGGTGGCAAGGCGGCGACCCCAGAGGCAAGAACGTCCGTTTACGTCATGCTATCATCCGTCGCACCTGGTCAGGCAGCGAAGAGCTCCAAGATCGTCGAAGTCGTCTCTTCGCTGCTTGCCAAGGAGGCACAGGAAGCTTCAATGTTCGCTGCTGTCTCTTGCATCTCACATCATCTCGCTGGCTTTTGACTGTGGCAGACACCGCGCCGCCTGCAGCTGTTTCCACTGCACTTGCCAAGGAGATGCAAAACACCAAAGTGCCCATCAGGAAAGCCGTTTGCCTTGCCATCGGCGATCTCTTCTGGTCCATGTCCGAGCAGCTGCAAAGTGCCACCGCTGCCACTCGCACCTTCGCCGAGTCACTCTTGCCAGGCTTCGAGGCCAACCTCAAGAACGCTTCTACGAATCCACTCACTGCTCCCGGTGGCCCGTTGGAGGGATACATTGCCACCACGATTCTACAAGGTCGTCTTGCTGGCATCGGTTCTGAGAAGATCAACGCCGTCATCAACAAGAACGCCGCACTTGAAGGCATCCTCGTTGTCGACCCCAAGCCGTCCTTCCTCCTCGCCGACAAGGTCTTCCGCAAGATCGCAACACCAGAAGAAGAGATCTGGCTTTCTCGCGCTCTCCAAGCCGTCATCGCCAGTCGAGCCAAGGCGCTCGCGGCCGACAAAGCTGTGCAGGTGCAAATCGCCCTTGCCCTCATCCATGTCCTCTTCCACGCTACCGGCCCCAACTCGAAGCGATCCGTATTGGATCTGGTGCAGCATCTTGCTCTTACTGAGCCCATCCTCACCCACGACATCATCACCTCTGGTATCTCTGCCTTCCTTCAGCAACCTCAAACAGCACATGCAGCTTCCCTCCTCCGCCAAGGCCTAATGGCTCTTCTTCCACATCAGCAGCATCCGGCTCTACCCGCCTCCGCCGCTGGCGTCGAAGCCGAAGACGCGAAACCGTCCACCGAGACGCGTGCGCGCGATCTCCGTCGTCTCTTGTCGGCAGCTAGCACCTTCTCCGAAGAGTTGGATCCCGAGGCGAGGAAGAAGGCTCTGGTCGACACCCTCGTTCTAGCACACCACGCTGACCTGCTTGATCGCGGCACTTCTTGCTTCATGGACCTCACCTTCAAGGCAAAGATCTTACCCATCGACCTCATCACCTCCAAGCAGCAGGATCTCATCTCGGTAGTTCGACATGCCATCGAGGATGCGCATATGCGTGAAGCCGGCTTTTCCGCCTTGACAACGCTTGTTCGTCTCGCACCGGACTCGGTCATGGCCGAGCTCGTCACACAGATTGAACAAGACTCGCCTTTCGACGATTTGCTCGCCCTCACGCAGAATGAGCTGGGCATGTGGCGCACAGAGCCAGGCTCTCTGTACGTCGACGTCCTTTCCAGCAACAAGGATGAGTCCGTCGACAAGAATAACAAAAACGCCAAGATGGAACAATGGGAAGCTGAGCTCCGTGCTGACATCGCCAAGAAGAAGGCCGCTCAGAACAAGACCTTGACCAAAGAGCAAAAGGCGGCAGTCGACGCCCAGTCCAAGGTGGAAGCACAGGCTCGTGCTAAGGTCGAGGAGATTCGAGCAAGATACGTTCGTTTCGCTTCGCACCGTCTCTTCGATCGTCGGCGCTCGCACAGACGAGATTGAAGGCTACATGCAGGACTCTCGTCAACTTCGTCCTGCGCACGTTCGAGGTATCGCAAGCTAGATTCTTGATCGAGAAAGAAACCAAAGAGGCGTTCTGGGCCCTATCGAGCTGCTGCTCAGTACGCCTCGAAGCTTATTCGATGTTTATCGGCGTCGCTTTGCTGCGTACGATCGATGAAGAGTTGGTCCAGGAAGACTTCCGCGCCGAGCCCATCAACGAACTGGTACTCAGAATCTTGTACCGCTTGCGCTCACTGTCTGAGCAGTCAAACTTGGATCCAGGGACTGTCGCCTTCATCGATCCGCTCATCGTGCGCATCATCCGTGCCGGTGGCTTTGGTGTCGATGCTGAGGATACCGACTCCGTCTTGGAGCAGATTCAGCTCTCTCTCGACTTTATCGACTTCCATGGATCTGCTTGCGAGGACATGCGATACCCAAGATCGTCTTTCATCGACAGTCTCGTGACCATCGTCGCCAAGCACACACAGATCTCGAAAGATGCTGTCTCGGCACTACGAGACATTGGAGAAGCTCTGCGAACGACTGCTTTGCCCGCCGAGATCCAAAAGCTTCTTTCCAACACCATGGGCGACGAAGTCTACGTCCGCAATGGCTGTCTTCAGGCCATCCAGCCTCTTGATCTCACCGACCTCGAGTTCCCGGTCGAGCTTTGGCTCGCCTGCCACGACGAGGACGAGGAGAACGCCCGACTTGCTGAGAAAGCTTGGGAAGAGAACGGTCTTGACGTGCCAGAACAGTTCATCGACCCTCTTATCGTGCTCCTCGAGCACAAGAACGTCTACGTCCGAGACAGCTGCGCTCGTGCCATCGCCGCAGCTACCGAACAGCACCCAGAGCAAGTCTCATCGGTCGTCGCAAAGCTCTGCGGTCTCTACAAGGAGAGGAACAAAGTGCTTGCTCCCGAGTAC
The DNA here is from genome assembly GCA_030280995.1 of Hemileia vastatrix. Lineage (NCBI taxonomy): Eukaryota > Fungi > Basidiomycota > Pucciniomycetes > Pucciniales > Zaghouaniaceae > Hemileia > Hemileia vastatrix. The sequence continues at coordinate 20,914 of JASXTE010000414.1, read as the reverse complement.
GACCGCTTCGGTATGGTCATCGAGGCGACCAAGAACCGACAGGATCCATGGCAGACTCGTGCTGCTGTAGCTGTCGCTCTCCGCCACCTCGCACCTTTCTTGCAAGGGTCCGACGTGCCGCCCTTCTTCGAATTCCTGATCGATGGCCAAGCACTCGGGGATCGAAGCGAAGATGTCCGACCCAAGATGCTTGAGGCTGCCACTGCTGTCATCGACCTCCACGGAAAGGAGCATCTCTCCAAGCTGATCGCCATGTTTGAGAACTTCTTCAGCCACTCTAGTGGATCGACTGCTGACGATGGCATCACTGAGGCAGTCGTCATTCTGCTCGGTCGTGAAGCTCGCCACCTTGATCCCAAGGACCCTCGTGTCAGCAAGGTTGTTGACCGTCTCATTGACGCTCTCAAGACTCCATCCGAGCTGGTTCAGTCTGCCGTCGCCGACTGTCTGCCACCTCTCGTGCGCGCCATCAGCAAAGATGTCCCTCGCCTCTTTGACTCGCTCTTCCGCGAACTGCTCGACGGTGCCAAATATGCCGGACGCCGTGGTGCTGCTTACGGTCTGGCCGGTCTCGTCATGGGTCGAGGTATTGTCAGTATCAAGGAGTTCGATGTCATGTCTAAGCTTGACGATGCTTTCGAAGATGCTAAGAACCCCCACTCGCCGACAAGGTGTCATGTTCGCGTACGAGACATTGACATTGACGCTCAAGCGTCTCTTCGAGCCATACATTATCCAGATCTTGCCGCACATGCTTGCCGGGTTCGGTGATGTCTCCAGCGACGTCCGAGAGGCAACCCAGGATGCCGCCAAAGCGATCATGCAGAATGTCCTCCGGCCACTGCGTCAAGATCATCACTCCCACCCTGCTCTCTGGTCTCGACGAGAAGCAATGGAGGACGAAGAAGGGCGCTATCGAGCTTCTCGGTGCCATGGCTTACTGTGCTCCTAAGCAGCTTTCGCTCTCCCTTCCCACCGTCATTCCGCGACTCAGTGAGGTGCTCACCGACTCTCACACTCAGGTCCGTACTGCGGCCAACAAGAGTTTGAAGCAGTTTGGTGAAGTCATCAACAACCCGGAGATCAAGCAACTCGTGCCAGTGTTGCTCAAAGGCACTCATCGATCCCAACACCAAGACTGGCGCTGCTCTCAGGGCGTGCTCGAGACGAGTTTCGTCCACTACATCGACTCACCTTCGCTTGCTCTGGTCATTCCGATCATCGACCGTGGTCTCAAGGAGCGCAGCGCAACCGTCAGAAGGATGCTGCTCGAATTGTCGGCAACCTGGCTTGGTCTCACCGACTCCAAGGACTTTGTGCCCTACTTGGGCAAGCTCATTCCTATGGTCAGATTGGTGCTCATCTCGCCTGTTCCAGAGGCGCGAGCTGTGGCAGCCAAGGCGCTCGGTACATTGGTCGAACGTCTCGGAGAAGTGCACTTTGTCGATTTGGTCCCTTCGCTGCTCGGGGTCCTGCGCTCGGATGCCACCGGTTGTCGACCGCCAGGGTGCCGCTCAAGGTCTTGCCGAAGTGCTGGCTGGTCTCGGTATGGAGCGAATGGAGAACCTCTTGCCCGAGATCATCAACAGCGCTTCCGACCCCAAGCCGTACGTCCGAGAAGGTCACATCTCACTGCTCATCTACTTGCCAGCAACGTTCGGTCACCGATTCGCTCCTCACCTTGGTCGTATCATCCCGCCCATTCTCAGCGGTATCGCCGACGATGCCGAGACGGTGCGCGAGGCTTCGATGCGTGCTGGTCGCATGATCATTGCCAACTACTCGTCCAAAGCTGTCGATCTGCTTCCTGCCGCATCTCGAGACTGGCCTGTTCGACGAGGCATGGCGTATTCGAATGTCGTCGTTGCAGCTCACTGCCGATCTGCTCTTCCGTCTGTCCGGTATCTCGGGCAAGAAAGAGGTGGAGGACGAAGGTAATCGAAGAGGACATGGAGCAGTCGGTTGCCAACAACTCCGTGCAGCGCGCCCTGTCGAGGCTCTTGGTCAAGAGAGACGCGACCGCATTCTTGCTTCGATCTACATTGTGCGACAGGATCCCAACATTCCTGTCCGCCAAGCTGCGATTCACACCTGGAAGGCGCTCGTGCACAATACACCTCGAACTGCCCGCGAGGTCTTGCCAACCATGCTCGACATTCTCATCAAGTCGCTTGCCTCCAACGGCGACGAGAACCGAGAGATGGCAGCTCGAACCCTCGGAGAGCTGGTCAAGAAGCTCGGCGAGAAGATTTAGCGCGAGACCATCCCGATCCTGCGGATGCGTGGTGCCACTTCGGAGGACCCCAAGACTCGATCGGGTGTCTGTTACGCCATTACAGAGGTGTTGGCCAACTCGACCAAGACGCAGCTGGAAGATCACGAAGACGCAATCATTGCCGTTGTGCGCCACGCACTTGTGGACGAGTCGCAGTCGGTGCGACATGCGGCTGCTCAAGCGACGCTACACAGACGTACATCGGACCTCGTGCCATCGACGAGACGATTCCGACGTTGCTCGAGGCGCTGTCAGACACGAGTGGAGGAACGTCGGAGACGGCGCTTGCTGCGCTGCGCGAAGTCATGCGTGCTCGTTCGGATGTCGTCTTCCCTGTGTTGGTGCCGACGCTTATCGCACAGCCCATCACTTCGTTCAATGCTCGTGCATTGGCTGTGTTGGTGCGTGTCGCTGGGTCTGCACTCAACCGCAGACTTTCGAGCATCCTCACTGCTCTCTCGAAGGCATTGGATACGGAGACGGACGAGACGATCCTTGCCGATTTGCGTGCCGCCGTCGAAGCATTGCTCGGCTCGGTCCTCGGACGTGGATGGCTTGCACCAGACCATGCTCTTGCTGCTCGGCTGGGCTGGTTCCAACAGCTCGCCACAGCAACGTGTTGCTGGATGTGGCTTCTTCAAGGTGTTCTGCCAAGTCAAGAAGGCATCCGTGGATGTAACAGACTACCTAGTCGATTGGTTGCGCAAGCTCGTCTCTCTCCTTGACGACCCTGTTCCTGAAGTCGTTGATGCAGCATGGGAGGCTCTGGACGCCTGCCTGAAGACCGTCGGTAAAGACGAATTGGAAGGCCTGGTGGTGCCGCTTCGCCGCAGCTTGGAGAACACGGGTTCGCCAGGACGCGATCTTGCTGGATTGTGCCGACCCAAGGGCGCTGCACCATTGGTGCCGGTCTTCCTGGCTGGTCTCATGAACGGTACTCTGGACCAGAGGCAGAATGGTGCACTTGGTCTTTCAGACATCGTAGAACGTACATCTGCAGACGCCATCAAGCCATTTGTCACTTCGATGATTGGACCTTTGATTCGTCTGTGTGGTGATCGCCACCCGCCACCTGTGAAAGCAGCTATTCTTACAAGCTTGGACACAATGGTGCGAAGAATCCCCGCACTTGTGCGACCTTTCTACCCTCAGCTGCAGCGATCGTATCAGAAAGCGGTATCGGATGCATCGAGCGTTACCGTCCGCAACAAAGCCGGTGTGGCTTTGGGTAACTTGATGGCCTTGCAGACACGTGTTGATCCCTGTGATCGTCGAGCTTGTTCAGGGAGCCCGAGCAGGATTGGGTGAGAGCAGTGGCTCAGCAGCTAGTGCAGGTCTTGCTGGAGCTGCTGCTGGTGGAGCTGCCACCGACCCAGCTGATCTTGCCGACTCATTCGCTCTTGCTCTCGCTCACGTGCTTTCCAACGCACCAGCTAAGAACGTCGGTCAAGCCAGCCGCGATCAAGTCATTTCTCTCATTGACGCATCTTTCGACGCACCCATTGCTATCAAGGATTCGTTCCGACAAGGAATGGCCGAGGTGGTAGGATCGTTGGTTAAGCTGGATGGTAGCTTGGCTGCAAGTGTTTTGCAGAAGCACGTTGTAGGAGGTGGATCTGGTGATGTAGCATTGCAGTCTCAGAGTGTACGTGCTTGTCTGGAGAAGGATGCGGTAGGGTTGCACGGACTTGGAATGGCAGATGAACTGGTCAAGGCGGTAATGAGCTGGATTAGTCAAGGATCAGCTATCTCGAGACCTGCCAAGGAGTCAAGAGAGCTAATTCGAGATTCAGATGCTTGGAAGACGGAAGCTAAGGCAGCTGATTGGATCTGATTCTAGCATTCTCATTGAGATACTCCGTCTCAGCAATACAAGATTATGTAGAAAGCGATGTTTGTGATTTCGTGTGTGCGATCAAAGGGGTAGAGTCGAGATGGTGTTGCACGACGCTGATCTTGATGAGGACACTGATATGAAAGTTTCTTGTGTCTCTTGCGACGAGAAAACTTGGTCTGGCTCGGACGGTAAGAAGGAGCGAGCCTAAAAAGACAAGCGACGTCATCACGCCTGTCAAGCAATTCTGGAGGGTTCTCGCGTGCGTAAAGAAAAGGCATCCGCCCCGCATTCAGCAGGATTTCACTTTGTGGAGGGTTCAGGTTGAAAAATTCAAAGGCAGCAGATGGCGTTATTTTGATTTTCAAATCGCACACCGGTCTCTCGGGTTGGTGTGAATGCCGGATGACTCTATCACTGTGCTCACCTTATCTTGAGTCGTCAGCTCTCCGTGCGCCTTGGCTTTGCGTCTATCCGTTCAATCCTTCGCGTACAAGCTATACATGAACAGTGACTACGAATAGTGGATTGAGTCAGCTGAGAACAGCGGCCGAGACGTTCAAGGAGGAGAGAAGGACAGCGTCTGTGTGTGTGTCAGCTTCTTGTGTGAAAAATGGAAATTCGCGGGAAGAAAGGCAGAGAGAGGGAAGAGAGACCCTTCGCTTGTCACTCTCCACACAAATTTGGCAGGCAGTCTCGACCCTTCTCTTTCCCGCTTTTTTTTTTTTTTTTCTTCATGGCGATTGCCTTTTTTAGCCTCTGTCACCTTTGCCGTCCTCCATCGAAAGGGACTCACAGGGACTTGCTGAGAAGAGAGCTCGGGTATCACAAGCCGATAGAAGGAGTTTCCTTCATCCTTTCTAAGGAGATACACGTAAAGTATTCCGCCCTCAAGTGATTCTGTGGTGGAAAATGGTGTTCTTCCCATTCTCCATCCATCTCCTTAAGTACCTCTTCGCTCATGCCATCGTCATAGTCCATCGATTGATAGAAGAATCACAAACGCAATACATCCACCGATTCTCCAAGAACAACCGAAGGAACATCGCTCTAGCCCGTAGGAATAGCCCCTTCCCATCTACGCACGAATCAACCGACACCACAGATCAACAGACCCTGAGCAACAACCAGGATCCACTACCGCACACAGATCAACTCAAGACCAAAGCATAGAGATCACCATGGCTCAAAGCCAACTCCCACCCTTCGCCCAAGCTACGGCTGGTGCGCTAGGCTCCATCACATCCAACACCCTCGTCTACCCTCTAGACCTCCTTTCCACCCGATGCCAGACCCAATCACGAGGACGAGATGGCAAAGGTGGCTATCAGTCAATCGGTGCTGCTCTCAAAGAGATTGTTGATCAAAACGGCGTCGAGGACTCTACCAAGGATTAGCATCAGATACGCTCTCCAACACGCTCTCCAACTTCCTTTTCTTCTACTTTCGATCCTTCTTCGTGGAGCAAGTGATCGAACGCAAGAAAAGCAAAGCTCCCTCCCCCACCCCCAGGCGCCAAAGGCAAAGGCAAAGGAAAATCCATCGTCATCACTGCAGCAGAGGATCTTGCTATCGGTGCCCTTGCGGGTATCGTCTCTCGCTTCTTCACCACTCCGCTCTCTAACGTCACTGTTCGAATGCAAACTTCCGCCAACCCCAAACAAAAATCCAAAGAGCAGGAAGAAGCGCTACAAAAGCGAAAAGAAGCCAGTACCACCGCAACGACACAGCCCAGTTCAGACAAGCGAATCGGACGACGAAGAAGGCTATGCTGAATCAGCTGGTATTTTGGATGTTCTACGACAGATTGTAGCTGAAAAAGGGTGGCTAGGTCTTTGGTCTGGATTTGAGACAGCTGCTATGCTGAGCATCTCTCCAGCGCTTACATTCTACAGCACCAATGCGATATCGACATTGTTGATTCCGAAAGAGAAGAGGGAGAAACCATCTTCGTTGCAGACTTTCATCACGTCTGCGATTGGAAACAGCATTTCAACGATCATCGTCTTCCCACTGATCCTATGCAAGACGAGACTGCAGTGGAGAAGTCCTTCGGGTAGGGAAGATGTACAGGAATCTGTTGGATGTGTTGAGGAAGACGATCAAGAGAGGTGGTGGTATTAAAGGGTTGTATCAAGGGTTGGATTCACAGCTGATCAAGGGCTTGTTCAGTTTCGGTACTACTATGGTAAGTAGCTTTGCTCCTGATTGAACGCATGGCCGAGTGTAGAGGATGACTTACTGACTTCTGATCTCGTTCGGGCTTGAAACAGATGGTGAAAGCAAGGATCGAAACGCTGTTTGTGATGCTCTTCTTGGCCGCTCGAAAACGCAAAGCTGCACTCACTTCTTGAGTTACGCATGTACCGAGATCTCAATCATCCTGACTAACACTGTATAATCTCAATAGCATGCTGATATTGTGGAATAGTCCGGTTCGAGATCATGAGGACAGATGATGTTGAGAGACACATTAATGCCTGCTAGTGATAGTGTATCACGACAACAGCGATTAAAAGCAACGCCAAATGACGATGTATGCCGGTCTTTGCATGGTAACGAAGCTCTTGTTCGCTGACGTGCCGAAGAGATAAGTCAAGATTTTGTGGAGATTTTTTGAGGAATTTGTGACGAAATTGTGCCGCTGTGCAGCTGATTTCAGAAATAAGCGTCCGTGCATGTTTGTGCATCAGTCAGTCACACCTTCTGCCGTCTGCTGTGCTGTCAAACAAGATTCGCTTCTTATGTCTTAGTCTTCTTTATCAGGAGCTGCCATTGCGAACCTTCTCTTCTGCTCTCCAATCATCATCCAACTCCTCAGCTTTGTCGTTGGTCAGAGCCAAGGCTGTTCAAGATGAATGGCATCAAGCACGACGTTTCGTCAGGTGCACCCAACCTGCCACCCAAGCAGGACTCCAACCCCTCGTCATCGGTCGGACAAGCTGCCTCCAATATCTCTGAGAAAGCTCTTCCTCCCATTCAAGGCGCACTACACTCCGTCAAGCAATCTGCTCAAGATTTGAGACCAACTCAGCTCGTCAAGCGTCGGCATCCTCAGGATCCCAAGAGTATCCCCTCCCACAGTCGCACCCAGACTCACAGATCGCAGATTACGTCCTCGTCTTCCAACACATTCCCAAAAAGTTTCTTCGTGCTTCTTCCAAAGTCCCCGCTTCTGAACGCACCAAGATCGCAGCGGAGTACGACAAGCTCATCGACCGGATCCGTTCCACTGGTCTGCAAGTCACGAGCCGAGATGGAACAAAAGGCTCTGGTCAGATCTTGATCTTCGTCAAAGCTGACGCGCAACTCCTTCATCGCTTGGCACGTCAAGAGGCTCTTTCAGACTACCTGCACGGCGTACTGTCTGTTCAACCTCCTCCTCCTCGTTCTTCCAGTCTCTCTCACTCTTCCTCTTCGCAACCTTCTGGTTCGGGAGCAATTGCACCTCACCCCTGCTTCGAGATTGAGATTGGTCGACTCGCTCCTGACTCTCCCGAACCTCGCTTCTCATGCTGTTCAAGCCGCAGCTTCTTCGGGTTCCTCTTCGACCTCCAAATCTCCCGTCCCATCGGCGCTGGCTTGCGCTTACAACACCCCGACTTCCCTCACCTGGTCGATCTATCTCCCATCCACGACCCATCATACAATAAAGCCTGGATGAAACGCTGGTCGCACACCTCCCCCGCCAAAATCCTCTCCGGTGTCACACTCGAAGATCTCGATTCCATCCGGGAGCACTTTGGTGAAGACGTTGCGCTCTACTTTGGATTCCTCAACTACTACTTCCAAGCTCTTTTCCCTGCTGCTTTGCTCGGTGCCTCCTTCTGGCTAGCAGGCTTGCCTTTCTCATGGATTTACAGTCTCGGTCTCGTCATCTGGTCTTGTCTCTTTGTGGAGATTTGGCGAATGAAAGAACGCAAGCTTGCAGTGCGATGGGGTACTCTCGGCGTCTCCACCGTCGATCGTCGCCGCCACGATTTCGTTCCTCGACTAACTCGCACCGATCCCGCTACTGAAGAACCAGAAGAAGTCTTCGAATGGTGGAGACGAGAACTTCGCGTAATCCTCTCTCTCCCCATCGTCGCTTTCTTCGCCTCAGTACTCGCTGCTACCATGACGACCATGTTCGTTGTTGAAATCTTTATCACGCAGCTTTACCACGGGCCTCTTAAATTCGCAGTACCGTTTATCCCGACGGGTGTTGATGGTAGTAGCAGTACCTCAGATTATGGCAGCATGGCAAGCTACAGCAGTAGCTGTGACGAAATGGGAGAATCACTACAGTGCCAAGTCTTACGATTACTCGCTGACGTTGAAGCGGTTTGCGATGCAAGCAATTACAGCGTATGGAGCGCTGACGTTAAGTGCGTATGTGTATATTCCATTTGGAGAGATGATTATGGAGACGATGGTTTCCAGAGGTTTCTTTAAGGATTCCATTCAGTCTGCTATTCGAGAGGGAAAGATCAGTAGCAAAGGTATTGATTTCAAAATCAATGCGGATAGGATGCACACTCAACTCTTCGCTGTTTCGGTGACTAGTCAGATCGTCAACGCTTTTACCGAGCTCGCTCTCCCTGTTCTCATGCGAAAGTTTGCTGAATGGAGAGAGGAGCGTTCCGAACAGAAGAAATCTCCTCAACGACAGGGGTCTACTGACTCCGCTAGTTCTTCTGGTAGCACTACTCCTACCTCCACCGATGGTGTTGAGAGTGAGGAATCAGAACGACGATTCGTATCTCGCGTACGAAAAGAACTCCTTCTCCCACCCTACGATCTCTTCGGTGACTACGCTGAAATGGCCACTCAATTCGGCTACATCACACTCTGGTCTGTCGTCTGGCCCCTCTCCCCCGTCATTGGGTTTCGTCAACAATTTCTTCGAACTTCGATCCGACGCAGCCAAGATATCCGTCAACACTCGCCGTCCAATCCCAGTTCGAGCTGAAACCATCGGTCCTTGGCTGGAAACATTCGGCTTTATCGCTTGGCTAGGTGCTCTGAACAACGCTGCTCTCGTCTACCTCTTCCAGCAGAGCGAGAGTGCGCATCTCGATGGTCATAGTAAGTACGAGACTACTATGAGGACTCATCTGCACCCTAATGCGACGAGTCTGGGGGAGAAAGTAGAAGCGCAGTCGGTGTTGAGCTTTTCGAGATTGTTGCCGAGGAGTATTCCGACTGGAGGACCGGCGGGTGCGATTGTAGCAGCAGTGCTAGTGGCGTTGCTGCGGAACATGTGTATGGGGTAGTGAGAAGTGGGGTTAGGCATATATTGGAGAGACTTGTTTGGAGGGGTAGTGGAGAGGAATTGGTGGTAAGGAGGAGAGAGTGGGTTTTGAGAGTGGAAACGCTGAAGAGTCATGTACAGGGAGAGGGAGAGGGAGAGGGTTTGGTGGAGAAGATACAGGAGAGAGAGGGAGGGGAGGGGAGTGGATTTTGGAGTAGAGAAAAGGATGTAGGAGGACAGATGGTGAGAGATTCTGGAAAGACGCAGTGAAAGAGTAGGAACGGAGTATGAGGGGTGAAACTGGTGTTCCTGTACCTTTTTCGTCTGATGTCCAATTGGAAATGCAAAGCGATCTTCGAAGAGATAGACTGAAAGCTGTTTTGTATGTGAGGATAGCTTCAGATGTTGTCGACACTCGCGTTCATACGACAACCCTCCTGCTCATCTTTACCGTTTCAACATCACACCCATCACAAACCACTTCGAAAGCAGCGTTTTCAAAATACATTCGTTCACCAAAGATCGTCTTCGAGTATGTTTTACAGCTATCTTTGCGAAAGAATCCTCATTACTGACCTCTACCTCGCCCTCCTCTCCCCATCCCACCTCTCCCAGCACCTGCACCACCACCTCTTCCCCCTCTGTCACCAGCACCCCTCCCGCCTCGTCCACCACCAGCACCGCCCCTATGATGACCGAGAGGAGTACCACCCGATGTCCCGCTGTTGTTGTTGTGAGACTGACGCTGTTTCCTCGCAACCTCTTCTTGTTCTTTGACTTGATCAATGACGCTATCTGCCACTCGACAGTATTTGATTGTGGAGCCGCGGATGTAGCACTCTTTTTGCTTCCAGAATTGTTCTCCGCTCTGCATTGTTGAACGAAGGGAGCGTAGTGAGCATTCGATAGTGCGAGTAAGCGAGTGAGCGAAAGCCGAAGAAGAGTGAGAAAGATGGATCAGTATGGAAGGAAGAGAGAAAAGATGAGCGGGAGGGCGATGAGAACGTACAGCACTTGTTTCGTACACCTCTCGAAGAGTCAAGTTCATAAAGTTGTCGCATGCTACGAGATGACCGTTGAATGTAGAGCCGTTTTTGAGTTCGACAAGCTGTAAAGAATGACATGAATCGAGACAATGGCGAGTCAGATTGTTTTGGTCGGCAGATGACAAATGTATGAGAAAGTTGACTTACCATAGGCTTGTTTTGAGCTGCGTTGAGTAGCGATAGTGGCAACTGTGGGGTGCGATAGGAGAGTGTTGCAGTGAACAAAGCGGTGGATACAGTTAGAAAGAGTCGGTCGGATGCACAGCTTGGCGACTCCTTAAGGTAGCTTAGGAGCCATGACTGTAGTCGATGCTTACCATGTTCAAATACTATGTGTTAGTTGATGGAACCAGTGCTGGAATTGTGTGCTGCCAAGGATGAGGCTAGTCCGTTTCGACGGCTTTTCGAACCTGAATCCTGAGGGTCGAGTCCTGCTTTGTACTGCTGGAATGCCGTTTCGCAGATGTGTGAGAGCGCGCAGCGCTGAAGTTGTGCCTCGTTCAAGTATGCTGGTTGTGATGTGCTTGATGTGTTGCGATGCTTTGTGTCGATAGTGATAGCGACGAACGAAGAGTTCGCGATGATGTTTGTGTTGGACTGTGGTTTGTGCTCGTTTGCGCCGACGGAGAACTCCACTCTTCTTCTCATCTCTCTCGCGAATTCCCGATTCGGTCCAAAACACCCGATCAAAATTTCACTCGCTGAGTCGCATGACACTCTCCACTTCTCCAACTTTCTTCTCAAAACACAACCACCATCCATCCTCCATCCTACTCGCCCCCACTCGTTCAAAGAGGATCGACCACAATGTCGTCCTTTCGCGATATCGACGTCAAGTCGCGCTATATACAGGCTTTACAGCATTACATCCAGCTCGAATTAGCACAGCGAGGATACTCTTCCGAAGATGATCCGGTCATGGCAGAGTACATTGGTGGTGATGTTGGCGAATCAAAAGACGCCAGAGCAGGTCACGGCAGAATTGCAGGATTTGATAGGTGCTGAATATCAAACAGCTTTTACAGACTGGGTATGGGAGAAGGCGGGGAATGTATTGAAGCAGCAAGCACTGCGGCAGCAAGAGGTGAAGCTTCCGGTTCTAGCGCTGCTACATCGGAGGCAGCAGCAAGATCGAGGGATGTAAGACAGAGGAGAAGGAGTAGATCTCCGCTAGCAAGCAATACGAATGGACGGGAAAGGGATCAAAGGAGGAGTCGATCGCCGGTAGAAAATAGACGACGTGGAAGCATAAGCAAAACACAACCTCCTCCAGAATACACAACTGCGCGAAGAGTCGAGGATCGACCAGCCAGAGACTATAGCAGTCACGAGGCTTTCAGGCGATCAGCATCTGGCAGGAGGAACGATGACACAGGCGAGTTTGATGGTGCAGCGTACTGGAGGTCTAGAGCAGAAGAACGACGCAGAATCCACCACCACCAGTTCAACGAGATGGGTCTCGACAACTATTCAACGCTGCATATGGTAGTGCAATCCGCAACAATGGCTCATCAAACACAAACGGAAACAACAATCGCGAACGAGAACTCATCCCAGACTCACTGGAAACCAACTTCGAACTCATGCCCGAGTTTGACGAGGACGCAGACGTCGCACCAAACGCAGCTAATGGGGGCGGATTGAGCATCTTTGGTCGTGCTGGTATTCCTGATCCTCGAGCAGCTGCTTTTGTTCCTTCTTCTTCCTCCACTCAAACCGAGCCTATCGATTTCGCTCCATCGAATGGCGCATCGATCTTCTCACGCATCGATCCCATGCTACCCAACAACGCACCAATCCCCGTTCCCACCGCCCCTACCAACACTCACTCTTCCGACTTCCCAATCGCCCCAGCCGAGTCCGCTATTTGTCGATGGAACCTTTCCTGTACCAACCCAATGTGTCTTTACTCACACGCCTCCCCCGCTGCCGCCGGTCCCAGTGGAGATCCAAACGCACTAGTCCTCTCCCAACAGAACTGTCGTTACGGCCCCAAATGCACAAATAAAGATTGTACTCGAAGTCACGTCTCTCCTGCCGTCGCTAAACTCTCTTCTCGCTCCAACACTACTTTCAATCCAACACAAGCAGCATCTGCACCAGCATCGGGAGGAGGAGGGGGAGGACAACTGTCAATGGATACAGCACTACCTTCACAGACCGGATCAAGACCTTGTAAATTTGGAGCGGGGTGTACTAGAGCGGATTGTTTCTTCTCACATCCACCTCGTAGGAGTCTCACTGGAAGCAATGGTGGTGGGAATGTAGGACAGTGTAGGTTTGGATTAGGATGTACAAGAGCTGATTGTTACTATACTCATCCAGAGGGTAAAAGAGCTGCAGATGCGATTACAGCGGGAAGCGGAGGTACAAGTGGGAGATTGGCTGCGTTTGCATTGAAACAAGAGAATGGGGACGATGAGGAGATGGAGAGAATTATTCCCGGTGCTCCCACTGCTAGTATCACCGCTGATGGGATTAAAGAGGAAAGTGGTGCTGAGGTAAAGATGGAGTCTGCGATCTAGATGTAATACTACAAATTGCTGCTTTAGAGATAGTTGTGTTTGTGCGATGTGAAGAAAGGGGAAGTGGTGTGCCAAGTACAACGACAACCTTGCTCGATAATGTTGTGGTTCTGCCAATCGCGCACTCGATGAGCAGAAATTTCTTCTTCCCACTCCCATCGACGGGCTATCCCGTACTCATCCTTGACTGATTTATCCCCTCCTTTCTCCTCTTTGTCGAAATCGAACTCTTCCCTCGTACACACCTCCAATTTCTCCTTTCCTCCTTTCCGTTGACCACCCAATCGAGTGCAAATTTTGCACCGCACCATCCAACACCTCTCACCTGTACTGCGTCTAGTACTGCACTATTGCTATGAATCACTATATACCTCTTCAACCCCAAATGTTTTGCATACGTATCAAGATCGGTGTGAGTAGCATTAGGAGTGTAAATCACTTCAAGGGCGACAGCGAGTTGTGAAGGAAGAACAGAACTAGACTCTGAATAGAAAAGTCGAGAGCGACGAATGAACGAAGAGAACCAACTTGAAGGTGAGAGACTTGCCGAAAGATGCGATTGGGAGGTATCGAAGATCAGAACAGTTTGGACAGAAGAAGATATAGTGGAGGAAGGGACGGGAGCGTAGGGGAAGTTCAGCGGCGGGATTAGAGACATTTTGCCCAGACTGCCATGAGACGTGGGAAGTGGTAGATGATGATGAAGAGAAAGAAGAAGCCGACGGAGCGATCTCAAAACTTGGAGAAGTAGACGTCAAGAACGACTGCTTCCGTCGAACGAGGACCGTGACGACATGATCAAGAGCCGAAAGCATTCAGGTTCATCCATGATGACGAGAAAGACGAAGACGCTGCGCCAGATCCTACGGTGATTAACTTACAATCAGCGTTTCGCGGGAGAACCGCAGATGCCGCGCAAAACCTTACGACTATGCGGACACAAAGTTCACACAAAACAAGCTCTGCCTGCGCACTTGAGCCAAACTAAGCGCCCGTCGCCAAACATCGCTTCTAGCTTCTTCAATTGCACAAGTCCAATCCCCCTCAAAACGTTAGCAGGATTCAAGCGGATATACATATGACACGTCCTATCGGAAGCAGGAAGTCAAGGGAAGGGATGTGCATTGAAACAAAGAAAGATCTTCTGAACATGATGGGTAAACAGAAGGCTGAGAGATGGAGTGAAATGAAGTTGTTTTCTCGGTGGGTCTTGTGGAAATTCGTTTGTGGAGACGACTGAAAGATACGACATGGGCTTCGACGTCGGAGACGGTGAGCGAAAGACGGACAAGATGCTGAAGCTCGCTTATGGTACCATATGAATCAAAGTGTGCCGAGAGAGAGAGAGAGACAGCACTTGTGATGTGTCGGGGGAGAGCTGCTCTGCGAGTGCGAAGAAAATCGGTCGTCAGCGACAGGCGTGATTGACACATTCGCAATGTTCGAATTCGTAAAACGTGCGATACTTCCCAACACGATCATGGAAGAGATCATTGAGATCATTGACTCAAGACTTTTTGAATTCGTCACTGAGACATCTCGCCACTCCGTTGTTATCATACCTGACCTTGGCATCTTTGCCTTTAATTTCTCCTTCTTCGAGCTCTAGCTACTCTGACCATGTAATGAAGAGAGTCCCTAGAGCTTTCTGGCAACCTAAACTTTTGAACAGTGGTATGCAAGTACCTATCGCAACACTTTAGTAGAATGCCGAGCATGCGGATAGAACGGTTCTCGAAATTTTTTCTCCCAGCGATTCATCTGACTTGAGTGCTTTTGAGAACTGATATCGAACACCAGCACTTGTAATTCAGGAAAAAAAAACCTGATTCCTTTGTGCTGCCATATTGACGAGCTTTGGACCATAGCATTGGGAGAAGTGTCGTCGGACATCTTGAAAGGATTTGGTGGTGGAAGAGAGAAAAGGAAGGTTGCTGATTAATCTCTAACTTAGATTTGGAGGCTTAAGATTTACTTGCGCCACACTTTCCGCGCTTTGACCATCTTCAGCTGCGCTCTTATGACGAGGTCCCTCCTTGGCACAGAACTCAAACACTAACCACACCCTGCGGCTCCTGTTATAAAGTTTCTACCAAGGTGCAAACTGTATCGTTGCTCACAGCATCACTGGCCGAGCGGCGACTTGCGCTGCAAGTGAGCCGAAATGAAGTCCATACGCAGACGGGACGGCGGAGCTTCGTACGACAAACCGCTTCTGCGCAACATTCCTGATCGAGACTGCAGCATTTGGCAGTTCTTCATTACAGATCACGTACTTTACTGATACTGTACTGTAGCTCATCAAAGGAAGGGGAGGGTCTCGAAGATCATAAGAAGCGCATCGACGCGAGAAGACCACTCCCCAAAGCCAACCATTTCTCTTTCTGAACTTCACCTCCCAGACCGTTGACAAAAGCACCGTAGACGCACGTACGCTCTCACAATGACAGAAAAGCGGACTTGGTGGGGATCGATCCGGAAAATGAGTGCAGATTTAGTCGCTGCGGTCCCTCGAATCAAAAATGAAACGGACGTTGCGCAGGAGTGGGGGCAGCTAGGGCCAATCGAAGAGTTGGTGGGCGAGGACTCGTCTCAGAACGTACACGAGATGGATGGCAACCATGTGGTTCTCTCTTCGCCGCTCACTTCAGCTGCTACCAGTCCGAACACTTCTGGTGCGAGAGAGGTCTTGCAGACAGCTCCATTCGATCTCCCGACCAAAACATCAACGCCGCTGAGACAAGCGAGCGAACCGTCTCTCATCGTAGCAAAGCAAAAGCTCGCTACTACCGATCGTTTCCGTTCATCGTCCGTTCCCGTGTCAGATATGATCATCAAGATAGAGCAGAGATTGGGTCGTATTCGACAGGCGCCAAAGCGCTTGGATGATTTCGTAGTGCCTTCACCTAGCAGGGGTCGCTCAGTGGCACCTTCGGAGCCTCCAAAGGACGGCAATCCTCCAAACAAAATCCCTGCTCAGCCGCTGCGACCTCACGAACAAAGCAATCAGCCGATTCCAACACAGCACGTTTCTGACAAAGGCGCTTCGTCGTCACAACATGCTCGGCAAGAAAACGCTCCTGCCTCTCCCACCACTGTCGTGCAGATCAGTCCAAGATCCAGACGTCAATCCTCTGTAGTAGCGAGCGGCCTCATCACAAAGCTTCTCCAAACTCCGTTCGCAACGAAGACCAGAACGAGATCCTCGACAGCAGCGCCCATTCTTGAAGAACCAGCTGACAGTAATACGACTCCAATCACTCGCAAGCGACAGGCATCGGGTGTCATCACCCCCGAGAAACGCCCCAAAGCCAAAAGAGCATCGACATCAACGCCCAGAACTCCTGTCGTCAAAGTCAAACAGGAAGAAGAGATCTGGCGAATCTCTCCCTCGGACGTCGCTGCTTTGAGGAAAGCAAGAGATGAACGACAACAGAGACGCAGGAGTGTGATATCGGAGCAAGAGGAGAAGGCGAGAAAGATACATGAAAGGACGCAAAGAGAGCGAGAAGAGAGATTAAAAGCTGCTAGAGAGCGAAAGGAGGAATACATCAGGAAGAAAACAGCAGAAGAACCGTCGGCCGAGGAGACAAGCGAGGTGGCAACTACCGAAGAGACCTCGACGGATAAACGAGTTTGGGATCAGATCAGGGTTTGGGAGTCTTATCGTGGCGACATGATCAGCCCGGAGCCGAGGCCGGAGCCAGTCATGACAGGAGGTTCGACTACCAAAACGGCAAGTATCGCCGGGTCCAGTAGTGAAAGAGGTGATGAAGACAACCCTGCTTCAGGCACGCAAGCATCGAGCGGCACACGTGGCGATGCGATCTCAGCACAGGACCGCGCTGCTCGTTCAGTGGTCGAGAACGTTGCTCTTTCTGTGGTACAGAACGTTGCTCCGACTCCTTCTCTGATAGGGGATGCTGCTCTTCCAGCCATCGAGATATCTAATTCTCAACAGCGTGTACAGATCTCTCAGCCAGCATCGGAATCTGTCGCCACCGTACAAACTAACGCCGATATGGCGACAGTACGCGTCACTCAAGAAGAGCAGACCCCTGCATCTGACAAGATTGCCGAAACTCCTGCTTCAACATCGTTTCCTTTAGCCACAACAGCAACAACGTCCGTCAAAGTCGAAACGACTCGTGTCGACTCTGAAGCAGCACCCGCCAACGAGCCCGCATTGACACCCGTCAATCAGGTCGTTGCTGAAGAAATTGCGCCGTCCGTCGACGAAGCTTGCTCGTTAGCCGTCAACCAGCCTATCGCTGAAGGCCATGCGGCGTCAATCACCGGAGTCTCGTCGACAATCGTCAGCAAGCCGGTAGCTCAAGAGACTGCGCCGTCGACGATGATAGCCTCGTCGGTAGCCGCCAGCAAGCCTGTAGTTCGAGAATCTGCGCCATGGACGACCGCAGCCTCGTCGACAACCGTCAGGCGGCCTGTTGCGCAAGAAGCCGCGACGACCACCACTCAAGCCTCGATGACAGTCGCCAGCAAAGCTGTAGTTCAAGAAACTGCGCCGTCCACCACTCAAGCCCCATCGACAATCGCCAGCAAGCCTGTACTTCAAGAGACTGCGCCGTCCACCACCAAAGCCTCGTCGACATTTGTCAGCCAGCCTGTTGCTCGAGGATCTGCACCGTCCATTGCCGAAGCTTCGTCGGCAAACGTCGGTCAACCCGGCCCTCAAAGGACCGCGCCATCCAGTTTGAGTGAGCCGATCCGACCACCACGACGTGTTGACGACGTTGAGCTTGTTCCACCTGCTCCAAGCCCGATCTTTGCAGACGATTACATCCACCTTGACAACGACACGGAGCTCTTCTTGCTTGGCCCTCGTTCCTCTCGTGTAGGGCCAGAGGTGATCCAGATCGACGACGACGAGACTACTGTCGATAGTGCGGTTAGGCGAGGCAAGCGAAGGGCTGTAGAAGGAGGTTCGCAAAGTCCACGTAAACAACAACGACGCAGGCGATCTACTGCGACTGATAGTGTCATTGTTGAGGCGCTAGAACGAGCTGATGCGAACTTGGTAGAAGACGATGATAGCGATCTGGACAGATTTGTGGTAGCTGATCTATATGATTCTGGCAGCGACTGTTCGTATACAGAGTCTGAGAGACCGGAGGAGAGACGACAAAGAGGGTCACAGCGTGTTCGTAATACTACTACTCGTGGCCGTAGTCGTGCTCGACGAGGTCGCGGTGGTAGTCGAGGTCGTGGAGGTAGTTCTCGCTCAAACGGTATATCACGATCCCTACCCAACCCAACCTCCATCAACACCACGACGGCGCAAATAAGCGATCTTGTCCGTTCACCCAACCTCACTCAACAGACTACTATGTCTCGATACTTCTCACTAAGTCCTCCACCTTCACTCCCACCGAGTGCTCAACTTCCTCCCAGCAGCACTCTACCTCTCCCACCTCCTGCTCAGCCATCTCCTCCATCTACACTTCCACCTCCTGCTCAACTACTTCCTCCATCCACCATGCCTCCTCCCCCCACCTCCCACCAACCCCAACCTCAATCGCAAATGCTACTGCCACTTACCCCTCAGTCTCAACTACAACCATGCGATTCACCCTCAACGCCCATTTTTGAACGAATTAAACTAAACGCTCTCGCCCGCAACTCAGCCTGGGAAGAAGCAAAAACCTGCTGGTTACGAGGTCAACAAGCGAACGATTTGCTTTGGTTCGACTTGCAAAGATTGGATATAGAAGCACCTGATAACAGTGCCAAGGTGAGCGAGTATGGACAGTCGTTAGCTGAAGCGGTGAGTTGGGCAAATGTGAGTAGGTTTCAGACATTAGAGGCGATCAAAACGGGTGCAAAGGAGGTGATGGAGAGAGAGTTTCCAGAGTTAGGATGGAAAGGGAATAGGGGTTCGTTGGGAGAGAGAAGTGGATTGAGTAGAAGTTTTTCACAGCGGTGAGGGAATTAGACGCAAAGAAGATAGTTTGAGGTGGAAAGGGGTGTATTGCAAGCGTAGAGACAGGGTAGGAAAAGAGCGACTATAGTTGGAGATGGGATTGCTGGAAGTATGAGAAAAGCATGGGAAGAGACGAGAAGCGAGGTCGTTGGAACGGTTAAAATACAGATAGAGGAGAAATGAGACAGTCGACCGAGGAGAAAGAGGAGATATCTAGAAGAGCTTATGGGAAGAGCTGATTTTGAGAGCGAGGTTTGTATTTGAAGATGCGGTTCGTGATAGTAGACCTTGTTGTAGCCGGCGAGTGTAAATGCAATGCTATGAATGTTTCAACAACTTTCTTCATCACGTTTCACTAAGTTCAGTACTCGATCTCGGCAGGTTCCGACATCTTAACCGCCTCCACGAATGCCTTGTAATCAAACATCTTCCCTCCCTTATCCATAAAAGGACCACTTAACAACCTGTCAATCTCAGCATCTGTCATTTTGTCACCGACCTGACTTAACCAGAACCTCAATTCCTGCGCATCAATCTTGCCTACATCCTTCTCATCAAAGCATTCGAATGCTTCCATGAGTACTGTTTGGTCGTCTAATTCTGCTAGATGTTCGCCGAACATTGTTAGGAATTGAGTAAAGTTGACACCGTTTGCTGCGTTTCCGGTGTGCTTGAAATAGCTTTGGAGGGAGGAGGGGGAGGAATCGACACCGAGGTTGTTTAGCATGGTAGAGATGTCGGATTGGGTGATGAGACCGTCGGAATCGGTGTCGATCATGTTGAATGCTTCTTTGAAACCTTGGATTTGTTTAGGGGAGAAGGCGGTGTAGAGAGCGGAGGAGGATTGGCGTGGGTGGTTGCCCATTTTGCGAAGAGGTGCGGAGTGGGAAGAAGAGGAGGAGGAGCCGTTGAGAAAAGCGGCTGCCGAGGATGTGGTTGTGGTTCGTGATGCCATGGTTGGAGATGGTGTGAGCGATGGTGGTAGAGGTGAGAATGGAGGATGAGGTGGTGGAAATGAAAGAATGTGTGAATGCGAGCATGCAGGGCCAGGGTTTCGTGCAGCTCCAAGTGAGAGGTGTTGGTCTTTTGTCCTCACGGCTGAAACACAAAAGACAGAGACTCAGGGGCATCTCGCTTGTGTGTGTGAGTGAGTTGCTTTGCTGTGGAGGACAACACAGAGCGGACAGCTTTTTTGCTGTGACAGGTGTGAGGGGCGAGGCGACTCGACTCACGTGCACTCACAACACAAGCAACCGCGCGTAAATTCTGTGCTGTCTTTTAAGTTCGATCTCACAAAACTCAAAAAATGAGCACACACCAAGTCGAGTTCCATTGAGAATTTTTGGTGAGACCATCATGAATGACATGCTCCACGATGGAACATCAAATCAGAGCGACATCAACCTTGCTTCATCCTACCTACCAACACCAACATCAAGACATTCATCAGCGAGCATCAAGACCCGCAGCGCTAACTTGAGCCGCTAGCGAATACATACACCCGTCACGAAAAAGCTTCCAACCGACGCGTTGCTTTCCTTCTGGCTCCCACACCAAACTCGAGCTCGGACCTTCATCTCCATTGTTACAGACAAACTCTGGATCATTTGTAAACCTTGCAACTGCGGAACAACACGAGATGTATCAATCCGCTCCGTCGCCAGGCCGTAGCGCCTCTCACTCTGCCTACGGAGGCTTTGCTACACCGATACGAACCCCGTCCACCTCGTACCACAATCCCTATTCGCAAGCCTTGACTCCTGCCGATGCCTCTTCCAAAGCTGTTCGCTTCCAAAGTCAACCTCTTCCACCACAAACTCAGCCACAGCAGCAGCAGCAACAACTCTCGTCATCCTCTTCATCAACAACATTGAACAACTCGGCTTCCACTCCGACTCCGAATCGATCTCCATACTACAACGCATCCTCATCTTCTTCCGCTCTACAAACACAATCGCAATCTCCGCATCAATCGTCATCTCTCGCCAAACCATCCACTGCATCCACCCCTGCTGCGGGTCAAAGCAGCATGTCCAGCACCCGACCTCTCGTTGCATCCG
>JASXTE010000529.1:0-39494 GCA_030280995.1 Hemileia vastatrix | reverse complement strand
GTTTTAATGACAACAGAAATAGAAACAGATGAACGTACAATGAAAGTTCAAATCATGAACAATCCAGTTATCAAAGTGTCTTTCATGCCTAAAATGGAATTTGCTGGTTACATTTTTCACGTACTCAGTTTATGTAGCATTTGGCTCGAGTTCTCCTTCGTAACTGTTCTATCTACGAGAAGAAGCATTCGATTGAACTACGTCTTACATCGAATGATGGTACGAGCACTTGAATGCAGACTGATGATCATTTCGAACTTGTCTTTGCGTCGAATAATTCGAAGCAGTAGATCTCAAGATATTCTTCAACTTGATCAACATCATCTTATCTTCATCCATCCAAAGAATAGACTAATTCTTATTTTTTCATGGTTAATGAAAATGTCGCTCATCATAATTCTACTTGTATTTATTCATAGAATAACTAAAAGTTACTGTGAGTATCGAACTCGAAGTCGTTTTCAATTTCACACCTACGCATCAGTTGAATATCCTCGTCTTGTTGTTTGTCTCGAGTTAGAAGATGTTTTGGGTAACATCACTTATGAACCATACTTTTATGAAGAAACTTACGACAGTTTATTCAAAGAAAGAGATGAATTCTTCGACATGACACTTGAAAGTATCTTAAACAGTTCATTACCTGAAAATATCATTCACAAGTGTAGATTTCGTCGAATTATTCCCTTCAGTATATTCGAGTACTTTCAATTGTATTCACGTGAAGAATGTTTATCTCTAATCAACATAACAACATTTTACTTCAACAATGAAATATGTTACGATTTCAATCCAAATTCTCATTTACTAACAAAGTATCCATATCAACAAGCACTTCGTGTTCTATCTCGTCCAGGAACATTGTATTCAGTAATTCTTCATCCAAAAGTTAAGAACTTAACAACTCGAGTAATTTCACATAAACACCAAAGTTATTTACCAGCAAGTTCAATGGAATATGCAGCTGATTCATTTACAACTGGTGAAAATCGATTACAAATGGTATCACATGTATTTCGAATGACAATTAAATTACCTGCACCTTATGATACAAATTGTAAACCATATCGTCGAATGTGTAGATTCAACTGTTACAAGAAAACAATTGATGATTTACACTTATTACCATACGCTGCTCCTTTAAATGAAAGTTTACCAATGAAAATAATTCGATACACTGAACTGGCGAATGATTCATTTAACAATTACTGGTTACAATTAGAAAACAAATGTGATCAAACATGTAAAAATGATGATTGTTGGATTAAGTACACGGAAACAATTATCACATCACCATTAGGTTATTCTGAATTTGAAGTAGAATATGCAGTTGATGCAGAATCATTACCCAGTATAATTGCTGAGTATGAAGCGATAATGACATTTTCAGATCTTATGTTTAATATAATTTCTGCTTTTAACTTTTGGACTGGTTTATCATTTGTCGCTCTTAATCCTGCAAATTTGGTCTATTATCTTGCTCATCGACGTTTACAAAAGCGAATTAACACAATTGCTATCAAAGTTTGTAACATTTATCAATTGTTACGAATTCAATTGACTTTTCAGGTTAAAAATGATTCGGTCAAAATCAAGATAATTGAATTGTTCAAGTTCAAGAACAAACACAACTGGTGGATAAAAACTTTTCGTCATTGTTCTATGTTGGATCGGATGTTCTTTGCACATGAAATCAGTGATTAGTTCATACATGGAATATCCATCTTATTTACGTTCTGAGCGAACTCTTGAAGATCAAAGAGATTATTCCTTGAGTTTGTGTCTTGATTTAACTCAAATTTCAACCATCAAGAACAAACCACATCTAACAGTTCGAGACATCTTCAAGTTGACTCCATCAAGTGACAATCTAATCGACAACTGTGCATACTGGGGTTTACATGACAAATTGTTGAACGATCTGAAAAATATATCAGATCGAATATTGTTCAATCAATTTGACAGTGAAATTTGTCAAAATCTCTTTACAGTTGAAAAAATCATCAAACACAATTACATGTGTTACATGATTAAACAAGTTAAAACAGACAAATGGACACGAAGTCAAATGAACAATGCATTGGAAGATAATAAAGATCTCTTCATGGTGGCAGTAAACAACACAATTCTAACAGATACATATCGTTTAGTTGTTTCATCCAATTCATATGAAAGATTTCTAATCGCATCAATTTTCTGGTCACCAACTGTAGATGTTGATCGAGAAAGAAATTTAGAATTTTTAATAAGATACCGTTTGTATTCTGTCGAATTTCTTCGTCCACCTTATTCAGATATGGGATTTACTCATATGTCAACATTTAAATGTATCGATACTTGTATTTCTCATAAAATGGCTCAAACAATATTCTTTATAAAACTTGGATTGTTGAAGTGTCAGATAAAGAATATTCATTGTTTGGTAATTCTTCATCATTTCCACTTATCATGAAGTATGAACCACAGTGTAGAAATATTTGTCGTGTTGTTAATACATTTTACTCTAAAGGAGCAAAAAATCAATATCGATATACTTATACATTTGTAGATGATGGTCAACCAGAAAAACCTCCATCAAGAATGAAATATCCAACAACAGCATTTTATGTAACAAGTGCTGATTCACCTGTTTACATAATGATCTTTCGTCCTAAATTTTCATTTTTCGAGTTATTAATCGATATTGGTAATGTTTTTGGAATTTGGTTTGGTTTATCAATATTTAAATTGACTTCATACATTTCAAAAGACTCGTTTACTTTACTCCGGCAAATTAAATTGATCAAAAGATCTATTGTTAAACTTGAGTATATTTTAGGATTTTCCACCAGGTGAACAAGTTAAAGTGTAATTGAAATAACTTTCATCAATAAAAAGTCAACAAAAAAAATTACTTTTTCGTGTTATTGAATTTCTAATTACTTTTAATTTCAAATGCAAAAGCAATCGACATGACGATTGTTGTTGTGTCAAAAGATGATCGATTGATCAAATGGCCTCGAACTCGAATGACCACAGAACAGATCAGCACACAAACACACACACTTGAGTAAACAGTTCAACCATGAAGACAAAGTTATACAGAAACATTTTCCTCATAATTTCATACCTTTTATTACTCATACTCATCATTGATTCAACTCGAAAGTACATGAAGTACGAAACAAGCAACAACGTTGGTCCATACACACCAGTAGATCATACAATACCTAAATTATCATTATGTTTTCCACTAAGTTCACTATACAACAAGTATGATTCATTTTTCTTCAATCAAACTCACATTAATTGGTTAACATACGATTTATATGAAATATTCAACTACATTCCAAGTACAAGTGAAATAATATCATCATGTGCATATCTCAATGATACCAATTACAAGTTAACATCAGAATTAAATGGTGAAAAATGTAGCAAATTATTTAATGGTAAAAGATATAAATTAGGTGATCATCTATGTTACCTATTAGATTTGAAGTTACAACGTAAGGTAAGTTTTTACCTGTTAACTCAAATGCTTCGAACAAAACATTTATTTGGTTTTTACTTTAAACCATCATTCATTTGGACATTACCAATGTATGTCATTGTACATTCAGCTGAATTACCTTTGAATGATTTTGTTTACAATCAACAAGTTCAACCAACACAATCAAGTAATTTTATTTATGATGTTAAATATCAAATTTTTCAAATACATCGTCAACCTGCACCGTACAATACAATGTGTGTTGAAAAGATGACCAAAGAAATTTGTCAATTAAAAAAACAGAATGAAATTGTAATTGAAAATAATTTTATGCCATCAATAATGTTAGATGTTAATTGTGATGAAACATGTACATTTAAACATTTACATCATCCAAATAATTCAAAAGAACAAATTGATTTATTAATTGATCAAATTAACTCAGCAATCAAACAATATTGTCAACGTGATCCATGTTCACAAGAATTAATGAAAGTATCAATAATATCATTAGCACCTCGAAATTTTCGTGAAATGGGAATTGAAATGATTGATAATCCAATTATTAAGATAGAATTTTTACCAATTTGGAGTTCATTTGATTTTATCTTTTACGTTTTAAGTTTAGCAAGTATTTGGATTGAATTTTCATTTTTCACAATATTCTTTGGTACAACAAATAAACAACCAACAAATAATCATTTATATTATATCATGTTAAGAGCACTTGAATTTAAATTAACATTAATACTTAATCTCAATCGTTTACGAATAATTCGTCGAAATCGATATTTAACGATCGTTCATGGACCAACAAATGATAACATCAACAACAGATCAACTGTTGGCAATTGTAAAAGTACTTTTATCTTTATTTTATCTTTCCTGATGAAATTGTCTTTTTTCATAGCTTTGATTAAATTGTTCTTCGATATCATCGGTAATTATTGTTTATATCAAACTCAAAGTTTTTTCATTTACTCAATCAATCCAGTTGTCAAGTATCCAAGAATATCTGTTTGTTTAAATTTGGGTGATGTTTTAGGTGACATTGATTTTGATCCATATTTTTATGAAGAAACTTATGATCAAACATTTAAACAAAGAGATAAATTGTTCGACATGACATTAGAACAAATATTAAACAGTGCATGGACTGACGTTATCATGTATAAATGTCGTTTTCGTCAGCGAATTTCATCTGATCATATCTTTGAATATTTTAAATTATACTCACGTGAAGAATGTTTAACTAAAATTAATATAACAACATTTTACTTCAACAATGAAATTTGTTATGATTTCAATCCAATATTTCAACAACTTCAATATTCAGATCAATTGACACTTCGTCAATCAGCTCATCCAGGTGTATTGTATTCATTGATATTAAATCCAAAGATAAAGAAATTTACAGCGCGAATTTTATCCCATCGACATCGAATATCATTACCAGTTCGATCAATGGAATATGCAGTTATATCATATTCAACTGGATCAAATCGACTTCAAATAATTTCACATGTAGCGAGAAAAGCAGAAAAATTACCACCACCATATGATACAAAGTGTAAATTTTATTCACAACCATGTACATTTAATTGTTACATGAGAACTGTTAATGATGTTAAACTTTTACCATATGCTGCAGCATTAAATGAAACATTATCAATCAAAGTAATTCGATATACTGATTTACTTAATCATTCACTTAACAATTATTGGGTAAAATTAGAAGAAAGATGTGATCAAGTATGTAAATTAGACGATTGTTTACCTCGATATACTGAAACAATTATAAGTCCACCACTTGATCATTCAGAGTATGAAGTAGAATATGCAGTTGATGTTGAAGATTATCCATCAGTAATTATGATATATTCAGCTAAAGTAACATTGTTTGATTTAATCTTTCAATTAGCATCAACAGTTAACTTTTGGACAGGATTATCACTAATTGCTTTTAATCCAATCGATGTATTACATTTACTCCGTCAAAAGTACTTGCAAAGAAGGATGAATAATTTACTGAGTAAGATAAAGAGAATTTATCAATTGTTGCGAATTCAAATGATTCATCAAACGGAGAGAAAGTTTTTTAATTCTAATGTATTTGCATTCATTCGACCAAATGAAAAGAACTCATGGAAAAGAACATCTGTTTTGATTGTATGTATAATTGGATGTTCATTACACATGAGTATAGTAATTCGAACATTCATGAAGTATCCTTCTTACCTGCAATCAGCAAGATCAATCGAAGACAAGCGAGACTACTTGTTAACATTGTGTCTTGAATGGAAAAGTATGAATGATTTAGCAAACAAAGCAAATGTAACAGTTCGAAACATATTTGATTCATCACCATCAACTGACCAGTTGATTGAAAACTGTGCATATTGGGGTTTACATGGCAAGTTGTTCAACGATCTCAAGAACGTATCAGATCGAATTCTCTTCAATCAGTACAATCGTGAAATTTGTCGTCAATTATTCCAAGTAGAAAATTTCATTCGCCACAATTACATGTGTTATATGATTCAACAAGTGAAAACAGACAAATGGAGTCGAAGTCAAATGAACAATGCATTTGAAGATCGTAAAGTACTTTTCATGGTTGGAGTTAACAATTCAATTATCAGTGGAAGAAATAGATTAATTGTCACCCCAAATGGTGTAAAAGAAGCAAAGTATCCTGTATCATCAATATTTTGGTCACCAGTGATTGGAAGAGGTGAATTAGAAGATTTAGGATGGAATTTAGATTTTGGTGTGAATTATGGTGCATATAAAATTTATCCATTACCACCACCATACTCAGATATGGGATTTACTCATATGTCAACATTTCGATGTATAAGTCATTGTATTCGCCATCGATTTTCTCAACAGAACATACTGTATGGTGATTTGATTGTTCAACCATCTGATCAACAATATTTACCAACTGATGATCATCGAATATATGATTCAGTTATCAAATTCGAACCACAATGTCGAAAAGTTTGTCGTACAAGAAATTCATATTATAATCATTATGGAGCAGATGGATATAAATTTACCAACACTTTTATCGATACAGGACTAAGTGAAGTACATATCGAACTTTCAAACAATATGACGACCTCTAATACAACAACAGCGTTCTATGTAATGAGTACAGACTTTCCAGTTCTAACGATGATCTTTAAACCTGAATTTACTTCATTTGAATTGTTTGTTGATGTTGGTAACGTCATTGGTATTTGGTTTGGACTGTCGATATTTCAATTGACGTGTCTGATCAATGGTGAATCACAAAACAATGGACAGCAAGATTAAACTTGCTAAAGAACACATCAACAAGTTAGAGAGGACTTTAACCATGTTTAGAAGATGAATTAGAATAGGATGTAATTTGAATTAGATAGAAAAACAATTAGCGAGACCACAAACTAATCTACCTCAAGGTCATCATGCGGTTCAAACTTCACGGGTGTTCGTAGTGACCACAGGTGTCCGAATTCAATTAAATCGATTGTACAATTACAAAAAGAAGAAAATCATTACACAATTCTCATCAAACGTAGTCACCATCGTTTGATCACCAATGGGCAATCTAAATGTATCGAGTGTCGTTTGGACGATCAGCTGTTGGCCAAACGATGAGCATTGAAGTAGGCGGAGTCAAGAGCATTGAAGATCCAAGCCAAACGATATTCAAGTTACAAGCTCTTCAGTCAGTGCACTTTGCTGTTCAGTTGATCGCACATCCAATTGATCATTCAAACATCAATATGTCATCCGACCAAAGTACCAGCAGTCAAATCTCCCAATCAATCAAGTCCGACACACAGCGATCTTTTGGTCTGGGTAATTATTTCGCCGCATCACAACAATTCGAAGATGAACCATCCTTTCGTTCTCAAGTAAATTCACAAGCTGACATTTTCAACCATGGCTCAAAAGGATGCAAGTGTGAAAGTCTTCTCAGAGAATTAGCCATCCCTCTCAACCAAAAAATGGATCAAATTCTGGAATTATTGGGCAAAACAAAGCGTGTATGAAGCCATTCAAACCAACGCAAGCAATTTTTTGGGACAAGAAAATGACTTGTCAGCGTCACAAGAACTGCCACTCAATTGTTAAGAGTCCTGTGAACATTTCGGTGAAGAATAAACACAGTCAATTCATCTGTCATATACTAAGTAGATCAGAAGTGTTAAAGCTTTATTTTATTTGATTATTTGAGGTGTTATTATTATAATCTGGATGAAAAGGGCAGACTGGAGAAGAACTCATCAGCAGTCACTTTCAGAGGCGGGCGGTATTTCTGTTTCTTTCGCATTTTACAACGTCTAACCTCAGATGTCATGTGAATTACGACATTTTTGAATGAGCCAGACTTTGTCCGACGTCGACAGTACGGACAAATGTAAAATGCTGTTACGCCTTACGCTTACAACTGTTGAATCCACTCGACATTTATTCAAGCATAGAATAATTCTAAAGCACGATAATATTGTAAAAGCGGTAATTTTTCGTCAGGAAAACTTTAACTAAGACAGTTTCAGGCCCGTTATGTTTAATGCACACCCCATGCATTCAAATGACTTCTAAAATGATTAGCTAAGCCGTCTTCTTTCAAAATGCCGAGTATCCATGGCATTGAAAGATCAACTCTTGCGTAATCCAGAACTATCTTTTTGTTTTGTCGAGTGTTTTGTTCGAAATCCACCAGAGACTTTGAGTAAATTCCCATGACAGTGGTCTCACTGTTCTTCAAATTCATGTGAACCATTCCACACCCGTCATCACCATCCATCAATGAAAATCCAGGTGAATGAATTGTCCGCAATGAATCGTTATTCAATAGAATGCTATATTCGTGTATCCTTCTGAAAGTCTTGCGAAGATGTGTATCTTCCTTTGACTCGTCTTGTGTTTTTCCAAATCCACCAATGTATGTTTCATAGTCCTTGGTGAAAATTTTAAAGATATCGAAACCATCTTCAGAACACACTGGGGATGTTAGGTAATCTTTCAGATGTTTCATGGGCAAATTAACACTTCGATAGTGTGGAAAATCTTGTAAGTTTAGCGCAACTTGTAGTTTTACCAAAGCGATGTCATACTTCGAAGGTAATTCGTTAGGGTGCGATAACATATCCTGCTTGAATCGAGGATGCACATGAAATATGCCAGTTCTATATTTACTGTTTCTTCGTTTCAAGCTTTTCTCTCCATTTTTCTTAGTATTGATTGTGTATGGGTTGGTAGTTCCAACAATTACATCATTGCTCTGCTTACCCTTATCACAATGTCCTGCTGTGAGGATCCAGGATTCATGGATGACCACGCCCGAACATATTGAAACATTTAAATGCTCACCATTATTATTTCCACCCAATTGAAATGATTTTATGTGGGCTATCCACGGCATTGTGTGAATTTTCACCGAGAGTCCACCGTGAGATCTTCTTTCTCGACTTGTTGATCGGCCAATCAATATTGTTACAACTAAAAGAACGGTCACGATATTATACATTTTCCTTCCTTTCTACTGCTGAGTGTATTTAAGAGTGAATTTGATTTGACTGTTATTTTTGTTGATCCTTGAGAAAAGTATCAAGGTACATAGAATGGTATTCGAGTTGGTTACTTTAAAAGCTTTTTCAGTTAGAAATGGTTAAATATTTTAATTGCTTTAAATGTAATCCTTTGTTGCTTCAACTTTGGTACATTCTACTTTTGCATGAATTCCTTCAATTCGAATAACCGTTATTAATTACAGTGTAAAATGATATTTCAGAACAAGGCGATGACAGTGACAATAACAGTGACTCGTTCTAATTTGTAAATCGAGACTTGAAGTGTTCTTCATCCTCCCACGTCTTTCACTACAATTCTCAATGTGTCTTTTAGTTTCACTGTATTTATCCTTCAGAAGTTCAGAATTGCAGAAAGGACAAATAAACTTTGATGCTTGTTAATCGAACTTGTTTACTTTGGGCGAATAATTCAGCATGATTCTCAGACAATTAGAAATTTACAGAATTACTCGGGAAAAAACTCTCTTTATTCTCAATAATCATGCAGTTATACAGTAATCAAAATTGATCCAGGTACATCTGTGCCTATTGTCGAAGAAGAGATCGATCTGGGACAAAAAGACAATAAAGTGAGTACAGAAAAAAAGATGACAAAAGCGCGGAAAGAAAAAACTGACACCTGTGAAAGTGTCACTGAAAAGGTTCCAATAGAACACAATCGACAAGAACATATTCGCCCCAATTGTAAGCGACGATGTAAAAATCCTAATGTGTTATAGTTATCGAGTTGTGATTTCTTCACTCAAGACGGTGATAGATGATATGTGTGGTGAGTGTAGTTGATGTAAGTTTTTTGCATCTTCGCCTGCAATGTAGGCAATTACATTCCTCGGTGCTGATGATGCAACAGTCGATTTGTCTTGGACTTCTTCACCGATACTTTCACAGGTGTCAGCTTTCTCTCCCCACGCTTTTGAATTTGTTTCAAGTAACCAGTTGTTTCATGTCTTCTCTCAGATGGACCTCTTATTTGATAATAGATACAGATGTACTTGGATCAATAATGATTTACAGGTTGAACTACCGAATTTTCAGGGTAGAGTTAACGTTCTTCTCACGCTTCATCTGTTTCATTTGATGTGCTGAGTGTCATGGCAGTGAAGATGAATTCATCACTTTGATGATTTCACGGTTTTCACCTCAATGATGTTCTCACTGGGTGATGCAGTTAAATGATGAGTGATGAGTGGTGATGGTATTCATTTCACTCTACCGAGTGAAGTGAAGGACTGTGAAGTTCAGTCGAAATTGTACCTCAAACATTGTGTGCCACTGCTTAAATACGAAAACTGTTGCTGGGTCATGAGATCAAGGACACTCTGACTGACTCCGTTGGTACAAGTGCGACCAAAGTTGTACCGATTTTCGGTTACAAGCTATAAAATTCACCCCAAAGACCTATTCGCACGTGACACGAGGTTGAACTTAAGTGCGTGTCACTTCTATTTTCTGTACCTGTGTTAGTATCCGTAAGCAAATTTACATATAATGTAATAAAATCAAATTCACATTTCAATAAATGCTTTATCATGCGAGATTATAATAAAAAATATTCTCAGCATTTATTATGACATTAATAAGATTGTTCAACAGTTAACTAGGAATTTTCGAATCAGCTGGAAAATCTTCATCCTTGAGTTGCATAATGTAGTTTATCCAAGGTAAGTGATTTGGAATTTTAACAAATTGTGAAACGTGTACTTTATTAATAAATATTTTTGGCACAGATGAATTGGTCACTGGATTACCAGAAGATGTAAGTCCAACAAGAACATTTTCATTGGTATTTTTTCTTTTTATAAATGCTGGACCACCAGAGTCACCAATGTAAACATTTACTTCATTGTTACCACCACAAAGATAATGATCAGCATCATCTAAATATTTAGGAATATCACATGATTGAACAGGTAAAATTACTGATCGTAACATTCTACGACTACTTTCTTTAGAATGTCCATAACCAACAGCATGGAATGATGAGAATGAAAAAGTTTCATTTATTTTGGGTAAATCGATTTCGTTGATATTTTTATTCCATTTCATTTTTTCAGGTAACTTTACAAGTGCCAAATCAAATGGTGATCCTTGATTAAGTAACAATAACCATTCATCACTCCATAGTGGATGTTTGATGACATGAGAAGCTGATTTCGAGTGGATTCATGTTCAAATACAACATAAACTTCACTAAGTTCACCATTAAAACAGTGAGCTGCAGATATAATCCATTGATCGGAAATTATAGTTCCAGTACAGTACATATTTGCATGAATGAACACTACGAAAGGATAATCAGAGATGGATGCTTTGACACCACCGATGATTCTTGGTTGTCGAGTGCATTGAGATGACCAGATGAATAAGAAAATTATTAATAACAAGTGTTTCATGTTATTAAAAGTTGAATGTTGAAAAATGTCAGTTTTTCATTCATTCAGTCATCGATGTCTTCGAGTTAAATTCGATACGATTTTAAAATTTAAATAAATATTGCAACGTTGAAGGATTAATTCTGAGTTACAAGTATTAAATTTTTCAAATACCCTGATACTTTAAAGTAAATGTTACAGAAGTGTCAGGTTATCAACTCTTTGAATTTTGCATTGGATAAGTTATAAGATCGGGCAAGTTATGAGACCGTGTTTGAACTCCTAAGAACTCTAGTTATTCTTCATTCAATCCATTCGCTCCTGGCAGATACTGTAACAAGTACAATGCCTGATAGGATTAAAGAACAAAGTTGAAGGTCATTCAACGAATGCATTTCACATTCGGAGGATGTAAACTATTATGATTCAACTCATTAAATTAACAGAAGAAACAAGTTGATTTATTGAACGAGGACAAAAATTAAACAGTTGGTGATTACTGAGCGTGTGCAAGGGAATATTTTGGTTGTTTATATCGATGTTTGAAAGAATTGAATGTGAACAATAAGTATGTTAATGTAATATAATTATTGGTACAAAAAATTTACATCAGGTAGGATTCAGTTTAATCGGATGAAATAAGGTATGTCATTTTCGTACCTGTAGGGATCACTTTGACTGATATTAACATTGATTGTCTGATTGTTCATAGGACTAAGGATGATGTGATCTTTACGTGCTTTTTTGTTGCAAGTTTTCATTTTGCACACCTTGAAGTATGCTGTACCAACTTTGACGTATCCGCTTTTTTCAGTACATGATGGTGTTACAAATGGTTCTGTACTATTACTTTGTTTTGTTTGTTTTTCGAAATCATCAACGATTGCCATGCAACATCGTTTAATCATACTCTTGACATCCCAAGCAAATGCATGTTCGCCATCAAGAACAAAATAACTGTCGAGTTGTTCTTGGTGTTTGTTCTCCTCTTCACCACAAAGATTAAAGTGAAATGTTACACAGGTTACAATTCAGGCATTAGAAAACCAAATACTGTATCACAGATATCGCCATCAAGGTGTACTTCGATGGTCTTGTCACATCAGATGATGAAAGAAAACAATGTTTTGTTCAAAGTTTGTTGTATGTAATAAAATTTTAACCTCCAAACAAAGAAAGGAAAAGGATCACCACATCAAAGTTAGACTGTAAACATAAAGAAAAAGCATTTGTATCAAACTATCCTTTCGAATCAAACTTTTCTGTGGTTCAAATGTGAAAACTTTAGTTGATTACGAATCATCGTTTCCATTTAACTGGTTGACCATCCGAGCTCATTACGATTGTTCTAAATTTGCGTTCGAATGAGTCAATTGCAATTGTATCTAACAACGATGATCATCATCCTGCAGAAATGGGACCCACAGTTTATCTCTACACATTTTTGACTTAATTCACTGTCACTAATTCACTCTTAGCTGTATTCTTCTACGTCTTTCATCTTGACACCCACTTACACAAAGAGAAGATCGAACAATCAGTCTAGTCAATTGTTTCATCTGGTTGCTAGACTATTTCTCACTTTGTTTCAATCTACCATGGATGAGTTTTATCTTATGGAGTTTTCCATTTTCATTCGACAATTCAAACCGCACCGAGTTGGTTTGGCATCAAAACTAATGTGATTCTGATCCAGCAGTTGGCGATACTATTTTCACCCTCTCAGCCAATCAGCATCGTTCTATCATCAGCTAACTTTGGGCGCACCTTTTCGAATATTCACTCATGTTCTTCGTCCTTCAGGAGAACAATTAGATAAGAATTGCCATCATTTTCAAACCAATTCCACTAAAAACTCAACAGTCGAGACGAACACTGAAATATTGACAGGTAAGTGAACCAGATGAGCCAAGTGAAATTGAATTTACCAACAATCACCATCATCTTGTAGGAATGAGATTTGCGGTGTATCTTTACACATTGTTGACTTACTCACTGTTACTTATTCAATGGTCGCCAGTGTTATTTACCTGTTTCGTGATTCGCACTACAAAAGAGATATACTGTATGCGACTAACTACATGAACACAGAACAGACAAAGATACAATTAACATCAATACTTTATTTATATATAATCGACTGGAAGAACAGTTTTCTCGTGATCGTCATACAGAGTGAGTGATGACATCAACGATCACTTTTTCCTTTCAAATTTAAATGTTCTAACAATTACTTTAATTGCTGGTACTCACAAGCAATAGTATGAAAGTGAGAGTGGTGATCGTTTGAAGTGAAGTCTGTTGATGAGAGATAAATCCATGATAACAAAAAAAACAAAAACAGTCAACACACTTAGAGACAGATTGATGAAAAGAAAACAACAAAGAAAGAGACTGGCGCATTGAATAAAGTAAAATAGGTGCGTAAAAGACAGAAAACAGAGGACTATTGTGAAGCAATAGCATTTGTTGGCATTCTACTTTCAAACGTCAAGAAGAGAACTTGACATGGTGAAACACGTCTCTCAAGATGTGCAGTTTCACAACCAATTCAAATAAAAACAGTTGCATTTGAACATGACACACTTCAAGTTAACTGTTAATTGTATCATCCTTCTCCTCAATTTTGTTTAATGTGCCAGTAACAAGAGCTATTGCTCTTGACATGGTTCACTTTTATCCATACTAGATATTTTTGAGACATTAATGATAATCATAAAAATGATTGAGATTAATAATTTCTCATTTGTTAGAACTTCTCATCAACATTGGCAATGTCATTGCATTTTGGTTCGGTCTGTCGATATTTCAATTAACTTCATGGCATAAAAATGATGACCATGAAATCAATGTTAAAATTAAAATAGTAAAATTGTCTCTCGATAAACTAGAACATGTTTTAACTGTCTTGAAAAGATGATTCATCACATCATACAGTAATACAGTTGACTGGACAATTGACAATTTTCTATCCTTCTCCCTTTGTTAGCTCTTTCATTCTTCTCCTCTTCATATTGTATTCAATCAGAACACTTCACATACATTGTTGAGTTGTTCTTTACATACATTGTTGAGTTGTCTCAAGTATCAGTTTGACCTGATGACATCTTACTCGAAACTTCGATACTATATCATCAAACAATTTACCATTGATCATACTAACACCTTTCAACATTTCAACATTTCAATCGTCAAGTTGTTTGTCATGCATTCTTTTTGTATTTACTTATGGAATTAACGATGAAAATGTACAAAGTAACTATTTGTTCTTTTCATTTACTTTGTTCGACAATACTTTAAGAAGATAAATTGATTGAGTATTTTACTTTTATTGATTCATTTGAATACACATCATCATCATCATCATCGTTGTAATTTTAATCTTAATTGGTCAATGTAAAAAAACATTACTGCGCATTCGACGAATGACCAACGAGTCAGGCAAGTTCATACGAGTGAAGTGACTTTCTAAAAAATAATACTCTGTTAACACAACAAATTCGACAAGTAAATTCATTAGATGAAAAATCTTCTTACAATAAGTCACTTATTATCACTGTCAAGTCACGTACAAATGATTCCAATGACAATCGTAAGCATACTGTTAAAGCTCGTAAAGGTGTAAAAGAGTATTCAATGGATCAATCTAAATCATCTGGTATCAACAAACAACATTCTGACATTCATCAGCATTTATTGAGTGATCAAACAAATAGTTCTTCTTTTCAACAGTTCGATGATGAAAATATTCATGGTGAAAAGAAAAAAAATAACACACAACATGACATACATACAAATTTACTTGAAAATATGTTTAAATCATCGACAAAATTCAAATTCATCTGACCATCAAAGCAATTTTACTCTTCACTTGAAATCATCTACAATGTCAACCATCCATGATGATGACAGGTCAAGTGACACATCGAATTCGAACGCTACGAATAACTTAACTGACACAACAAATTCACCGAATGAACTTTCAAATAATTCGATGAACCATGAACGTCAACCAAGTTATCAATCTGATTGGAAAAACTTTGGTGAAAAATCTTATTCTAAAAGTAAGTCTTATTTGTACAGTAGTTTAGTCAACATTTGTCTTTGACAATAGACAAAGAACAATTTTGTTACATACTGGATGTTTTTTCTTCATTCTTCTACTTATTGCAATTTCTTTTTTCTTCCTTCCTCCTTTTTCTTCACCAGATGATGTTTCGTGCTTGTTTTCTCATGTTGTAAACATCTGGACAATTGATCACGCAAAGAACTTTTTCATTTTAACAAGTTGACGAAAAAAATATCATTTCCATGGTCACTGAATTATTTTCCCTGCATGTGAAATGAGTAAAATTGATCTTATCAATCAATTGACTTGTCTTGGTCATCAACTTTGTCACATTTAGTCAACAGGATTATCAAAAAATCGATTCACAAGCTTCGTTACACTTACCATCATTGATTCTCTCGACCAACAGTACACTCACTCACTCGATACCATTTACTTTGTATGATGAAGTTTGACTGGTGCATCTAACGCCATGAAGTGAGCACCATTGAAAATACTTTTGGGTGTCAACTTTTCATCTTCGATGGTTCTTGGGCAATTGGAAATACTTCTGCCTTCACAGTGATTTGCAATCAAAATTCAACGAGATTGTAACAGGAAAGAAAGAAAACAAAAATGACACAATTTAGGGATAAAGTTTAGTCCAATTTTTTTATTTTGACCGACAGCAGCGCCGTCTCACCAGAGTCAGCTGATGGAAGCATGGTTAAGACTTTATACGCGCCGACAATTGTTAAGGCTTTAGATGGTTTATTCTGTGCCTACAAATCACCCAGTGTGACCATTGGACAGTTCAAACAAAATATACTTGACCGTCTTGCTAATGGTGAGTGTTAATATATTTTTTAATGTGTTAGTTGGTGTTAACTTGATCATCCTCTTCGTCATCATTCAGAGCTCAACCAATATGAACAACGACCCATCAAACCAATGGTTTTAATTCAAGGTGATGAATCAACTGCTGGTGATTTAAGGGTTGTCACCAAACCATCTTGGTCAGATCATCCTCTGGTTGTTGGTCCACGTTACACATCTAAAAATATTCCCTGCGAAGTGGTAAACAAAGAAGGTTACCATACATCTGGTCTTGTTGTAATTGGCATTGGTTATGGAGGAGTTGACAAGGCACTTGAATTAAGATATTTAAATCATCTTAAAACGTATGAAATCGACGGACAATTTGGCAAATCAACCAAAAATTGCTTCTGGGATGGAATGATCACCGAAAGGACAACTGCTGTTAAAAGTAGCATGACAAGATCTAAGTTTGAACAAATAGTCAAAAATATCGCCAGATCTTACCAAGTCAACATGATTCAATCGATGGGAATTGAACCACATTCTCAAGCAGCCTATGAATTGGTATCGAAAGGAGGTACAAAACCAATCACTGATGAGACAAATCCAATAATTTATCAAATGAGATGTAAAATCATTCAAAATACCTCATTTTACTCTGCTTGTATCAGCTGTTAATACACATGAATCTTACTTAGCTAGCATAATACACAATTTAGGCTACAAGATGAGATCATCAGCTCATGTTACAAGAATCAGATGTACTTCATTGGGTAAATTTAATACAGATTTAGCTTTACTTGAAAAATACATTGATGTACAAAGTGTGATAGACAATGTGCAAAAGTGTCAAGATATTTACAATTTTATTGATTCGACTAAAAATAGACCAAATCTTACTATAGAATAAATGAGATTTGTACGAACAAACTTCGACTTTCTCCAAAGAACCATGATGATCAACAGTTGTATACTTTAATTTTTCACAACTTTTTGTCTGATTCTTATTCTGCAAACATAATACGAATTGCAATATTTGTCACTGATGATACAATTCAATTGACAAGACAGATGTTGATTCTCTCAGAGTTTGTATCTTTGGAAACTTGTTGTGATTATTTGTCTCTGTCGACTTGTGTCAAACCGTCTGTTTCAATTTGTATGACATACTTACTACTTGTCTTTGTCCATACAATTGATTAATCATCCTTACAACATCGACCATCAGTTTATCGAAGTAGCTTTTATGTTTTTCAAGTGGTGACACAATCGATGATCTCACAAAGAAACTTTGTGTTCTTGGTCTTGGATATTGTATTGTATTCATTCGAAAGTCACTAAAACAAGTTTCATCAGTGACGAACCAGTAGAACCATGAAGTTAGAACTGATCAGGAAGACTTACATCGTCCTTTGTTACGTCATTTTAGCAATTATTCTCATCAAGTACACTGGAAAGTACATGACGTACCAAACTAACAACAATGTTGGCCCATACACTCCAATCAATCATACAATTCCTAAATTGTCTCTATGTTTACCTCTCAGTACGTTCTACGAAAAGTATGATTCTTTCTTCTTCAATCGTTCACAAGTCAAATGGGTCAATTACAATTTGTACCAATTGTTCAACTTCATACCGAACATCAGTCAAATTATCTCTTCTTGTAGTTATCTAAACGATCAATATGAATTCAAAAGTGAATCAGATGGTAAAAAATGTGCAAAGATATTTCATGTTCAAAGGTACATGTTGTCATTCCACATGTGTTACATATTTGACTTGAAATTAAACAGAGAAATTAGTTTCTTCTTATCTTCT
Organism: Hemileia vastatrix; assembly: GCA_030280995.1. Lineage (NCBI taxonomy): Eukaryota > Fungi > Basidiomycota > Pucciniomycetes > Pucciniales > Zaghouaniaceae > Hemileia > Hemileia vastatrix. Next base: position 21,371 of record JASXTE010000529.1, on the reverse strand, counting down.
CAATCATTTCGAACAAAACAATTCTTTCAACTACATTTCAAACCATCATTCATCTGGTCCTTGCCAATGTATGTGATGGTTCATTTGGATCAATTGACACTTGATGACTTCACTTACAATCAGCAAATTACACCAACAACTGACAACTTCATCCAAGACATCTCATATCGAGTTTACGAGTTTCATCGACAACCTCCTCCCTATGATACCATGTGTGGTCATGGTACACGAGAATTTTGTATATCAGAACAAAATTTCCAAGATTCTCTATCGAAATGGATTCATGCCGATAAAAATGGCAGAGTCAGATTGTGACATGTCATGTTCATTCAAATACTTGAGACATCCAAATATCTCGAAGAAACTGACTGAACCAATCGAACGTTCAGTCCGTTCGGCCATCAAGAAACATTGCAAGCATGATCCATGTGACCAGAAACTCATTAGAACTTCAGTTGTCACTTCGAACGTTAGAAGACACCGAGAAGTAGCTGCAGAAATGAGTGATAATCCAGTGATGAAAGTTGAATTCATCCCTGCAATCACCTTCTCTGAATACCTGTTTCATCTTCTCAGTTTTGCAAGCATCTGGATTGAATTTTCTTTCTTCGACCTCCTGTCATGCAAAAACAATCCTCAAGTTACAAATACTCATCAACTTATTGTCAAAGCTCTTCAACACAGGTTTTGGGTCATGTGGAATTTAAATCGTCGTCGTATCAATTCAAGAAACAGATACCTGATGTTATTCTACGGACCAAGGAAAGATCAAGTTCTCAATGCAAAATAGATCGAAGTGTCTGCTCATGTTGTCCTTGCTGATGAAGATGTGTCTCATTACTGCCCTCATCACTCTTATCAAAGACATCATCGGTAATTACATGTTGTATCAAACACAAATGCGAGTCAATTATCACATCAACCCTTCAATCACATATCCAAAGCTTGTTGTCTGTCTCAACTTGGAAGATGTTCTAGGTGACTTTGACTTCGACTCTTACTTCAACGAGGAAACTTACGATCGACTTCTTCGACAAAGAGACAAATTCTTCAACATGACACTTGCACAGATCTTAGATAGTGCTTGGACAGATGACATCATCTACAAGTGTAGATTCCGTGATAAATTTCCATCTGACTTTCTCTTCGAGTACTTTAAACTTCACCCACATGAAAAATGTATGAACACCATGAAAATATCTGCATTCTATCTGAACAATGAAATTGCTATGATTTCAAACCAAACACCAATCAATTAGATCATGGTAGTCAAATGAAATTACGTCAATCAGCTCACCCTGGAATTATATATTCAATTATTCTCAATCCAAGAATCAAGAACTTTACAACTCGAATTGCTTCACATCGACGATCTGCTGGTCTACCAATTCGATCGATGGAATACTCAGTTATTTCATATGCTACTGGAAGTAATAGGTTTCAAATTATCTCTCATTCGGCAAAAAGAACATCCAAATTACCAGCACCTTATGATACAAAGTGTCAACCGTATCCTGGTTCATGTACATTCGATTGTTACTGGAAAACTGTAAAAGATGTTCAATTGTTACCATACGCTGCACCATTGAATCAATATTCTCACATGAAGATAATCCAGTATAGTGATTTAAAAAATGACTCACTTAATGAATACTGGGTTAGATTAGAAGAACAATGTGATGAAGTTTGTAAGTTTGATTCATGTCGAACTAAATACACCGAAACATACATCACTCCACCAGTTGATAATTTTGAATTTGAAGTTGAATATGCTGTTGATGCTGAAGCTTTTCCAGCAGAAATAATTGAATACTATCCGAGTGTATTTTTATCTGAATTACTCTTTCAATTGGTATCTTCAATTAACTTTTGGATTGGAATATCTTTAATTGCTCTCAATCCAGTTGATATACTTTACTTCATTCGTCGACGACAACTTCAAAAAAGATTGCATAACTTGTTAACAAGAATACATGAAGTCTTTTCACTTCTGCGAATGAAATTGACGGCTTGTGAAGAACAATTTCTTCATCATGGATTGACAGAATCATTTGTTCTTCTTCGCAAATCGTGGATGAAAATCATTGTCCTACTTATTTGTTTGATCGGATGTTCCATACATATGAGTACCATTGTTGGATCATTCATGGATTATCCATCTTATTTACAAACACGGCGATCTTTAGAAGAGAGAAGAGACTACTTACTTACTCTTTGTCTTGATTGGACACAATTGAAAAGTATTCCACACAAACAACACATCACTGTAAGAGATGTATTCAACTTGTCACCTGCCACTGACAACCTGATTGACAATTGTGCTTACTGGGGTTTACATGGCAAACTTCACAATGATCTAAGAGATTTATCCGATAGAATTTTCTTTAATCAGTACAATCGTCCAGTTTGTCAGAAAATTTTCATCTCTGAAAAGTTCATCATCCATGATTACATCTGTTACTTGATTCAACAAGTGAAAACAGACAGATGGAGTCGAAATCAAATGAACAATGCATTCGAAGATCGTAAAGTTCTCTTCATGGTGGCAGTGAACAATTCAGTACTTGCCAAGACTAATTGATAATTGTTACTCCTAACGATAAGGGTCGTGGAAAGTATCCGAAAGCATCGATTCTCTGGTCACCAGCAGTGATTAATGAAATGAAAATCATGAATATGTTGTCACTTATGGTTTGTTCATCGTGTATTGTTTACCTCCACCTTACTCAGACATTGGATTCACTCACATGTCAACTTTCAGGTGTATCGACACATGTATAACCAGTAAATTGGTTAAACATAATGTGTTTTATGGTAATTTGATTGTTGAACCATCTGATCAACCATATCTACCCACTGAACATGCTGCTTCACATGATTTATTCCATAGGTATGAATCTGAATGTACTGAAACTTGTCGAAAGAACAGTTTGTTCCACGTTCATCAAAAACACCATCGATATCAATTCACAAACACACTGGTTGACTCTGGATTGAATGAACAACCACCACCTTACAACAAATACACAACAACATCATTCTACGTGACAAGTTCAAACAGTCCAGTTATCACTATGATATTTAGACCTAAATTCACTTTGTTAGAACTTCTCATCAACATTGGCAATGTCATTGCATTTTGGTTCGGTCTGTCGATATTTCAATTAACTTCATGGCATAAAAATGATGACCATGAAATCAATGTTAAAATTAAAATAGTAAAATTGTCTCTCGATAAACTAGAACATGTTTTAACTGTCTTGAAAAGATGATTCATCACATCATACAGCAATACAGTTGACTGGACAATTGAAAATGTTCTATCCTTGTCCCTTTGTTAGCTCTTTCATTCTTCTCCTCTTCATGTTGTATTCAGTCAGAACACTTGGAGATTAGGAAATAAATAAATAAATGGAGAAAAACTTGTGTATAAAATAACATCCGACGTGAAAATAATTGACTTTAACTTGTATACATCGGCAAAGAAAAACAAACTAAATTTCATCCAGTACATTTGTAATAAAGTGAACTGTAACTATGAATTTACAATTATTGAGTAAAATATCCACTGTGTTGTGCTTTGTTCTCTTAATTTGTATTGTTCTTGATTCAACTCAAAAGTACATGAAGTATGAAACAAACAACAACGCTGGTCCATACACACCAGTAGATCATACAACACCTAAATTATCATAATGTTTTCCACTTGGTTCATTATACAACAAGTAAAGTTCATTTTCCTTCAATCAATTGGTTAGGTGTAACATTTAAACAACGTCAAATAAAAAAAAAAGTGTAAACAGTTATTTTATGTAACAAGATATAAAGTAGCTTTTCATATGTGTTACATATTCTACCTAAATTGACACAATGAAGTTTTTATCATTTATCTCAATTACTTAATGATAAAACGTTATTCACTTCAAATTCAAAAAATTCATTTATTTGGAATTTACCAATGTATATTATTGTTTATTTAGAAGATCTACCTTTAGATAATTTCATTTGCAATTAATTAATTCGACCATGGATAGATGATAATTTTATTTCCTGCGTCAAACCAAATCTCTTGATATCATCATGGCCGTTCTGAGAAAAAGTGATCAACGCCATATAAATCATCCGGACTCGCTTTTTCAAAGATCACATCGGTAGCACTTTCATTTAGAAAATTTGGGCAATTGGACCGGCATGGCGCATATCCATCGAAACCTTCGTAATCCTCATGTAATTCCTCGAATTCTCTTACACACTGTATTTTTTCACCTTCAAGATCCCTTCGAGACGGATTGGGTAAGTTAACTCTAATAACGCAACATAAAGATTTCGTCAATTGTCGCGGCAATGTAAAAGCATTCGTAACACTACAACAAAGGCCGTAAAGTTCCTCCCTCATGAGTTTGGACCCGAGTGGTCTGTGGAAGATATCGTATAAGCTCTGAGTGCTGTAAAAATATCTGTAATGATCAGTGAAATTTGCATTGACACATTTGGAAATGACATAGAAGTCATCAGGTAATTTGGCATTCCTGCTTACACCGTAGTAACGTGGATGAAATCTAAATATTGGTTCATTGAAAATAGGATTTAAGTCAGGAATACCAGACGATGGAGGACAAGTTCGATAAGGTATCAATCCATTGATACCCTCAACTGCTCCATGGGTTAGGGCTAAGGGTTCACACAATGTTTGATTATTGTTCTCAAATTCGAGATTGCAACACTTGGGACTATCTGGCCTCATAAACGTTCCACCGATCATCCAAGGAGTCTGAGAACCCGAAGTTCCACAGCATGATGTTGCTGGATGATCATTGTACGCGCTGAAAACATCGGATTGACAACACCAACTGTACGAAAGTCCAGAAACTTTGTCGTTCTTGATTTTCATAAATTTTATCTGGATCCTACCAACATGACCATCACATTTTCCAATAGCTATTGGTACAATTGGTGGATACTTCCCTTTCGGTGTTTTTAATTCATACTCGTCAGTTGGCTTGGAAGGGAAAATTTTCTCAATGCACTGTGCTAACTCCGTTGTTTTGATCTCAGCATTTTTTCCAGGAATGTGAGTACCAGCATGTACATTTGCACAAGGACGAATGTATGAAGGGAATTTCATTGACTTCGAAGCACTAGCACAACAGTTAATCTTGTTATACAATTTTCTTGGATCATATGTGATTGTTTGTGCTACGTTTGAAGTTTTACAGCATATTGTAAATTCTCCTTCATTCGAAGTGAAGGTGGTACCCCGATTCGTCTCTAGATGGACATTTTTAAAACCCAAAATACATTCAGCCTTTCCTTTAGTGAAATTTGTTGGCTGATTTTTGCCAACAGTCTTTTGAGGAAGTACGTTGGTTATGGGCAATGATATCAAACAATAAATAATTGAATATTGGAAGGATAACCCCATTCGATAAATTATCGATTGGCTGTTGAGAATGGCTGCGACTGATAAAGTTTCCATTGAAAACGTCAAAGATAAACACCTGTTAATACTTAGAAATATTGTTCACATTTATTTTTATGATAATACCAAGGTTGAGTGACAAGGTTTGTCTACGGATAAATGTCACTTTTTCCGAATTCAATATTGATAAAAATATTCATTATAGAGATTGAATCTATGACTCAGGTGAATCATTAGAGCATATTTCATTAAGTCGACGAGTCCAACCCATCTTTCGAAGCTTGAAAATCTTTTCCCGCATCAGATGCTCGAAATATTGAAAATCAGAGGTTTTTAGCTGCTGCTCAATTCTTTTATTCAGTGATCGAAGTGTTCTTGCCTCCCATCCATCAGCATAAACCCTCTGCTTGAGATGAGACCATAATCGCTGGATTGGTCTAATTTTCGGACAAGCTGGAGGATTATGATCTTCTGGTACCAAGTCAATTTCGAGATCCTTCATCAGCTCGATTGTCTTCTATTGGTTAATAAGTTTTAACTACACATACATGAATACAAAGGATACATTGGATGAACTGATTAAAGAATGTAAGATTACTTATAGGAAGTAATGATGACTCAGAATCCTCACATCCATACCCAAACACATATTGAATCCTTGTATTCATTTCACATTGTTACTTCCAAAATTACTTTACCATTAGATGGTCAAATTAAATTGGTTAAAGTAGCGATCGATTGGAGCAAATTTTGATGCTTTTCAAAAGATAACAATTACAATTATGAATAAATTGTTAGTGTTTAGGTGCAAAAGTTCCTAGTTCACCATAAAGATCCATCCAACCTGTTTGATGGAATTTGACTAATCATCATGAAATCACCAAATTACCTAGACAAGTACAAAAAATGTACCAGCAAGCAACAAAAACATCATCACTGATCTTTACCTCAGGTGAATGTTGCAACTAGTAAATTGGTGATATAACTCTCATGAAGATACACATGAAATCTATAAATTACAAAATGGTGATAAACATGCCATGCCTCTCAAAGTGTCCGCTAACGAGTTCTACTCAACTTCCCCATTGTCCAAGTAATATTGTCATATTGATTAACATAACAAAAATTGAATATTGGTCAATGTCAACTTAATTTTATTTGTTTCTTCAAATTCTCCAATAGACACAATTAGTTGACTTGAACATCCTGTTTGAAAGTTCAACAAAAAGTTACATAATGAAAACCAGCTAAATTGTTGTTTAACTAAGTTATTATATACAACCTTTACCCAAAATTTTGTTATTAAAATTATTTAATTTAATAATACGTCCATGATATATTGGTACAATACCAAATGAATTAATAGATTCATTATATGCAAAACACCATGATATGAGTAAATATTTACCACTTCCGTCGTCAGGTGGAGGTAAAGACCAATCAATATCTTTATTGGTTAATATATTTTTTTACCATCTTCATAAATTTGTTGTATATGTTTAGGTAATTTATCAATATTTTGATGATAAGTAATAATCCAATTATCATTTTCATTTAATTTACCAGATAAATTAGATGTAAGTAATGTACCTAATGACGTATCTTTATCATATTAGATCATTTGAAATAAGCGTCAACCCATCTCATTTCAATAGTCGTTTGATGTGTCCACAAATTGCTTCACAAATATATGATGTTCAACGTATTTGAACTCCCAATAATTTTGTCGATTGTTGAGCAATTCTTTCATGAATGACATTAACTTCAGCTTGTGTTAAAGTCTTTCATTACTTCGATAAACTATTCGATAACAATGAGATCTTCTACCTTTTTTGTTAGTAAAATCATCTACAAGTTCAATCTGTTCAACAAGTTCATCACCAACAGATCTAACTAAATCGTAGAAATCATTTGATGAAAAACATTTACCATCGTCAGGAAGCCAAAAATGACATGTCATTGATACATTGAGAAATACAGAGATTTTTTTGAACATCATACGATCCCATGGAGTAAGTCCTTTGAATTGATGGGTTATACCAGTGTCTTTACTCCAAAATATACGAATGTCAGGAATAGAATACTTAAGCATAGCTAATCGTTCTAAACCAAAGCCCAAGAGCCCAACCAACAGAGTCAGTGATACCATTATTTGTAAGTAACTTATGTTCAACCATTCCAGCACCAAGAACTTCAATCCATTTACCATTGACTAGTATTTCTAATTCGACACTTGGATGGGTAAAAGGAAAATAAGCGTCAACCCATCTCATTTCAATTGTTGATCCAATAAGTCGTTTGATGTATTCACAAATTGCTTCCTTCAATTAATGACATAACTTTATCAGTTACTTGATGATGATGATATTCTTGATGTAATTCATTTCGTTGACCAGGTGAAGAAAGAACAACTTCTCGATTAACATCAAGTTCACTTTTTGTGAACAATTTCATCAATTCACATTGATGAAAAGCTGGAAAGTGGGTGGAATCAATGACATCTCTTCGATAGACATCAGCTATACATACAAATTGTCTTGAACAAGCTAAAAGACATTCTTGTTGATGAGCTGAAGTGTGAGAGCGAAGTAAATGATCTTGATTTACATAGTAAGTGTCACTTCTACTACGAGATACATGGTCTTTAGGTATAAGGATGGAGTCAAAGTTTTGCTGTTGTGTTACCACTGGATTAGGAAAGTCAAATGATTGAAAAGTATTAAAATGTTCTTTGACTCCTTGTGATAGTAAACCAAGTGGATGTTCAGGTTGAAGGTGTAATTTTCTCTCAGTTAGAGAGACAATTTTAGGTGTTACATTAGTCCATTGGTCAGTTGGATAAGATGTTGAACAAATATTTATTACTTGTGGTGGTTGAGGATGGATAAATCGTTTACATATGTAAAATAACAATGATTTGTTGATTGTAGACTGTGCCATTAACTTAGAACAGTGAACAATAAAAATAATAATAATCACATGGTGAAAAAAAGGGACCAGTTAAAAATTGCACCGGTAGTGTGAAGTGGAGTGCAAGTCAAACGATACACGATTCACACGTTCAGTTGCTAAGTGATAACTTTGCATCAACCAATTTAAAAATATTCAATTTGACAATATCAATTGACTTCATGCGACCATGCGAATTCAGTACTTACCAAGACTGATTTGATAATTGTTACTCCTAACGATAAGGTTTGTGGAAAGTATCCGAAAACATCGATTCTTTTGTCACCAGCAGTGATTAATGAAAATGAAAATCATGAATATGTTGTCACTTCTGGTTTGTTCATCGTGTATTGTTTACCTCCACCTTACTCAGACATCGGATTCACTCACATGTCAACTTTCAGATGTATCGACACATGTATAAACCAGTAAATTGGTTAAACATAATGTGTTTTATGGTAATTTGATTGTTGAACCATCTGATCAACCATATCTACCCACTGAACATGGCTGCTTCACATGATTTATTCCATAGGTATGAATCTGAATGTACTGAAACTTGTCGAAAGAACAGTTTGTTCCACTTTCATCAAAAACACCATCGATATCAATTCACAAACACACAGGTTGACTCTGGATTGATTGAACAACCACCACCTTACAAAAAATACACAACAACATCATTCTACGTGACAAGTTCAAACAGTTCAGTTATCACTATGATATTTAGACCTAAATTCACTTCGTTAGAACTTCTCATCAACATTGGCAATGTCATTGCATTTTGGTTCGGTCTGTCGATATTTCAATTAACTTCATGGCATAAAAATAATGACCATGGAGTCAATGTTAAAATTAAAAATAGTGAAATTGTCTCTCGATAAACTAGAACATGTTTTTACTGTCTTGAAAAGATGATTCATCACAACATACAGTAATAGAGTTGACTGGACAATTGACAATGTTCTATCCTTCTCCCTTTGTTAGTTCTTTCATTCTTCTCCTCTTCATGTTGTATTCAATCAGAACACTTGGACATTAAGTAAAAAAATGAATAAATGGAGAAAGACTTGTGTCGAAAAATAGCATCTCACGTGAAGATAAGTGAGTTAAACTTGTATACATTGGCAAAGAAAAACAAACTAAATTTCATTCAGTACATTTGTAATAAAGTGAACTGTAACTATGAATTTACAATTATTGGAGTAAAATATTCACTGTGTTGTGTTTTTTTTTCAGATCTGAGTCATCCAAATAATTCTAAACATGAAATTGATCGAATAATTGAAAAGCAAAGTAAATTTGCCCAAAAATTATGTAAAAAATATCCATGTCATCATGAACTTGTTACAACAGTATTTCGTCAATCATTGACATAATGCTGTATTTCAATACAATCGACTGAAAGTACAATTTTATTGTGATTTACATATAGTATACTATTTGGTGGATGCATAGAGCGAAGGCAAATGAGAGCGAAAGTGTGTTTGACTTGATCATGATTGCACATGTACTTTTTGGCCATGAAATGGAAGTTCTTGCTCCACGACAAACTGAACGGAACAACAAAAACCCAGCCACAAAAAGAAACGATCAATATTTCTTTCTCTAGAAACTCCACAGTGGTAACAAAACATTCAGTGGATCATTAGTAACAAATAATGTGCATGAGAATTCTTCTCCAATTGCGACAACTTGGCCTTGTGACTTTAGGGACAGGTGGAGATGTCTCTTATGATTAGATCTCTTAGCATAGCAACAGAAATTAAAGTACAGAAAACAGAGTATCGTAGATACTTTTTGTTGTCATTTTGTTTAAGGACGTCATGTCTTCAACACTGCTCACTGCTCTCTCTTGGCTCTTTCCTAATCTGGTTGCCTCTCAATGTAACGGACTTTAAGGTAAGAACTTTTTAGAATGAATTTGACAAAGTTTCACCAGACCAGACTAGGAATTTATTTTGCTGATCATTAGGAGAGAAAAACTGTCAGGACTGACAACATCTACAATCACACATACTTGAACACTTGATGAACCAACATGGATCCACAAATCTGTCTTCAAAATGACTTGCGAGGAGTTTTAACTTACGATCAAAATGGAGAAGAGTTCGCTGGTACAATGTCCCAATGGGCTAACGAATTTAATGGAATTGTACGTCTTCATATGGAAAATTCATTAAAAAATTCGACAACTCACATCGTACAAGCTTACGAACCAGGAGTTGGATGTTATGAAAACTTAAAATGAACGATAGCGATGCGGCCACCATGTTTGTTGATCATTCAAAATTGGACATGGAGGGAATAAATCAAGGACCAATTTTGGCTGAAACATCGATTGTGATTGCCTCATCTTACCGGAAAACTGATCAGAGCTCTGCTCAGCATTCACAAATAATGGATTCATTCACTTCTTTCGATAAGAATGTGTGGATCGCATGCTTGGCGTCTTTGGTCGCCATCATTGTGTTGCAGGTATGGCGGAATAAAAACAACATGATCAAGCGTAAGAAGATACGGCACTCGAAGGAAAAAACTTTGAAGAGAAACTATTACACTACTTATTATACTATGTGTCATTTGACTCGATTTGGTCAAATATCCGACGTCGGATGTATACGCAAATTGATATTCATCATTGCATCTTTCTTTTCTCTGCTGGTCGTTCATTACTTTTGTTCATTCATCAAGACTGAATTGGTTACAATCCCTGACCCTCAAGTATTCTACAGTTATCAAGACATCATGGATCGAAATGCAACGCCTCAGTTTTTGAAAGGTCTTTCGAATGAAGAACTTTTCAGTGACAAAGATTCTTCTCCCGAGAGAAAAAAATTATGGAGCTATGCAATCAAGAAATTCAACTCACAAGATATTTTGATTGACAAGAATGCAGCTGGAATTATGCTCAGTGTTGGTAAAACATTCAAAAGAAAAAGTGTGATAAACACTAATGAAATCGTGGCATCTTTAATTCTTAAAGAATCATGTGCACTGTCTCTCTACGAGAGAGAAAAGGTTAAAGAGTTTTACAATGCTTTAACTAATCCTAAATATTTGGCTGGATTTTAGATATGATCGGTCTGGATGAAGTTGAGCAACAGGCAATTAATGATTACATCGGCAGAAATGACTTATTGTTTGAAAAATTAGAAGACCCTCACTTTCACATCTCGAAAGATGCTAGTGAACAAGAACTCTTGATTGGCTTCGTCTACAATTCTCAAAGTAATCAACTGATGATGAACGAGTTAACAAAAATCATCCGAAGAACTGTTGAAATGGGGATAATTAAGCATATCATTCATGAGATGAAGTCTGGGCCCACTTATATTGAACAACGAGCCTACCTGACAAAGTTTTTGGGGAAAAAGAATGAGACAAAAAGGAAATTTGGTGAGAGAATGCCTGAGCAAGACAGTCGTAAAGACTGAAGTTGTATTTAACCCTGTAACGTTCAATAACATCACTCTGCTGATTTTGATTTTTGTATTTGGCAACCTTATCGGTCTCATCTTTTGGTTTATTGAAATATGATAAACATTACAATCAGCTGCATATGTATGTTCTGTATCTTTTCTCGGCATCGATTCTCTGGTCACCAGCAGTGATTAATGAAAATGAAAATCATGAATATGTTGTCACTTATGGTTTGTTCATCGTGTATTGTTTACCTCCACCTTACTCAGACATCGGATTCACTCACATGTTCACTCACATGTCATAAAAATGATGACCATGAAATCAATGTTTAAAATTAAAATAGTGAAATTGTCTCTCGATAAACTAGAACATGTTTTAACTGTCTTGAAAAGATGATTAATCACATCATACAGTAATACAGTTGACTGGACAATTGAAAATGTTCTATCCTTCTCCCTTTGTTAGTTCTTTCATTCTTCTCCTCTTCATGTTGTATTCAATCAAATGTCACAACACTTGGACATTAAGTGAAAAAAATAAATAAATGGACAAAGACTTGTGTGAAAAATAACATCTGACGTGAAAATAATTGACTTTAACTTGTATGCATTGGCAAAGAAAAGTAAACAAAATTTCATTCAGAACATATGTAATAAAGTGAACTGTAACTATGAATTTACAATTATTGAGTAAAATATTCAATGTGTTGTGTTTTGTTCTCTTAATTTGTATCGTTCTTGATTCAACTCGAAAGTACATGGAGTACGAAACAAACAACAACGTTGGTCCATACACACCAGTAGATCATACAATACCTAAATTATCATTATGTTTTCCACTTAGTTCATTATACAACAAGTATGATTCATTTTTCTTCAATCAAACTCACATCAATTGGTTAACGTACAATTTACATCAAATATTTAATTATCTGCCAAAAAGTGAAGATATACTTTCTGGTTGTTCTTTGTACGATGTAACATTTAAACAACGTCAAATACTTGATGGTAAAAAGTGTAAACAATTATTTCATGTGACAAGATATAAAGTAGCTCTTCATATGTGTTACATATTCAATCTTAATTGGCACAGTAAAGTAAGTTTTTACCTTTTATCCCAATTACTTCATGATAAAACGTTGTTTACTTTGAACTTTAAAAATTCATTTATTTGGAATTTACCGATGTACATTATTTGTTCATTTAGAAGATTTACCATTAGATGATTTCATTTACAATCAACTAATTCCACCATCAGCTGATGGTAATTTTGTTTATTATGTAACTTATGAGATATTTGAAACACATCTTCAACCATCTCCATATGACACTAAATGTAGTAATTTAACAGGTGAAGTATGTTTCAATAAACTATTAAGTACATTTTATTTAGATGAAAAATACATGCCAACAATTATGTCTGAATATGATTGTGATGAATCATGTTCATATAAAGATCTGAGTCATCCAAACAATTCTAAACATGAAATCGATCGAATAATTAAAAAGCAAAGTAAATTGCCCAAAAATTATGTAAAAAATATCCATGTCATCATGAACTTGTTACAACAGTATTCGTCAATCATTAAATAATTTTAATCGACATAAAATTTCAGTTCGAATGATTGATTCACCTGTGATGAAGATTCAATTTATTCCTAAATTTACTTTATTTCAATACATATTCTACATTTTAAGTTTAACAAGTATATGGATTGGATTTTCTTTCTTCACAATCATCAAAACTTTGGGTAATGTCAAACAAATTTCCCTTGATTCACATCAAACAATGGTTAAATCACTTGAAGATAGATTTATGATTATTGTAAACCTTAATCATCGTCGAATAATCAACAGAGATAAATACTTGACAATACTTCATGGACCAAGAAAGTAACAAAGTTCATCATCAAAACAATTTACAACAACCAATGTTGATTGTGTCCTCAATGATGAAAGTAACGTTGATTGTTGTATTGATGATTTTCATTTACAAAATAATTTATACTTACAGCAAATACTCAACAATGACGAATTTCAGTTTTAAACTAAATCAACCAGTTCAATATCCTCAACTTGTCGTTTGTTTTGGTTTAGCCGATGCAATTGGTAATTTCACTTATGAAGATGACAGTTATGAAGAAACATTTCATCAAATTTACAAAAAAATGGGATGAAAGATTAAATTTATCCTTAGAAGAAATACTTACCAAAGCAATTGATGTGAATATTCTTTCTCAATGTAGAATTCGTCAAAAAATTTCATCAACATCAATAATTGAATATTTCAACCTGTTAAACAATGAACAGTGTAAACATCAATTTAACATAAGTGTATTTTACTTGATATATGAAGTATGTTATGATTTCAAACCAAATTTCATCCAATTAAATTATTCAGATCAATTAGCAGCACATCAACTTGCAAGTCCAGGTGTTTTATATTCAATTGTAATCAATCCAAAGTTAAAAAATTTCTTTGCTCGAATTATATCACATCGAAGTGTAAACAATCAATTACCAATAAGATCAATGGAATATGCTGTTCAATCACATTTTACTGGTAACAATCGTATGCAAATTGTTTTCAATGTTCAAAGAGAGACAATCAGACTACCTTCACCATATGATACAAATTGTAAAATTAATTCGATTAATTGTAAATCAAATTGTTACATGAAGATGATTGATGATATCAACTTGTTACCATATGCTTCGATTCTCAATGAAAAAGTACCAATGAAGATATTTCAATATACAGATATGTTAAATCGATCATATTACAACTATTGGCTTCAATTAGAACAAACTTGTGATCGAATTTGTAAATTCGATGATTGTCAAGAAGAATACACGGAAACATTTATCAGTCCATCATTTGAACAATTACAATTTCAATTAGAATTTGCAGTTGATGCAGAAGCATTTCCAGCCTTAACTTTTCAATACATTCCAAAGATGACGATGATTGACTTGATGTTTCAACTGGTGTCAACATTAAACTTCTGGACAGGACTTTCATTGCTTGCACTTAATCCAGTCAATTTGATCTTCTTTCGACATCGTAAACAATTGTCCAAGAAAATTCAATTGTTATCAAGTAAAGTAAATGATGTTTTTTCTTTTCTCCGAATTCCAGTTGATCAACCAATGAGGCAAACTTTCAACAGCAAATCATTCAAATCGTATTTTCAAGGGAACAATTTGTTTAAAATGTCAACATTCATCATTTGCATAGTTGGTTGTTCGTTTCACATGATTCATGTGATTGACACATTCATGCAGTATCCATGTAATTTACAATCAGAAAAAGTACCTGAAGATACAAGAGATTACCTGTTGACTTTGTGTCTTGACTGGACAACGATGAGTAACTTGAAGAAGAACAAATCATCCATCACAGTAAAAGATGTATTTAATTATTCACCACCAAGTGATAATCTCATCGATTACTGTTCTTACTGGGGTTTTCATGCCAAGTTAATCAATCATATGAAAGATGTATCCGATAGAATATTCTTTACACAATACAATCGTCGAATTTGTAACAATCTCTTCACTGTTAAAAAGTTCATTCGATTAAATTACATCTGTTATATGATTCAACAAGTTAAAACAGACAAATGGACACGAAGTCAAATGAACAATGCATTTGAAGATCGTAGAAAATTATTCATGATTGCAATTAACAATTCAATTCTAACCAATTTATATCGAGTAGTTGTAACACCAAATGATGATGATAAGTATCCCATTTCATCGATATTTTGGTCACCAACACTTAATCGATCAACTGATAATATTAAATATTACATCAAATATGGTTTATTCGTAGTTCAATTTCTCCCTCCACCATATTCAGATATGAATTTTACTCATTCATCTACATTTTCATGTATTGGTCGATGTATTACCAAAAAGATGGCTCAACATGACATACTTTATGGTAATTTGATAACCAAACCATCAAATAATTTACTTTTATCACCAAATGATCCACAATTATTTCATTTGGTACAAAAGTATGAATCAAAATGTAAACAAACTTGTCGAGTACGAAATTATTTCATCAGTGCAAATCAAATCATTCAATATCGTTTTACCAGTACAATTATTGATTCTGGTCTTATTACACAATCAATTATGCCTAGTAATTACATAACAACGTCATTTTATCTTTCAAGTACAGATATGCCTGTTTTAAAGATGACATTTTCACCAAAATTTCCAATATTTGACTTGTTCATCGATATTGCAAATGTTATTGCCATTTGGTTTGGTTTTTCTATTTTTCATTTAACATTGTTACATAAAAAAAGTACTTTACCATTAGATGGTCAAATTGAATTGGTTAAAGTAGCGATCGATCGACTGGAGCAGATTTTGATGCTTTTCAAAAGATAACAATTATGAATAAATTGTTAGTGTTTATCAATCTTTGTAGGATTCAGACAATTAAACTCATTGAATAAGTTTAAACAAATAAAATAGTTGTTCAAAGTGCTATGGCAATCAATACTGTTTGTTTATTTGTCTTTCAAGTTAAACACGATAAGAAAGAGTAAAGTGCAATTGTTATCTTTCAAGTATCATATGAATGGGTGGAGTTCGATGGATCTCATGATCGACTTATTTTTCATCATTACAACAGTCAGTTGAAGAGTGAGCAAACTGACTCTTGTCCTCAACATGTTTGGTCGTACTGATTTCCTCTCTATTTGCTACCCCCAACTGGTACATTGAATGATGTTCAACAAAACAAGACATCATACTTGTGGTTACACTGGAAGTACCAAAGTTCTTACTTCACCAAAAAGATCCATCCAATCTGATTGTTGGATTTTCACTAACCACCATGAAATCACCAAATTACCTGGACAAGTACAAAAAATGTACCAGGAAGCAAGGAAAAAATCATCATCAAGTAAGAATAAAGACATCAACTGGTCTTTACCTCCTGTAAATGATGCAACTGGTAAATTCATCCTTAAAGACTGGTCTTTCACTTACAATCAGTCAACTGGTGATTATGGCATCGTACCAGTTTATTATGGACGAGTAATCAAATGGCAACACTTTGACCTGACAACAACAAATTCACGAGATGACTTGAACTTAAGTTTTTCGGCTTTCTTAAAATCAGGAAGTCATTCTGTCAATCCTAACATATCAAGGTACATTTGTGCTTATTGCTGCAGAAGAGATCGATCGGCAAGAAAATATGACATCATCACCCACATGAAGGTATGTGACAAACGTGGTAAAAAGAATTTATCACCAGTTAAAGTATCTTTGAAAAAATTTGAAAATTCACCAATACTTCATCGACTGAAACAATTGAGATATATTTGTTCCTATTGTAAAGGTCGATGGAGGATTCCTAATGAAAGCAATACTCGTCGACATATGTTGAAGTGTCCTCATCGTGGTAAAAGAACAAACCTTCAGCCATTGCAAGTTACACCAGGACAATTACAATTCAGTAAATATTTTCAATCTCAAGAATACAATGAAGAAGAAAAAGATATGATGAAGAAGTTGGATGCTTCGATGGGTCATCACAACCAGTCTGATCAGTGGGTCGTCACAAATCACACAAACTACTCTGACCTTTCTGACGATGTGAAAAAAGCGAAGATAATATCATCATTACTATTTGACAGTGACAGTGAAGATGATGAAGACGACAATGAAGACTGGTCATTACCAGCTGACTCTGATTTCTCTCATCTATTTCGTGGATGGTCACTTGTTCACAACAAGTCGACCGGTGAAGTTGGAGTCATCCCATACTATATTGGTAGGTTTATCAAATGGTCACACTTTGACAAGAAAGCATTCGATGGTAGAGAAGAACTTAAAATGACTTTATCACAATTTATGATTCTTCACGACTACAAGTTTGATCGATATGCATTAAAGTACATTTGTGCATATTGTCATTGTAGATCATTGGGTGGTGAATTTACTCATACTTCAAAGCATATGAAAAATTGTCACAAAAGAGAAGAAAAAAATGAACAACCACTTGAAGTTTCATTGCATCAATTTGAACGATCAATGCTTGTCGAGTATTCAAAAAAGAAAGGAAAATCAGCCTTTTACATTTGCCCATTTTGTCGACATCGTTGTAGTCGAGGTGATATAACTTTCATGAATATACACATGAAATCATGTAAATTACAAAATGGTGATCAACATGCCAAACCTCTCAAAGTGTCCGCCCACGAGTTCTACTCAACTTCCCCATTGTCCAAGTAATAATTGTCATATAATTCTTTCAAATCTCTCTTTACAATTTCATTGAATTCTCTTGTTTGCTTAATTTCGTTTGCGTATGATTGATTTTCTTTATTTTTAGTGCAAGCTATATATCCCATGATTGATATAATTGTGTTGACTTTAGAACTTTTTCATTTGTCTTTTCACATATAATAGTTGGATATTCCATGAAAATAGCTGTACTAGTTTCTTCAACCATTTTATCTTGATATTGTTCTATTTGATGCTTTTTTCTTTTACTATCAATTAAATGATTCCTATTATAATGAAAATTTGATTGATTATTTTATGATAAGAATATTAAATAAACTTATTCAAATAGTTACTTAATTAAAAATTGTCACTTTCTAGTTTTTCTCTCCTATGCTTGGGTATGTATAAGTAGTATTCAGGATGTGATGACATTATCATGATGTACCATTAGATTGTGAAATTAAATGTACGACACATTTTTAGTTATGATTATATATTAACACTTGACTACCTGGATATTTTAATCAACAAAATTTGTTCTCTTTTTATTTTGCATATATTCAATGCAACAACTTTCATCTCACACTGTTTTGTAGATACAGCAACATCCTGTTTGAAAGTTTAACAAAAAGTTACATAATAAAAACCAGGTAAATTGTTGTTTAACTAAGTTTATTACAGTTTGTTCAGTCAATCATGAACTGAATTATTGAGATTTAATTGATTTTATTATGAATATTCTTAATGTGTTTCAAGGTTATACAACCTTTTGTCAAAATTTTTCCAATAAATACAATTTCAGGTGAAAGATCAAAGTGTAAAAGGTGCAAGTATAATACTTTGGTGTAATTTAAATTGGTGAGAAGCGTGAAAGTGAATAAAACTCTTCAGTTGTTACTTCAAGAGGCATCAAAGGTTTATCATTGTTTTTGAGTTTACATGAATTCATATGTACTTTAACAGCACTTGCAAAACCCCATCGATCACGTTGTCGACAATAAGGACAAATAAAGTATGCAGATCTAACTTTTCTAGATGAGTAATCACGAACAGGTGCACGTTCATTATTATTTGGCGATACGAGTAAAGGTTCATCATTTCGACCTTTTTTTTCAAAACAAATTGTCATATGTCTCGATGTTATTCTAAAATTGCCATTACCAGACTTACAACGACAATAGGGGCAAATGTATGATAAATGCTTTGTAGTGGATTTGCGTTCATCAAATGTCATGAATTGTGAAAGTGTCATCTTAACATCCTCTCTCAAATCAAAAGCTTGTTGATTGAAGTGTGACCATTTAATAAATCGACCAACATATAATCCAACAGCTCCAATTTCTTCGGTTGATTTGTTATAAGCTAAAGACCATCCACGAAATAAATGTGCATAATCAGATTCTGCAAAAAAAGACCAATCATCTTCATCATCATCTTCATTATCGCTGAATACTAAAGATTTTTCCATATCAGCTTGTTTAACATAATCAGGAAGAAGTGAATAATTAGTATGATCAGTGACAATCCATTGTTCTTTACGATGATGAAATGTCATCCAACTATCTAATTCACTCATTGGAGATTCTTCATTATCTTTAAATCTTACTACAGTAAATTGTTTGACAGATCGTATTTCATCAGATGTTACACGTATTGGTTTAAAATTTCTATCCTTACGTAAAGGACATATTGACATATGATATTGAGTATTACTTAATGATGGATGTTTATGCCGTCGAAAACAATATGGACAAATATATTTACTTTGTTCTAATTTATGAAACATTGGTGTTGTTTCAAAATCTTCCAATGAAACTTTTCTAGGTCCATAAACAATATCTTCACGTTTAGAACATGATCTCATATGACTATAAACTGCTTGTTTTAAACCAGTTCTTTCACGCCTTGAACAATATGGACAAATGTACCGCCAAACGAGAGGATCAACCAATAAACCACCAAGTGTCATAAAATGTGAAAAAGTTAATTTAAGATCATCTATTATACGATTAATTTTGTTATTAAAATTATTTAATTTAATAATACGTCCATGATATATTGGTACAATACCAAATGAATTAATAGATTCATTATATGCAAAACACCATGATCTAAGTAAATATTTACCACTTCCGTCGTCAGGTGGAGGTAAAGACCAATCAATATCTTTATTGGTTAATATATTTTTTTTACCATCTTCATAAATTTGTTGTATATGTTTAGGTAATTTATCAATATTTTGATGATAAGTAATAATCCAATTATCATTTTCATTTAATTTACCAGATAAATTAGATGTAAATAATGTACCTGATGACGTATCTTTATCATATTTATATTGTAAATTATCAAGTAATAATGATGAGTATTCTTCATCAGAAGCACTACTATCGTCAAACATTTTAATAGATGAAAAGAAAGATGAACATTACTTGAATAAACAACAGTTATTTTATATCAAATCAATTTCTTAGGTATCTATTTTTGTTGTTGTTGTTGTTATTATTATTATTATTATTATTGTTATTATTGTTGTTGTTGTTGATGGTTGCTGAGTAACGTTTACAATGGCGTTTAATGTGGCAAGATGGCATCGACATTACTCTTCACTCAGTAGTTGCTTGGTTACCTGGATTTTATCACGTGAATGCGTCATAGATTAACCTTATATCATTCATTCGCGCAGGTTATTTATGCTGGTAGTGATGATTTTAATGGTGAAGATGTTACAAATCAGTACATACATTAGTAATGGATGCATTTGGATTCGTTTAGATGTCAAAGTACTTATTGATCAATGGAAAGTCCATCACAAACAAACTTGATGAATTTTTAATTATGACAAAATATCAAATATTCATACGGTTTATCAATTGGAGTACAATTTTCAAGTTTGAAAGACTAAAAGAATTTTCGTCGGAACTTTTTCACTTCGATTAAAGATTGAAATTGCAAAAATTGGATTTAGTCGTTGTAGAAGGCTAAATTGTTGATTGTGAAAATGATGTAGAACTTGTGAGAAGTGTTTGTAATTATTTTTTTTGTTTTTTTAATTTATGTCTACTTTGACAACATTTACAAAACTATATCGTTCATGATGGTCAAGTTCATTTTTGATCAAATTTATACCGGTAAGTACCGAAGTAGGCGGAGTCAACACTGGTAACCGAAATTGTTCAGACGCTTGTGAACATTTTATACGTGACTTGTTGATTGATCAATTATTTTTTTTAGCATTTGAAAATTCATCAATATAATAATGAACAAGGCATCTCAATTAAAAAAATTTGGTCAATGAATCAGTAATAACAGAAAAATATAAT
>JASXTE010000295.1:0-63284 GCA_030280995.1 Hemileia vastatrix | reverse complement strand
AAGAGAATGAATCGAAGAAGAAAGAGGAAAGGAGAGAGTTACAGAGCAATCTTGTGCTTGTGTTTGTGGATGGATTTGATTGAGATCTTTGTGTCTTGATCGTTTTTCTGCTTGGTTCTGTTCGTCAAGTTCGTCTATTGTGATTCTGAATCGTTTTGAGGTTGATTGAGATTGGTTTATCCACTATCAAGTCAAGGATGTCTGTCGTTAATGAAGAAGTGATGATGGTTTTAGGTGGAAGTGCACAAGCTCAGGGGCATCTGAAATCTCCCAACGGCAAGGCCTGCAATAGAGTCCCTCTTTCCCTTTCTTTCCTCAAGGTTCAATCTCGGAATTATCATCAAGATATTTCTCGAAAAATGAATTTCACTGTCCAATCACGAGCTGACCGAATCTGCAATAGAAGTGCAGAGGCTTCAAGGTGATGCAGATTCCAACAGAGGAAATCACTCGAAGTCTAGTCAGAAGAAACCTTGCTTCGGGAACAATTGGTCACATTTGATGAAGCTGAAGATTGATATGAAATGCGAAATGCTATAACAAAGTGAACCTCCTGGATGGGATTTGCAGATCATGTAGTTTGTGTCTCTATTTGTATACTTCTAAGTTCTATCGCTCATCTTTCGTTTCCTTTCCCACCATTTCATCCACGTTCTTCACAGCTCCACTACTAGCACCTGGTCCAGCTACGAATTCTGGCAGATGTCCAACGTCGGCCCATTTCTTACAAATCGAAATGCCAGGTCCAAATCCAATGTCATCCAGATCCGCCCATTCAGAATCAGCTGCGTCGTTTTTCGATTTCTTGGAATTGGATCTAGGATTGAGATGAGAAGGTCGGACTGTCCATTTGTTCCTTCTCGAAATATGACCAGCCGAAAGAGAAGATTGAGAAGAAGAGACTGGAGTCGAGATTGTCGGACTGAAGACTTCAGTGATTGAACAGTTCCAGAATCGAGATGGAGTGGCACCATTTGCGAGGACTAGATAACCTCCTGAGAGTAACACCTCGCTAGTGAAATGTAGTATAGGTAGAGAAGAAGAAAGACAAAGTCAAAAGAGAACTCGAGGGTTGAAACACTTCCAGACCTTTCAAAGCACTCACTTCAATAGCGCGCTAAGCGCTGCTCCGTGAGATACTAGAAGAATTGTTCGCTCCTTTTCGACTTTCGAATGTCCATTAGACCTCGGTTCGACATCATGACTCGACCCATTGCTTTGAGTTGCATCTTGATGATTCCATGGACCTTCACCGCTGATCAAATCGTTCCAAAAAGAAGCCAGCCTCTCTGTCAGAGCATTCATACTTTCGATACCCTCTATAGAATCTCTCTTTGATCCAGAGTAGACTTTTCCTTCCAGAGATCCGAAGCCTCTTTCCTGGATTCGATCATCTAGGATGAAAGAAGGATTCGAAGATTGTAAAGATCGTATCGCTTCCGCTGTCTGATCGACGAGACAAGAAAGGCATTTGAAGGATAAAGAAAACAGAAGGAAGATATTTCAAGCAAAAAAGAAAGGAAAGGAGAGAGGAGAAGGAAGAGGGAGTGCCGTCAGAGATTGAACTCTCTGAGCTTTTGCTTCTTCATCTGGCTTTCTCTTACACATCACAGTCTTGACTGATCCCTTTCCATACATCATATCGTTCTTTCAATGAATGAGAACATAGCTTTATGCACTTCTTCTGACAACTCACGCCTTTGGCTCTCTTCAAAGGAGAAGAGTAGATTTCATCTATCCTTTCATCCTTCAAAGCCTCCGCTGTCCTTCTAGCTTGATCTCTCCCTCTTTCGTTCAAGTCGGTATCCAATTGACCTTGGATGACTCTATCGACGTTCTCCTTTGTCTCTCCATGCCTCACCACCAGCACTCGTATCCTTGGGATGGAATCCAAGCTGTTCGACATGCTAGATTCTGGAGATCAAAAGATTGGTCTTGGGCTTTTGAAGTTTTGACAGCTTTGAAGATGAAGAGCTCGAAGTTGTCGAGAAGAAAGAATAGAAGGGAAAGCGAAGACTGAAGAAGTACTCGAAATGTGGACTTGAATGATTGTTGTGGAGACAAGTCAAGAAGAAAAAGCTATATCGATGACTTCCCCGAGGGGCTCGCGAGAAGGTATGGTCCCATACTAGATGACTTCCTATCTTTGCTACGTCTCTATCGTTTCTAAAGATTGTAAGCATGAAAGATTATTCAACATGTATTGACAGTTTCAAGGTGACAGCATTTACAAGAGAGCGAGCACTGAGCAGTTGGGCCCTAGAGCTTGTCTACAATATATCTCTTTACAACTTGCTCTTTGGAGCAACCACGTCTACTTTGGTATGGGTTCCAGAAACAGCTTTCTTGATCCTTCCACCATCTGGGCCCTTGATGAGATAGATGTCGGTCTGGATGACCGCCAGCGTCTTCCCGATCGACTGAACGCTGTTCTCTATCTCTATCCACGATCCAACCGGAGTAGCTGCCAGATACAAGATTTGAAGGGATTGAGATACTCCAGATGTAGACCATGGAGAACCTTTCTCAAGAGAGGAGTACTGGAGGTAACGTTGGAGCTGGCATGGCAAATGGATAAGGTTAGGTGCGAGAGGTGTAGGAAGTTATTCAAAGGCAACCTCTTGTTCTTCTGGAAAGCTGCAGCTTTGACTGCAATCGTTTCCATTCCGGCCTATCTAAGCAGTAGCGCTGAATTCTTCTATGAACAGAAAGGAGTTTGGGTCGTCTTTATGTCTTTGCTTAGCCTGGCTAGGCACAGAGGAGAGACAATTTTCTCGCTCTTTGGAAGGCTTGTCTCTACTCTGAGTGGAGGTAGCAGGTTCGAAGAGCGTCCAATCTGTGCTTTGGTCTGGGCTTTTGTCAGAGAAATCTCATCACTGCTCTCCAACTACTCTTTCCTGACTCGCTCTCCTCTTCAAAGACTCGTTTCCAGTCGATCTGGATCAGCAGGAAGCGATTGAGCCTCGGTCATTCTCTGGGAGCTCGGAGGTAGCAAGTTCAAAGAGCGTCCAATCCCTGATTTGCTGTGGGCTTTTCTCAGAGAAATCTCATCACTCCTCGTCAACTACTCTTTCCTGGCTCGCACTCTTCTTCAAAGACTCGTTTCCAGTCGATCTGGAACATCAAGAAGCATTTGAGCCTCGGTCATTCTCTGAGAGCTCGGAGGTAGCAGGTTCAAAGAGCGTCCAATCCCTGATTTGGTGTGGGCTTTTCTCAGAGAAATCTCATCACTCCTCGTCAACTACTCTTTCCCTGGCTCGCACTCTTCTTCAAAGACTCGTTTCCCAGTCGATCTGGAACATCAAGAAGCATTTGAGCCTCGGTCATTCTCTGAGAGCTCGGAGGTAGCAGGTTCAAAGAGCGTCCAATCCCTGATTTGGTGTGGGCTTTTCTCAGAGAAATCTCATCACTCCTCGTCAACTACTCTTTCCTGGCTCGCACTCTTCTTCAAAGACTCGTTTCCAGTCGATCTGGAACATCAAGAAGCATTTGAGCCTCGGTCATTCTCTGGGAGCTCGGAGGTAGCAAGCTCGAACGAAGTCCAATCTGTGATTTGCTGTGGGCTTTTCTCCAGAGAAATCTCATCACTGCTCTTCAACTACTCTTTCCTGACTCGCACTCTTCTTCAAAGACTCGTTTCCAGTCGATCTGGACGAAAAGAAAGCGATTGAGCTTTGGTCATTCTTCATCGTCCTTGCTCTACTCTACCTTGGCTGGCTCCGTCCTTGCTCCCTGAAGAAAGAAAGCTCCCTGACTCCCTGAGAGAGAGAAAGCTCATCACTGACTCTTACCGATGTCCTTTCGCTCAACAAAAGTCGATCTAGACCGATATGAAGCATTTGAGCTCTGGACATTCTCTACGATCTTGGAGGTACCAGGTTAGAAAAGCGTAGAGCAGGTGAATTGACGAGGGCTTGTAGCCTACTGAAACCTTTCACTTTGGAGTTTCAGGACTAGAGTTCAACAAGCCACTCTCTAGAAACTTCCAGATGAGACTAGAATCAATGAAATAACAGAATGGGAGGTGAGAAAGGTTGCAAGGGGGCGTTTTCTTCGGGCTTGCTTTCCAAACGTCCAAATCTCGACAGGCAACTTGCGGGCTTGAGCGAAAATGGAGCCTTTTAGCCTTCTGCAAGCTCTCCTCTTAGCTTGATGCTCTTTCTGAATATTTTTGCAGATTTCTTTTAATATTTGTGACCTGTAAAAATGGTCAAGAGGCTCGGACAGCACGATGAAACGAGGCCAGACGTCTAAAAGACTCGGTCTTCCACTTGCATTCAAGATCTCTCCGCTTCGAGATTCGACTTTGAGAGAGATGTCCTACTCAGATCAAGAAAGAAAGCAAAGAAAGATTATCCAGGCAGAATTAAAGTAATTGTACAGAGATTAGCATTACAGAATGAGCAAAAGAATTGTCTTCAAAAGACCTTAAGAGAAGGTAGAGATACAAAATTTAGAAGTAAAAGATTAAAAAGAGCGTGGAAGAACATCGGAAAAGCACTGAAGAGTATAGCAAAAGGAGGAATCAAGAGAAAAGATTAACGCAGACGGAAAAAGTTCGAGGAGATTATAGAGACGTGAGAAATTGAAAGAGCGTAGTTTGAGGCGAATGATCCGGATCAACGATTTAGGGTACTTATGAATTCGATGGTATGACCATTCCTTAAGAACGATCGAATCAGAAAAATGACTGTCTAGAAAGAAAGAAAGAGAAAACGCTTGAAGCCTTTCATTTGGCGAACAAACTTCTCAACCAAATCAAGAATCTCTGAATCAAAGTTCCTTTCCAACCTTTATCTCTTCTATGATCAATTGGATCCCCTCTAAGAACGATTCCAGTAGGTAAATCAGCAAATTCTTTCTCTGCAGAATGTCTTCTACTACCGCTACTCCTACTGACAGAATTCAAACTCGAACCAGAGATTGAATTCGAAACCATATTCTCTTGATCATTCGAACTCAGGGTGTAGATTCCATTACTATTACTTCGATTCCTACCTTCTTCCAATCTAGAAGGTGATCCAGAAGAAGACAATTCTTTATCAGAAACCGATTTGAGTTTGGGAGGATTCTTGATCGAGACGACGTATTTGGGTATCTCTCTTGATAGATAGTAAAGTTCTGGATTCGAAAGATGTTCGGGCAAATACCAATATCGAAGATAAGTTGGAGGTGAATTGGAGAAACCGGGAGCTGAAGTTCCAGGTCCTCCCATTAAACTTGATCTTTTGTTTATCGAGTCTAGGTTGTTTGAATTCTGACTGATGTTTTGATGATCTTTGAATGGATCTTCTTCCGGATTGAAACCTGAAGTAGAAGGGTTGATTGGGTTCTCTGTGAATCCAAGTACCTGAGAAATTCGAGAGGATGAAAGATGGAGATTAGGACATGAATAAATGCCTTATGGGAAAGCCAGCCATCTTGAACTCTCTTGCTGCGAGAGACTCTCTCTTCTTTTCCATTCCTCTCTCTTCTTTTCCATTCCTTCCTAGTCTCGGATGATCACTCACCCCTTTCAATAGTTCAATCGATTCTTTCATAAAGACTTCCCCTCCAGTTTCCATCAAAACAGCATCATCCATTCTCCAGACTAGAGATATCGGTCCACCACCCCCACTTGTTGAACTTTTCCTCTGAAGATTGAAGAACAACTTGAGACTAGCCAAGAAAGGATGAATCCCAACTTTATTCTTTGAGCAATGTTTCGACAGAAACTCTCTCAACAAATGAATTCTCTCTATCCTTGAAGGTAAAGAATGCAAATGATTTTGTGAGAAGCTAGTCAATTTTGAATTTGGTTGAATTGATTTGATGAGACGATTTAGAGATTTCTGTCTTGACAATTCAGCTTGAGAATGATACAATTGTCTAACTTTGGATTGAATCCGATTATAAGTAGCTCTATGAGAAGGAGGACAATTGGATAAAACCTTATCAATAAAAGATTGAGACAACTTTTGTCTGGATTCCAATTCCAATTTCTCATCATCGTTGATATCTAAATCTGAAATGAGATTCAATTCTTCATTTCCATCTTGTGCATTTCCGGTAATGATTAGACCAAAGAAGGATTTGCAATGAGATTCGAACAAGGACAAATCACTCGGAGTGGGAGTTTTGTTTTCTGGTCTGGGAGATCGAAGAGAAGTTCGTGAAGGAGGTTTTACGATTTGAGAAGCTGGAGATGGAGAAGTTTGCCTTTGAGGAATGGAATAAAGTGGAGAAAAGAAAGGACTGGAAGCAGCAGGTGGTGGTGAAGATGAAGTAGATTGGATTGGAGAAGTTGCAAGTTCTGTTATTGGATTGTAATTGTGTCTAGCTCTTGGGGCGACTAGTTTGGGTCCTGAAAGTGGATTGTCTGAAGATGCTTCTTGATTGTCAGCCATCTCCAGTCAGTCACTCATCGAAGATGGTGCGAGGAGTAGAGTGCAAGGAGAGAGCCAACGGAGTTGTTCTCTCCCTATAGCTTCACCTCACCTCCCCCTCTCACTATTCTTCATTTTCCATTCTCAAACAACAAGATTGAGTAAATTGTGAGTCAGAGCAAACTAATTGAAGGTCAAGAGCGGATATACTGGTAGATTTCCAGTCATGCAACTTGATGGTCATCTCACCCATAAGTCTCGTTAACGCTCGGTCTGTTCCACAATCTGGAATTTGTCTATATAAGCACCTCTTTTCTGAAGCATTCTGTTCTCTTCCCTCCTTCTTCTCTTTTCTTCTTGAAACGCAGACTTCTCTCTCGACTTCCACTTCTCTGATCTCTCTCTTCTATCCAAGTCTCAACTCGTCTACACAATGTCGACTCCACTCGTTCCATTGACCACTCTCGGTAAATCAGGATTGAAGATTTCCAAGATGTGAGTAGCTTTGGTAATATCCAGACCCGAAACGCTAGAGATCTGATTTGTTCTATCTCTCCGTCGAGACTTTCCAACGTCTCGCTCCCGTCGCTGAGCGCTTCTCTCCTTTTTCTCTATTCTCTCTTCCCTTCTTTCTCGTCTCAAAGCATTCTTGGATGTATGACTTACGGTTCTCCAGACTGGCAAGGCGGTTGGTGTCTGGGTTACGAAGAATGGTCAGTCTCAACTTCGTCGTCCTTTGCGTTCATGCATGATGGATATCATGTAAGCTCTGTTCCTTTCTCATGCCGACGTCTGAGATCTGAAATCTACTTCCTTTCTCTCTCTTACACAGTAAGGCTCACGTAGAAGCAGCTCTCAAGATTGGTATCAGTGAGTAAAGAGCTATCGGTTTCGTTTATGCTCATTGTAAAAGCCTTATCAAGACCAAGCATCGACCTGACCTTTCGCCACCTACTCTCAACACTTTTCATCTCACTCTTCAACCTCTTTCACAGACACTTTCGACACTGCCGACGTCTACAGTAACGGAGAATCAGAGCGTTTCTTAGGAAGAGCCCTCAAGGAACTCAAAGTACCTCGTCAAGATGTAGTCATCCTCACCAAATGTTACTTTGGAATGGCTGTACCAGAAGGAGAATCTTTATCTCCTCATGCTTCTGAGATGAGAAAGGGAAACTCTAGAAAACACATTTTCGATTCCGTTCAAGATTCTTTGAAGAGACTTCAAACCGATCACATCGACGTCTTCCAATTACATAGATTTGACCCAGAGACTCCAGTAGAAGAGACGATGCAAGCTCTACATGACGTCGTCAAGTTGGGATGGGTCAGATATGTTGGTGAGTGTAGAAAAAACGAGAGGTTATTTGTTTTGAGAGGGCGCTGAAAGACGTTTGTTTTGAGAGGACGCTGAGAGACGAAGCTCTCGCTCTTCTGACTTCCAACCTCTACTTTCTTCTTCTCTTTTCTTCCGTTTTCTCAACAGGAATGAGTTCATGTTGGGCTTTCCAATTCGCAATCATGCAGAACTATGCAATCACTCATAATTTGACCCCATTTGTCAATATGCAAAACTGTCACACGGCCATCTATAGAGAAGAAGAGAGAGAGATGAATCGCTTGTTGGAACACTATGGAGTAGGTTCGACCCCGTGGTCTCCTTTGCAGAGAGGTTTGCTCTCTCGTCCAAACAGTGCAAGAAAGGATTCAGAGAGATCCAAGAAGGATCCGTACGTCGACTACTTCGAGGTCGATGAAGCGTCCGCCAAAATCATCGACGAAGTTGAAAGGATCTCCAAAGCCAAGAACGTTTCAATGGCTCAAGTTGCTGTCGCTTGGTTGCTATCAAAAAAGGTGGTCTCTGCTCCAATCGTTGGATCTACCAAGGTCGCAAACATTGAAGACATCGCAAAGGGAGCTCAACTGAAGTTGACCGAAGAGGAAATCAAGGTGAGTCGAACTGTTAAGAGCCAGTTTACTCTTTTCATTCTTCTAACGTATGTTCCTTTTCTTATCATCTCAGGCTATCGAAGCTCCTTACAAACCTCGCGCGGTCGTCGGGCACTGGGGATAGAAGAGAGAGTCTGCATTCTAGGCTGCCTCGTCGTTAGTTCTCTTCGTAAATGTAAATCTGACTGTCTCAAATTGAGCTTTTGATGATGAATCAAATCAATGAAATCAGCAACTCGGGTCCCTTCCCTTTTCCGCTGCGAGTGTGACCTTTGTTCGAAGTGTCGCCTCTCTCTGGACACGCTCTCCGAAGCTTCGCGCAGATCAGCTCTAGCTTCAACGCAAACAAAATGATTGAACCAGTCAATTTCGAGTCAAGACAGAGACAGTAGATTGATACAGTGGAAAAGTCATCTCAGTTCAGACTGGCTGAACAGAGGACGAGAGAGAAATCGAAAACGAATTGAAGATCAACTTCAACTTTTGAACGACGAGAGACCAGCGAAGAACTATTCACAATCCTCCTCCTCATCATCGTCGTCATCACCATCAGCTTCCTCATCCTCATCACAAGTTTCAGAGTCGTCTTCATTAGAGTCGCTGCTTTGAGAGTCGTTAGATCCACGGCTCGAATCAGTACTTCCGCTACCTGATTTGGCAGCTTTTTGAGATCCATCGGCTGAGTCAATACTCTTACTTGAACTTTCGTCAGATTGAGACTTAGAATTAGAAGAAGTTCCATGAGAAGAAGATCCTTGTTTGTCGTCTGATTTGGATCCTTTCTTTGAAGAGCTCGAAGACGATGATGACGAAGGAAAAGAAGAACCACCACCGAATTTATAAGAGATTGGAAAGACACCTTCTGCTTCGGTACCTCCAAGACCTGGAGAAGATGAGTTCGAGAAGCATGAGAAGTAGACTGTCAACATGGGAGATCGAGAAGAACGAGGTGAGACAACTCGCTGAGAAAAAGAGCTACTCACTTTTGAAAAGTGCTGGACTCATATCCAAACTTCCAGACGAACAAAATGGAATTGGACATAGATCTACTACTTTGGCCGTTTTGACGATTTTTGTCTTCAAATTGGTGATCTCGACAGTTTGTCCGCATCTAGAAGTGGTGTGCCCTTTTACGTCCTCTTCTGCAATTGCAACGACCATTTCGTGATCTGAATTGGTTCCTCCACAGTCTGAACAAGATAAAAAGAAATGTGTGGTCAGAAAAGCTGTCACTAGGAGAAAGAGAGATGGACTTCTTCCACTCTCGACTCAGATGATCAGATCCGCATCGAGAGTACCTTGACAACGACGACTCACTTCCTAATCCGACCTTGTAGAAAGTAGCTCTACCTCCTCTCTTGTGAAGAGCAGAATGTTTAGAAACTGTTCTGATCTTGTGTCTTTCCATGTTTGCATCTGTCGAAGAGATCAAGCAGATGAGAGCCAAAGAAAGAAGAACGATTGAGAATTGCATCTTGAATAACCAGAAATTGAAGTTAGAGAAAGTTGGACTTGAAGTTGAAGAAACAAAGTGTGCTTGAAGAAGAAGAAGGAGAAGAAAGAAATGGGAGAGAACAAGACTTTATAAGAAGAGTTCTTCGCCCTGATTTTCGATAAGCTGCAAGGGGTAAGGGCCGATGCGCGAAAAATTGCTTCAGATTCGCATTCACTCTCGAGTCTAAGTCACTCTCTCAAAAGCTACATACAAGAACATTTTTTCAATTTCGACAAAGAAAGAGAGTGAGTGGCTTTCTTGAGAGTGCGCGAGAAAGAGATCATCTTGACGACTGACTTGATCCAGCCTTTAGGAAGAAAGAGTCGTATTGAAAGCTGATCTCTGGAAAGCTAATCGATCTGAGAACAGTACGGAAATGGAGATAAGAGAGATAGAAAGGACGTCAGTTTCGAAAACCAGTTGGAATAGAGGTTTGACGATGAGATTCGAGACTCGAGAGACACTCACTCACCTTGTCGGAAGAGTTTGACTCAAAGGGTAAAAGAGTCAAGAGATTTCTTTTCATTTTTGAGTGCTTGGTGTAGACTACAGAGTTTGTCCTTTTCAACCCCTTTGTTGCTGCTCCACAAGTCTTTGCATTTCTTGTTTTTAGTACAGTTCTCAAATCTTGTGAACTTAACTTCAGAATGATCGATCCACTTCTTACGAAAGAGATGCAAATCCAGTAGATGGTGGGCAGCTACTCTAATCTTTGATTGTTGAATGGGATGATCTACTATGTCTCCCAAACGAACGAAATTTCTTGCAGCGACGATTCTAAGAGTTTGAAGGTTAAGAAGGTCTGAGTAGTGGTAAATCAACAAAACGTCTTCTAAATCCCACTTAACTGGAATAATCTCAACCATACAAGGAATGAAAAGAGCTGGCATTAAAGCTTGGAACTTGTCTGCCATTCTGAGTAATTTGACGACTTGCTTAGGAGTAAGAGATTGCTTTACCCAATCGTCATGCTGCAGAGAATCTAAGAAGATGTCGCAAAGTTTCTCCTCTTCCTCTAATTCAACGATTTCCAATTCTTCCTTTTTGAGTTCAATTTCCTCTTGAGATCCTAATGCTGGACCAGCCTTTCTTTTCTTTCCCTCGCCTGCTCCATCGACTTGAAGCATCTTTTTCCAGACCTCAGATTGGCAGGCTCTAGTTAGACCGATTTTTGCCAAAGTGCCTCCAGATGACCTCAAAGTGAGAGCGACATCGTCATCATAGCTGGTAGCGATCTCGGTTGGTTCGATTGGTTCGACGTCCATGAAGAAGATCTGACGTGAAAGTGGAGAAAGAAAAGAAGGGCGGGGCTGTGTAAGCTGTAACTTATAAGAGAGGGAATCAAAGCGTCGACTTGATGTTCATGGAAGAAATTTACTTTTGAGATGAGTAGATGAGAGATTGGTGATGAGAATTCACTTTTTTTTTTTTTTTTTTTTTTTGGAAAGTCTACCTTGATCGATGATTGGGTTGAGTAGTGAAAGAAGTTGAAAGAATAGGAAAGAATTCAAGGTCGGTTCTCTAAAAGCGAAGTGGTAGCGCATATGTGAAAATTTCTTTCTTCTTCTTCTCTTCCTTCCTTCTTCTTCTTCTTCTTTCTTCTTCTTTCTTCTTCTTTCTTCTTCTTTCTCAAAAACACATCTACCTCATCAAGCTCTACCTAGATTCTCTACGATCATGCAAGCTCAACCGACCTCAGAAGACGCACCTGCAGCGCTGATCGCTTCCAATCTCAACATCCTCGATCTGCCCGCTGAATTATGGGTTCGCGAAATCATCACCAGATTGGATCATCATTCACTAAAGAAAACGGAGGTTCTGTGTCAAGCATTGAAGTCTTATATTCACGCCAACCACTCTCTAAGAATTCAACTGTTTAGGGAAAGAGTCGATAAGAAGGGGCTGAATAAGTTGTACGAAGAGAAGGTGCAGAAGTGGGAAGACGATAACATCGAACTAGATCTAAGCAAGTCTATCAAAAATAGAGATGACGAATCGTTAGGCATACAATTGCATCCATCCTTTTGTGAAGACCGTGATCTGACTTACTCAATTGTAAGCCAAAAAGACGATTCCATCACTACAGAGCTCAACGTCTTCGCTTTTGGAGCTAGACCAGATGACGCTGAATATGATTTCGATGGTTTGAAGGAAGCTTCGGATCATATTCTCAAGGACCATCCAATCTCAAGAGAGACCTTCACTCAGCCTCCAGTTCCTTTCTTTAGATTTGACTTTGAGAAAGAAGGAAAGGTTCATAGAGGTACTTCTTCCAGATATCCAAGTACTAACAACAGTCCAAAGGCAGTGACTGTAGAGGATGTCATGTCTACTTGGGTTAAATTGTTGGGTGAAAAGAAGATCGCTCCTTGGTACGATGGGAAAACCAAGAAGAAACCAGGTCGTATCTTGCCAGTCAGAACTAGTACTTTTGCGGCTCTAGGTGAAGATATAAAGCATACGTTGGTTAAGATTGGGAACACAGTGGGCATCGAGCTTCTGGATTGGAAACTCGAATGGTGAGTCCCAACGCAAAACGGAGGAGATCGATATTATCCTCAGCAAGAAACGATTCTAGATTCTACCTTCCTTCTATTCATCCCTCTCGATGTACTTCCTAGAATTCACCAAACCCAAATCCCTTTTCACCAAATCAAATCCCTTTTCACCAAACTCAAATCCCTTTTATCTCCCTTCCTGTCTATAGGGACTCAGACGATATCGAGCCAGTCGTGAAGGAACCAGAAGAATACGATCCTCAGGCAGCTTATGAAAAATACGGAAAGGGCAAGACCAGAAAGTATTGGGATAAGGTTTGGTGCTACAGTTGCGAAGAAAGAGGTCACAAGAAGACTCAATGTCCATACAGAAGTTAGATTTCTCCAGGCCTCAACCAGAGAAGCTCCATATCTGTACCTGTTCGTCTCTCCCTACCATCCTATCTTCTTTCATCTCTGATCCATCTTCTTCAAGATTAAATCGATCATCACAGTCCTGAATGACCGAGAGGACTTTATCGAAAGAGGATCCCACCCATCTGATATTTGGACGAGAAGCAGATCGAGATTTGAACTGTCTACTTTGAACCAAGAGATCGTGAAGAGTCGGTATTGTCGAATGAGAACTGGAGTTGGAAGTTTGTTCTGCTCTACTTGGAGATGATCTAAGAGTGACGACACGAGAGATTTCAGGAGGTTGATCTTGATGATTGACCTCTGCTTCTTCTTCTTCTACCCACTTTCTTTTGCCAAGACTTGAAGGATTGACTTCTTTTTCCATTCTTCTATTCCTCAGACCTTTCCAGCTACTAGACTGAAGTCCTTGATCAATTTGAGCATCCCTTCTCAATAAACTCCAGACAATGACACTTCCATCCGAAGATCCACTGACGCATCTTCCGTCGTCTAGAGCGACCGATTGAACACTTCCTAGATGACCATAGACTACACTTCTATGGTTGAGCGAGAGAGATTCGTCGTTTCTAGTACCACTCGTCTTGCCATTGGAAGAGAAAGGTTGAATAGATTTGGTTCCTCCGATAACTTCATAACATTCCAATAAGTTGTCTCGTCTTCCGATAACAACCCAATCCGAATCGAATGTCACTGATAGGATCTTGCTCTTGCTTCTAGCGTCCTCTTCATCTTTCAACTTCCTCCTCGGAGTCATTCCTAGATTCTCTTGATCGAACGTCCAACTTGAACCAAATGTAGAGCCTCTTTCGAGACTATTTCCTTCAGATTGGTTCTTGAGTCCTAACTCTAATGGTGAGTAAGAATAAGTATTGGTTGCAGTTGCGTGCCTAGTTGTGATCTTTACGGAAGAGTTGCTTGGATCAATTGTTGGTAGATGAATGATGACTTCTTGAAGCGAAACGGACCAATTGGTCGGGTAAGAAGGACTGCAGAAAGAAATCAAGAGCTTGAAAACCATCTCCGGATGAGGATCTTGACTTGAGATCAGTTCGGATGAATGAGTTTTCCTTCTTTTGTTGGTTTGATCCTGAATGATTGGAACTTGCCTAAGCTGGAAATTTGCCGGCCATTCACATGAGAAAGATTTCATTTGCTGAACTAGATCTAATCGAGAAAAGGTTGATGTTGAATGAGGCGAAGGAGAGATGATTCTGTAGATCTTGACTTTGAAGTCTACCGAGCAGGTGACGAGAATTGGTGAACTGAAAGCGGAAGCTACGATCCTGTCGACTGAAGAAGGTGAATGATTCCGATTGGTAAAGGTTGAGGCTTCTTCCAGATACTGGATCTTGAAGTCATGATCTATCCAAACCCTAAAGACTACGACAGCTAAAAGAGACTTGCTCTCATAGCAGACCAATAATCTTTCCCCTCCCTTTCTGCCTCTCAATTCGTTTTCATCGTCTCCACTCTCGTCCCCTCGAAAGCCAACGAAGTTCAGTAAACCTTGGCTTCGATCGATTGAATCACTTCTGATCTCAGTAATACTAATCTCTTGGTGAATACGAGCTTCTTTCACTGGAGCCTTTAACCTTTCCAGAGTCCGAAGAGCAGGTGTCATCGATCCCAAAGAGCTAGTCAAAATTCTCCCAGAGGCAGCATCGGTACTCTTCTTGTCTTGACCCGTTTCTGGGTGATAGATTTGGACTTTAGGAAAAAGAGAATGATCTTTTCCATCGTCATGAATTTGGACCGGAATCCTTGAAGCTGTGAAGACTAGAGGAGAAAAATGAGAAGCTTGGACAAGAGTCAAAGCTCTAGAAGGTCCGGATTCGGAATCGTTGTTTGGAATCGAGCTCTTCAGAGACTTGAATGACACCTGATCCGATGGAGAAGCTGGAGCAGAGGCAGTAGCGAAACTTGAGTCTTGTTTCTGATCAATTTGTTCATGGACCTTCTCTTCCTCCTGGATTGCTTTTCCCTTCCCTTTCTCATGACCAACTTGACTTCTCAGATCAACCTCATCAGCCGGTCGATCCTTGAATCGCCTCGGAGTCTCATTGAGTAGCTCAGAGACCAAGAAGTTCCCTTTTGCCCAATTGGATGAAACGATGAACAACGATTTCCAGTCTAAGCCTTCATTTCGTACGTCGTCGAATATATCAAGGTCCAAATCTGCTTCATCATCTTCCTCCTTAGATTGATCTTGGATTGACCCTTCGACCAAACGTTCAGAATTCTGTCTGGAGGAAGAAGATGAGATTCGAGGACTGGAGAATCCATTGGAAGAGATTCTGTGTCGTAGATGAGGCTGATAGAATTTCGAAGGTAAACCAATGATACCAGGACTTGAATTGTTGTGTTTGAGTGGAGACGAGTGCTTCTTTGACGATGAGACTCGTTTCGTCTGAGGAGTTGAGAAAGAGCTTGAGTGATCTGCGTTCGGCTCGTCATCACTTGCGTCCAAGAGTTGCGATCGATGCACAGCTGAGTTAGAAGTAGATGAAGAAGGGAAAGAAGTAGCCCATCCCAGATCCATGTCGGGGTCCAAGTTGGAAGTAACAGAGTCATTTCTGGAGCTTGTCTCTTGATAAGGTTTCCATTCCTCTTCCTCCTGTCTGAGCGACGATTGAAGTTCTTCTCTTTCCAACCTTTTCGATATCAGCTCCTCTTCCAGCATTTCAGTCTCTACGTCTGGATGAGTCGAGGCATTGCGTTGTTGTTGTTGAGAAGAGATCAAAGACCGAAGACCAGAAAGTGTTGGTAGAGGAGGTTGAGACGACCGAGAGCGAGACCGATTCCCAGATTTGGATCTTGGTTTGATGAAGTGTTCGATGAAGAGTTGCTTCCAGAGCTAGAAGAAGAGAGAAGGGAAGAGACGAGGTGGAGAAGGAGAGATACGCTGTCAGCATTTTCAAGTGGAATCCGAAGGGAGTAATGCATGTTAGAGTCTAGAGTTCGAGTTCATTGCAAAGGAGAATCCGAGGCCTCGATGAATGGATGAGAAAGTAAGGACTCGGGAAAGAGAAGTGAATGACGAGATGCTGACGAAGAGATGATAAAGAGCTGCAACTCACCTGGGGATCGTTAGAGAGGTCGGATAAGAACCTAGTGGAAGAAGAAAGAGTGACCAAGTCCTTGTAATCCAAAAAGGCAAAAATATTGATGAGTAATTCATCAGATAAAGAGGAAAGGCCAGCAGAAATGCTGGATGGAGGCCGCATCGAGATGTGAAGATGAGGCTGGATAAGAGATGGTATTAAGG
This sequence comes from Hemileia vastatrix, assembly GCA_030280995.1. Lineage (NCBI taxonomy): Eukaryota > Fungi > Basidiomycota > Pucciniomycetes > Pucciniales > Zaghouaniaceae > Hemileia > Hemileia vastatrix. The sequence continues at coordinate 47,294 of JASXTE010000295.1, read as the reverse complement.
AGGAGTTACCAGTCTATAGAATCTTGAAAGACTAGGGATAAATAAATTAGATGGATGAGAAATGACGTTGTGGTTGATGGGCAAAAAGAAAAGACGTCTTAATTTGAGATTCAGAGTTTGCCTCGGCAGCTTTGCAGCTTCCCACCGTCTCAATCCTTGTTCAAGATGATGAATGAATCGCCAACGTCGACTCTTGAAGATCAAGAAGAGATTCAGAATCAGAATTCATCTCAACTTTCACCTTCAGTCACTTTCAATCTTCCTTCAAAGTCACCAATGATGAATGAATCTCCTCACTCTTCTTCCCCAGAATCCTCTCCTTCTCTCTTACCCAGAGATTCAACTATTCAGCAAAAGAAGTCACCCAAAAGACCAGTTTTACCATCAAGACTATCCTCAGATTTGTTCAACAAGCAGGATGAGAATGGATCGTCAACTTCAACGTCTTCGATTTGTCTATCTCCTTCTGATTCTCCAACCAGCACTCTCGACGCTGCTCCTCCTTCCACTTCTTCACCTCCAACTTTACAATCTCCATCTCCTAGAAGACCGTACGCTCATCAGACTTCGGCTCATTCAAGATCGGTATCCAACGCTTCAGTGGGTAGCAATCTCAGTGTGCCTGGAATGCTGAGTCCTACTTCGAGCAACACTTTAGACTCAATCGATAACAAAGATGACAATTCAGATCCAACTGCTTCTTCAAATTCAAATACAAATACAGCTGGAACGACGAATTCGTCAATCTTCTCTTCATCGTCAACTTCTAATCATCAACAGCAACAACCTCAAAGACAATTCACTTCCACTTCCACTTCTTCCCCTTCTAGAACTCCTTCCCCTTCAACTGCAATGCGTAAAAGAGGAAGTCATTCTAGAGCTTCCTCTACTCATTCGCTACATTCGAGATCTAACTCGGAGTATTCAGAGTACAAGGAGACTTTGGACGCTAAGTCTAGAGATTTGGAGGATGGTAGCAGAATCATCAATCAGTACAAGATGCTAAACGTCATTGGTCAGGGAGCTTATGGAACAGTTCATAGGGCGGTTTTGGTTCATGGAGGAGACGATGGTCCCGAATTCGTGAGTGTTGGTTGCGCATGAGAGGAGGGAGTTGAGAAAGAAGAGGCAAAAGCTGGCGGCAACAGATAAGACTTGGAACTCTTCAAATCCATATCTAGCTCCGAATTGATACTCGTCGTTATCTTTTTGAAACCTTTTAATTAGCGTAGTTGCAAATTCGAGTCAAGATTTTCTCATCTTTCAACTCCAATTGACAGCGCTCATCTTTTCAAAGTGACGACAAGCCTATCGATTAACAAACGATTTTACCTCTCCTCTCGTTCTTCCATTTCTCTCTCGATTCCAGGCCATCAAAGAGTTCGGAAAGACGAGACTTCGAAAGTCACATCGAGCTGCCAACCTCAGGAAACCTTTGGGAGGAAGAGGTCGGGGAAGAGGTGGTCGAGCAAGGGGAGGTTTTGGAGCCAGGACCGGCGTCACTAGAGGTGATCCGGCTCAAGGAATATCAGCAGCAGGAGGAGGAGGAGCAGAAGAATCAAAGGAAGAACCTTCTGAATCGACCTCGAAGGAGAAAGAGAAAGAAGAGGATAGCGAATTGTCCGATCCTCTCTTTCTCATTCGTCACGAACTGGCTATTCTGAAGAAACTTCACCACGAGCATGTAGTACGAATGTATGAAGTGTTGGATGATCCTAGCAAGGATAGTCTTTACATGGTCTTTGAGCATTGTCCGTGAGTATGAGGTAGGGATAACTTTCACTTTCATTTCTTTTCGAGGATCTGACGCATACATTCTTACATTATCTTCTCTTCTCATCACTTTGCTAATAGCGATGGAGTCATAATAGACGTGAAAATGCATGAGCATGTCCAACCTTTGGATGAAGACACAGCTCGGGATTACTTCTCGCAAATCTTACTAGGGATCGAGTGAGTAGTCTTTCAGTTTCAGAAGATCTTGTTTGGGATTCACAAGCCTGTTCAAGATTCGCTGATTAATGATACCTGCTGCTTTTTTTCTTTCCCAGGTACCTTCATTCGAACGACATCGTGCATCGAGACGTAAGTTGAATCACTTGAATGACTTCGGAATCAGATTTCGGACTGACTTTTCTCTCCTCTTCTCGATTGACTGCTTTTCAGATCAAACCAGACAACATTCTCCTCTCTAACAATCGCCAAACTTGCAAGATCGTAGATTTTGGAGTCTCGGAGATGTTCTTGAAACCTGGAGACGACACTTTGAGAAAGTCAGCTGGTAGTCCAGCTTTCATGAGTCCTGAACTCTGCACTGCTGGACATGGAGATTTCCATGGAAGGTCTGACGACATCTGGTCTCTTGGTGTCACTCTGTACTGCATGGTCGTTGGAAATCTTCCATTCGACAAGAGTCAGTTTCTGGAACTTTATGAATCCATCAAGAACGACGAGTGAGTTACTTTACTTCTACTCGCTTTCACAAGTACGAGCAAATCCTTCGTTTCTGACTGAAGTTTTTCTTTTGCCTTCTTTCTATTACAGACCTGAATATCCGAGTCATCTTTCCGATTCCTTGGTCGATCTTCTTCGTCGTCTTTTGAACAAAGATCCTTCGAAGAGAGCTACGATACCGGAAATCAGAGAGCACCCTTGGACGACTGGAGATGGAGAGATTCATCTCATTCCTCAAGAAGAGAATCTCATGGATCTGGTTTGGGAAATCACTGACAAGGAACTCGACGAAGCAGTCTGTAGGATCACGAGCGTCTTGTGAGTATTTCGACTTTTCCCTTGCGCACATCAAGTCTTGTCGTCTACCTCCATCTCTGACTTACATTCTATATCTCTTCAATCTCTCCTCTACCCAATCGTCGACAGCACAATCGCTCGAGCCATTTCGAGGTTCAAGAGAGCTGGTTCCAGCGCTTCTCGTCGAACTGCGTCAGCAAGCAGCGATCTCGCAGCCATTGTCTCTGAACCTAACGAGTCGAATACGGAATCAAAGCCAGAGATCGATACCCCTGATCGGTCTATGGTGGATAGTCCTAAGGATTTGGGAGAGGAAGGCTTCACTGGTTTCACTCATCAGCTCTCTAGGAAAGCCAGCTCGAGTTTCAAGAACCTCTCGGATTACGCTACCTCCATCACTCCGGCTCCAATCAGAGATGCGGTCAGAGCTGGAATCAACCGAATGGATTCGATAGGTTCAGTGTTCAGTACGGACCTCAGCGAGGCTTCAAGTGGATCTTTCAGTCAGAGAGACAACCTTCAAGCTCTTCCAGAGATTCGCACTCACAACGCTGATTCTCCCGACTCGTCTGGAATTCTCATGAGCCCTCAAAACTACTCTTCAAAGCACCAGATTGATGATGGTTCTGGTCGACACGCAAATGGAGAAGTTGATTCGGATGAAGGGTTCCTCTCCAAGATTCCTGGATTCTTCGATTTCGGTAGAGAGATGAAACAAAGAGTCGCTGAACTGAGTAGACTGGCTATGGGAAAATCTGTTTCGTCTCCGTCTACTAGAAGCAACTCTTACACCAGTGACGAAGTCGGTGGTGAATCAGACTCGCCCAATCGGTCTTTCTCCAATTATAGTCCAGAAGTAGATCAGTCAAGTTCTCAAAATCCAACTTTCCATTCTCAAGCTCCTGCTGCTCAAGTCGTTCCTCTATCCGAAGCTTCTGGTGAACCAGGGGAGGTGTTGGAGACTTCCCCGCATCATCTGGAAGTTAGAGATGGAAAGGGAAAGTTACACCCAAAGATCCTAGATCTACCTCCCAATCCCGTCGTTTCTTCTCCATTGTCCGAATCTCTTCCTACCCCTCAAGGAGCCGGTGATGCGTACAAAGGAAAAAGAGACTCTCCCATGCAGGGACAGAAAGAGTTTGGCGAGGAAGTTGAACGGAAAGCTTCACAAGGGAATACTTCTCGCGAGGAAGTACCGAAAAGAAGAGACGAGCTTCTGATCAAGAAGAACGATGAGGATTAGAAGCCGCAATCGTTTGTATCCTCTGCTTTCATTACTCGATTGTACTATCTCCACTATAGACTTGTAATTCTAGTTGTCACTTCAAAGGCGTTTTCTTTTGAGCTTTTGTTGGCCCGACGAAAGGAGTGATTTGATTCTGAAAAATACAAGTCGTAAAAACACAAAGAGTTCTAAAACTACAATTAAAGGTAAAGGCAGCTCGTCATCATTTCCCTACCCTTCCAATCTCTCCATCTATCTGCCTCTTGATGATCTCCCACGATTTCCCCAGCCAGATCCTCGTGGAAATCCTCCTCCTCTTGAAGATGAAGAACTCTTTGAAGGAGAAGACGAAGGTGGAACGTCTCCTCGCTCCCGATCTCTTTCTCCTCGCTCCCAACCTCTTTCCCTTTCTCTCTCGTAATGTCCACTTCCAGCATTTGATGCTCCTCTTCCTCTGAAGTTCATCCCGTATCCTCCTCTTTGAGATCCAGGTCCACGAGGCATTGAAGTCGAAGGAGAATCGATGGAATTTCTATGATGACCGATTGGATGACTGGCAGAATGAGTTGGATCTGGACTGCTAGAAGAGGGATTGACGTTTCTCCAACCACTAGAAGATTCAGAGGCAATGCTTTCGTCTCTCTCATCTCTAGTTGGAATAGGTGGTCGAGTCGGAATCGGTGGCCTGCTATTGTTGACATTTGCATTCGAAGAAGTTGCTGCACTACTTGAGGGTCCACTAGGAGCGGTTGGAGGAACAGCTGGTGAATTGATGAGAGCTTTAGGACCACGAGGAGGATTGAATTTACTCGCAGTCAGAGACGAGACTGCTGATGAAGCAGAGAAAGGACTATCCAGAGACTTTGAACCAGAACTTGCGCTCAACGGTCTGAAACCTTGAGGAGCGGATTTGACTGGTGCAGCAGGTTCAGAGATTCTGGGTGAAGAAGGGATCGAACTTGAAGTTCTTGGACTAGATGGTGGAGCGTCTTTCGTAGGCGAAGTGTTGATCGACATCGAAGAACTTTGATGAACTGTTGCAGTTGCCGATGAAGATGCTCTGGCTCTTGGTTGTTGAGGAGGAGGTAGATTGGTTGAGGTCTGGTTATTTGATCCGGTACTGAAGCTTGAGGTTCTCTGATGAGCGGTTCCCCAACCAGCTTGATTTGAAGACTGTCGGTCTCTGTTGCTTCTGCTTGGATCTGAAGATTTGGTAGGAGATAATGACTCGGAAGCTGGGGAAGCAGCGATAGGAGAAGGTTGAGGAAGACCTCCTGCTGTTTTACCAACAGAAGTACTAGTGACCGAGGAGGTAGGTCTGATTGAAAGAGCAGGCGGTGCCGTTGGAACTGAGATTGGAGGTCTGGAAGCTGTAGAAATGTTCGAGGTTGAGGTTGAGGTTGGAACCGAAGTCGAGGCCGAGCTCAATGAGTTCGCTCTGCTCGGAAGAGAAGGAGGTGCCCAAGGTTGTCTGATCGAAGTAGAAGTCGGGATTGAAGCAGAGCTGACTGCAGAAGCTGAACCAAGAGGTCTACTTGGAGTTGGAGGCGATTTTGGAATCTCCACAGATCTGAGAGCAGTTGGAGCACCAATTGAAGCGAACAAACCAGGAGTGGAAGGAGTTGAAGTTGTTGACACTTTCGAAAAGGATGGAAGAGAAGAGGTCTTTGAGAAGTCTGGAAGTTTGTTGAGAGTAGAAGAGGTAGAGGTAGCTGACATTGGTGTCAGAGGTTCGGCTGGGCTTTGAAGTGCATCTTTTCCAGCAGAAGCAGAAGTCGAGATCGAGGAAGGAGTTGGAGCCTTACGTTCAGCCAATCTTTTCTTGTAATCGGCCAAAGAGAGTTTGGCTCTTGGGGGTTCAGGCTTTGGAGGTTCGGGGGCTGGAATTGGAATCGGAGCAGCTTCAGGCACGACTTGAGGTTGCTGTTGAAGAGGCTGCTGATCTTGAATGGATCCTCTTCCTTCAATTCCTTCAGGTTCAGGAGTTCTACCGATCGGGGTTCTATCTCTATCGGTTTTACTTCGTTTCCTCGATCTGACTTCGGTAGAGGAAGAAGAAGTTGAAGATTGATTTCCATCTTGATCTTCTTCACTAGAAAAGACTCTTCTTTGTTTCTTCATCTGTTTCCTCTCCTTTTCCAATTCTTTTTCCTTCTTCCTTGCTTTGATTTCCTTCTCTCTCTTCTTCGATCTTTCTCTCTCCTTCTCCCTTTCTTTAAGGTTTGACTTCTTGATCTTTTCTTTCGATTTGACTTGCTTCTCTTCCTCTTCGCTACTCTCAGGATCAGCCAATTCGGCCAATGCTTTCCTTCTAGCCTTTTCCTTAGCTTTAGCCTTCTTTTGACCAGGAGTTTCAATTGAATCTTTCTCTCTCCTAGATCTTGGGAGAGATGCTTCTTCCTCTTCTTCGCTCTCGTCTTGATCTTCATCCTCTTCAGAAGAATCGTCTCTCCTTGAAGATTTAATCTTGTTCTTTGATTTGGAAGAAGACCCTTTATTCAAATTCTTCCTTCTTCCAGGACCTCTGACAGGAGAACTTGATTCGTCAAAGAATCTTGAAGGTTTCTGATCTTGATCGCTTCCACTCTCGTCTTGTTGATCTCCGCTTTCATCTTCCTCTTCAGGTGCAGGACTGAGACTTGAATTTCTAGACTCCTCACTGAGTTCATCACTATCATCTTCATCATTTCCATTTCTTCCGATCCGTTCGGAATTGCTCTCACTATCAGCATCTGCAAGAGAACTCAAAGGAGAACTCTGTTCAAATGGTCTCGATGAAGACTTGTCCTTTCTCTTTCTCTTTGCAGAAGATGATGAGGAAGGAGGCTCAATTCTGGCTTTCTTCTTCATTCTACTCCTATCTTGGGCATCTTCACTTCCATCAGAGGACAGTTCCTCGTCATCATCCTCATCACTTTGATTCAATAAGATTTCTTTCGTCTTCTTCCTTCCTCTCAAGGTTGAAGCTTTCTTATTCTGTTGTGTCAATTGATGAGAGAGGATGAGAGAATCATTTGAATCTTTGGTCTTGACTCTCTTTCTTTTGCCTGGAAGATTCAAAATTCCGCCATCTTTACTGAACAAAGAGTTGCCCTTGGAGGAAGAAGGATTCGAGAAGTTCGGAGTGTGATCTTCCTCTTCTTGATCTGGATTGTTTGATGCTTTGATTCTAGTACCTGAAACTCTCTTCTTCAAAGGTAAGACGGAAGGGCCATCGTAATCGTCGTCATCTTCTTCAACTTTCACTTCAGCCATCTTGACATCGACATCCTCTTGATCTTTTTCCTCTTCTTCATCATCTTCATCTTCTTCGATATCACTGAGACCAGATAGAGGATCAGTCAATGAAGAAGCTCCGGAATCCGAACCTCTCGATTGATCTTCGAAAGAGTCTTGTTCCCTTTCGTCCTCTTCTCTTTGCCTCCTCATCAATTTGAGATCTTCTTCCTCCACAGCTTTGAGAATATCGACTTCAGAAACTCTTTGAATATCTCCCGAATTCAAGGAGTCTCTCAACTGATTTCTATATCTGCTACTGATGATTCTTCTACCTTCTATGATCTCTTGTTCTTCTCGAATTTCATCGTAGAGCTCTACATTTCTCCTCTTTGGTTTCTTCGAATTTTGAATCTCATAATTGCTAGTCGTCATAGAAGAGGAAAAGGTGGAATTGAAATCCCAACCCCTTTTGATTCCAACCAAAGGCTTCAGATCTGGCAATTTGGATTTCTTGTTTCCCTTTCCGTTGCCATCTTTATGAGCGATGAAGTTCTTATTGAGATCGACGTTGAGTAGACCCATTCCGTTTGCAACTCTCAACATTTGAGCAATAGAGCAATCATGTTTCTTTACGTTGTTTGAACTTGCAGAACCATTGTTTGAACTGATTCCAGGGACGCCAGCAGGAGGAGAGGCACTTCCGATACAAGCACACAAACAACTGCCTAGAATTGAAGTTAAAGTCTGATTCATCTTGTAAGAGAACATTGTGTTCAAATAAGGTAGAGGATTCTGATTGAGATCGAATTCAGAAGAACTCATTCTTGATCTGGAAGTTGAATTTGCTGAATTCCTCTTACTTGGAAACAAGGAATTTGAAGTGTTCTTGAGAGGATTTGAAGATGATGATGACGATGAGGAGGAAGTAGAGATGTAATTTGCCGGATTCCTCATCAATTCAGGTAAGAAATGAACTATATGATTATCATCCCATTCCCAACCCAACGTGATTTCATGAGTCTTCTGAATGTCATTCAGAGCGAAGACTCCAAAGATCAATTCAGTCTCCTCCTCCTGCTCTTCTTGCAATCCTTCTTCCACTTCTTGTTCCGATCCTTGATCTAGATCTTCATTCTCGAACTTGTAATGTAGGAAATCTTTGTTCTCAATTCCCAATTTCGAAAAGACCATTGGAGATTGTTCTCTGGACAAAGAGGATCCATTGATTGGAGTTCTGAACCCACTATTCCCATTCCCATTTGATTTGTTCTTCCTCAACAAGATAGGTCTAATGACTGAGTTTGGATGACAAGAACTTCGAATAAACCTACTTTCATTACCAAATCTTCTACCATCGATAACCATCGAGAAAGGCTTGGGTAGGAAATGAACGTGAGGTTTCGGAATCCCAAATTCAGAGAATTGATTCATAGGATCCTTCTTGTAAGTTTCCAGACTTGACAACTCTCCTTTGAATTCAGAGATGAAACTTCCAGAAGAGATTGGATTCTCAGCGAATAAACCATGCATCACAGGCTTCGAAAAGGACCTGGAGGGTCCATTCGAAATGCCAGAGAACGAGGTTGGATTGGCTTGTTGGAAATTGTTCATTGGTAGTGTCATTGATGAGTTCAAAGTCGTCGCTAGATTGCTAGGTGCGGAATTGAAAGCAGAGGTTGAATTCGGATTGAGGTTGGAGAAGATGGAACCAGATGCAATCTCTGAGATCTGCTTGATGTAAGTCTTGGAATTGAATTGAGATAAAGGAGAAGATGATGAGGAGAAAGGACCTTCCTGATTGCTTAATTTGATTTCGATAGGAACACATTCATTCGAAATGAAAGATAAACCGAATTCAGTCCCTTTGACTGTAGGTTTGAAACTTATGTCATTCATTCTATCCTTTTCGTTGAAATCACCCAAGAACTTTGAAGAGTTCCTTCTCGATGTCTTTGGAGCTATCTGAACTGAAATTCTGTGCAGATTCGTACTTGCAGAATTGATGATTGCCTTTGATTGTAGACTACCACCATTTGAATTGGATGCAGAAGTGATTGTAGCTTTCAGAGGTCCTATGCTTTCCTTTTTGAACAAATCCAAAGCATTCTTGATCCTATCCAAGACTTTCCTTTCCACCACGATGTTTTTAGAAATGGGAGTGAATTCTACATTCCAAGATTGAAATTTTTCCATGTTCTCCAAGAAGATCGAGTTGTTCGTCAGATTGGTATTTAGACTGAGAGAAGTTCCCAGAGGATTATCGAGGTTGAAATTCCCAATCGCACTGACTGGCGTGTTGAGATTGGAATTTGCAGAATTGAGGTGATCGAAGGAATCGGTTTTTTCTTCTCTTGGAGTTTGAAGTCGAGAAGTGGTAGTCGAGATTGACAATTCGGAACCGGATTGCTTTCTGGATTGACTTTGCTTCCTTTTCCCTCCTCTACCACCAGAAGAGGTCTGGCTTGCATTAGAGACTTGCTGAGTAGATGAGCTGCTGAAACTTGCATTACTCAAATCCAAAGTTTGACTCATTTTCCTTCTCGAAGTGGTCTTCTCTTCCTTGGTTGAAGCGACAGAAGCTCCATCCCTATTCTTGGAGTTGATACTGGTGCTTGAGGTCTTGGAAGTTAAAGTTTCTCTGGTCTGTAACTCGTTTGAGATGGTTTGACCAGAAACTTCATTGTTCATGAAACCACTGAGATCGGAAGGATCTTGTTGATTCCCTCCAGGTCCAACCTGTTCCTTGGATCTCTCTTCTTCTCTTCTTTTGGTTTGGATCGACTTTGCAAACTCGACATCGACTTCTCTAGGATCACATTGTTCACAGAGGTACTCTTCTGGAACATTGTCTGAAGACATCTTGAAACAAGCGCAATGCTGCCAGACCAGACAACGATCACACTGGATAGTGAAGCCGTCGTCATCATCTATTCCACAGATACATCTGCAAAAGAGTTAGATAAGGACAGAAGTTGAGGAAGAAGGGAGGAAAGTCAGTCGAGGCAAGAGAAGCTTCTTCTTTCCCATCCATTGCCCATCTCCAATCAGAAGAAGGAGCGCAATTCTCCATCGATATCTCAGAAACATAAAATGATGACTCACCTGATGATGCCCCCATCTTCATCTACAGTTCCTTGATCATCATCATCTTCTTCCTCCTCTGCTGCTCCCTGACGAGTAAGAAGGTTGGCATCCGTCTCGAGCTCTGGTTTTGAGACTGATTTGGATCTACTTCTCGTTCTAGAATCATCCTGACTGATGATTGCAGTCGCACTTTGAGCCTGAATGAGGGTATCAGGTTGATTCCCTTGAGGATTGAGGTTCTGGATGGAATTTGAGTTGTCGATTGGATGTTCAATGGGATTGACGGGTCTCTCTATCGGGAAAGATCCTAGAGGAGGTGGTTTGACCATTTGGCACGAATCTTGAGGGATTAGAAATGGAGAAGTAGGGAGGAGAGAAGAGAAAAGGAAGAGAGAGAAGGAAGGAAGGAGAAGAGTGAGATGGCACCAAGTAGAGAATAGAGAATGATGAATGCGAGTCAGAACTCACAATGAATCTCGCTTTCTGTCTACTTGATTCCTTTCTATTGCGCCAAATGATATATGGATTAGAGGAGGGCAAGCGTAGGAGAGGAGTGGCAAGACTAGACAAGAGTATTGAGTAGCGCTTGCTTGCTCGCTTGCTTGCTGGGTATATAACCTGATTACTTCTTTCTTGCTGACGATTTGATGACTTGAATTGACTTCGTTCGATCTAATCTCGAGTCTGAAGTTGGATTGAGAATCGACTGGATTCAAATGGCATTTCGACCATTTGATGGTGTGAGGTTGGAAGGAGAAGAAGCACACAGCCAACTCTTCTTCCTAACTTCTCGCATCACTCGAACTGTAAGACTCTCGTACAAAAGGATGCATTCGCTTTGAAAATTGATTAATTAATTTGAGTAGAGTAGGTATCAAATAATGAAGGATGAGAGAAGAGAGTTGGATAAGGAGAGGCGAGAGTAAATTCTCTCATTTTTGGGTGAGTAGGGAGGATTTAGTCATTAAAGCGGGCAAAGTAGAATTGAGCGAGGTGGAAATAGATAAATTTTTAACAAGAGTGAACGAGGTTGAAGCGTTTCAAAGAAAGAAGAAGGGGGAGAGAGAAAAGAGACTTCTTGAAAATTTCAATTTAAGCGTCATCCTCATCATCATCATCAATGTCTTCGAAATCATCTCCATAAACGTCAGGTTCGTAATCTCCAGTGTAGATTGCCAAAGCGTTTGGGAAGAGTTCGTCAGCGATGGTTTCTCCAATTGAAGCCTGTAAATCGTAAAAGTCAAAAAGAGAGTCGAAAAGGTCAGAAAGATTGGGGACGATTGGACAAAACTAGTAATTAGGATCTCCAACTATCAAATTACTCACGGCCATAGGAGTAGTAGTCTCGAAGAAAGTAGAGAAGAATGAACCAGGCTCGAAATCATCGTCATCTTCTCCACCTTTGGTTGGGTTCAATTTGGTCAAGTTCTTGTCATCAGATTTCCAATCGATCTTGGTTGCTTCATGAGTTGAATGTTCTTCCAAATCGAAATCTGGGAATTCAGGTGCGTCTGCTTTTGGTTTGAAAGTCTTGACCAAGGTAGAGTTTGAGAAGTAAGGGTTTTCTGAAAAAGTGAAAGTGATTGTAACTCCCCTAACTGATTCATCTTCTACGACATTGATGTCGGTAAGATGGTTGAGAGCATCGTGATCGGCATCATCTAGGAATGGAGCAATCGATCCTAGGTTGACCAACTGGGAAAGGAGAAAGAGAGCAGAAGTTAGTTACACTTTTGTTAGTGAAGAAGATCTTCTCTTCGAACGTCTCTGATTGATCCCTCTTGCTCGTGATTATAAACTTACAGTCTGAAGCCAGAAACCTGGAATATCCTTGACAATGGCAGCTCTTTCAGTGTAAAGAGGAGCATGAAGTTTGTTGGCAAGTTTGGCTGTAAAATTTCGTATCGAAAAGAGAGTGAGAACGTGGTGGGAGAAAGACCAAATAGGAGCAATAGAAGAGATGAGAATCGAGGTTTTTAGGTGAATCAAAGAGAAAAGTAAATCAGTCAGAGTCGATCTTCTTGAAGGAAGAGAAGAGCATGAGCAAAGGCAGTCCAAAGGCAGCCGAGGAAAAAAATTTCTTCCAAGTTGCTGATCTGCTTACTACTCACCAACTTCTTGAGCTGCAGCTCCAAACTTCTTTTCGAGAGTTTCGATTTGAGCAGCTGTTTGAAGAAAGTAAGAACAGAAAGGAAGGAATGAAGAGAGTGGAGTGTAAGAGGACGAGTGAAGACGAGAGAAGATTGAAGAAAAAAGTCAACTCGCACGACATTAGGGATGTGATGCAAAAGACTCTTGTCTCTCTTTGTATCTTCTGATCAGCACTTACATTGAGCTTCGTTGAATTCTTTGATCTCTTGGGTAATAGCCATTGTGAAGTGTGATGTTGTGTTTGGTGGAGAAGAATTTCTTCCAGAAAATTTGCAACTAAGCATCTCGCCGAGGCAGGGTCGGCGTTTATGGTTGATTTTGACCCTTCTGATCAGAGAGCAAAGAAATATCTACTGTGTAAATGATGTAATGTATTAAGATAAGAGAAATAAGGGACACTTTCGCGGGGCACATCAAGAGGGAAGAGGAGAGTGTAAAATTAATGGGAAGAGCAACATCCACTGCCACCATGCCTGATTGTGAAGGATGGGCCTGCAGCGGCCAATCTGAAAGTCAAAGATGAAGGATGAATGAGACATCAGCTTAAGAACCAAGAAGACGAGGAGCAGATCCCAGAAAAGTGTTTATCTCGGAAAGTACTCACGCCTCTAGCTCATCCAGATCAGCATCTTCTTCACCCATTCCATCATCATATTCTCCCTTGTAGATCTCAACCGCATTTGGATGTACGTGTTCGATCAACATATCGGCAATGGAAGACTAGTAGATTGGATAGAGACACGAATATGAAAGAGTTAGTAAGATTCTCACGACTTCGACAAACCTCGATCACTACTCACATCCAATCCCAATCCCTTTTCAGCTTGGAAGAAAACGCTAAAGAAAGAACCTGGATCGAAATCGTCTTCAAAGGGTTCTTTACCTTTGGTAGGAAATTTCAGAACCAAATTCTTATCTTCAGAGTACCAATCAATCTTTGTTTTTTCAGATTCAGAATCGTCCATCAAAGAATATTCATTGAATTTCTCTGGTGCACCTGATTTTGGGATGAAAGTCTTGGTCAAAGTCTCGTTTGAAAAGTATTTGTTTGGAGAGAATTTGAAGGAAATGGTTTGGATTCTTAAATCTTCTGAAGAGGTTTCGATGCTAATATCTTTCAGATGGGAAAGTAGTTCCAAGTCTTCGTTGTGTAGATAGACTCCTAAAGCTGGGAAGTTTGCAAACTGAAAAAGGGTGCAGAAGAGAGAGCAAAGTGAGTATGAGAAGATTTTTGGAGAGCTTCTTATTGAAGACTGGGAAAAGAAGAAGATCGAAAACTCACCACCTGGAGCCAGAAATTGTCGATTTCATTCAAGAATTCACTTCTTTCCTTGTAGATCGGAGCATACACCTCATTCTCTTTCCTGGCTGTGTGTTTGAAGAAGAGAAGAGTAAGATAAATTGTCAGAGAAAAAGTGGGAAAAAAGTCATGCGAGAGACATAGGAAAGACTTACTGAGTTGTTCGGCCACTTGGACGAACTTGTTCTCGAGAGATTTAATTTTCTCAGCTAATGAAGGAGACACGAGACGGAAGAAGAGACAACGTCGTAGGAAGGAAAGAGAGAAGTCAGAAGAAAAGGACAAAGTGTCGTGCGACAGTAAGCCTAACATCTCTCATTCCAGGTGATGTCTAATTCTTACTTACCATGAGCCTGATCTAACTCTTTTGGACCTGCTTCAACCATTTTTCAAAAAAGTGAGTGTGTGGAGGGAAGAGAAGGAATGTCGAGCTCCAAATTTTTCCAAGGCGAAGCCAAAATTTTGTAAGAAGCTTTGCCTTCAACCAACAACATCCTTCTCAAGCCATGGTACACATCTCGCCTGAATCAAAGACTCTTAGCGAGGCTCAGCAACAAAAGCTAGAGACTCTGGAAAAGAAATTCCAAAACGCAGCCTTGGAAATCGGTGAGTGGCTCGAGCACTTTCTACTTCAATTACTCTGGATGGCATTGGATGCAAAGGCTTGCAAGGTAAAATGGCTCTCCTCTAGTAACAGCACAATACAGACGCATTCAAATTCATATTGGGTTTATTCTAGATTGCTACTCAGGCTGCCTCTTATTCTGCTTTGTTACTCTGCATCTCATCGTTGCTCTCATTCTTCTTGCTCACCTTCTTCTCCTTCTCCCCTCTACTCACAGCCAAGCTCGATCATAAACTGCATGAACCACTTTACAAAGAAAGGGGTCAAGTTGTCAAAGACGTTCCTCAATTCTGGGCTCAAGTCGTTAGTATAACAAAAGAGCATCCAAACTCCACCTCCCCACGCTCAGAAAGAAATCTTCTCATATCATCCTCTCTCCTTTCTTACAGTTCATCAACCTAGTATCTACCGGAATCTACTTTGATGAAAAGGATCACGATGCCTTGTCTCATCTAACCGATCTATCTCTGAGCAAACCAGCAGATCTAAGAGGCTTAACCATCACCTTCACTTTTTCAGAGAATCCTTACTTCTCAAACTCTACTTTGACAAAGACTTTCACAGCAAAGCCAGATGCTCCTCAATTCCCTGAATTCGAATTGTCAGAAGATACCACTTGTGACAAGACAAAGATCGATTGGAAATCCGATGATAAGAATTTGGCAAAGTTACATCCTACTAAAGGAGATGCAGATGAAGAGGATTTCGAACCTGGTTCATTCTTTTCTAATTTCTTTGAAAGTGAATCCAACACCGTTTCTGTGAGTCTCTAGGATGTGGTCTTCCTTAAGTAGGGGATGAGTCTAACTCTGAGAGATATCGAGGAAGGAAGAGTTGGATCAACTTGACAAGAAGAATCTTCAACAAAGCAGGAAAATTTCGAGAGAGTCGCTTCCCATCTTTAGCAAAGGACTTCTCTCTCTCGTTCTACTAATCTTTCACGTCTCGAAGAGAAGAGAGTGGAGGCTAGTCGTTGATTCTTCTTACGTATACATTCGATCCTACCCAAACTGACCCTTTATCGCTCCTTTTTCTCTCGATCCAATCGCGTTCCGAACTTCAAATTTTTGAATTGAATCATTTCTAGTCTGGAATCGCAAGCACCATTGAAACAGAACTATACCCAAATGCTATTGATATCTACAGTGGAAAACACGCCAATGAATTCGGGTGAGTGAAACGGACTCCGTGCCCTCTCTTTGTTTTCTCTGACTCACATGTTGAATGCAGTTTGGAGACGTCAATGTTCTAATCATCTACCTTCTCTCTCTCTCTCTCTCTCTCCTTCCTCCTTGCTTCTTATTCCCGTCCTGCATTTTATCTTACTCTCCAACATTTTCTTCCCTTGGCGAAAATCAGTGGCTTCGGAGACTTCGACGAAGACGACGAAGAAGATGAAGACGATGAAGATGACGCAGAGGAAGAAATCGATTTGGAAAATGAAGAACCAGCAAAGAAGAAGAAGAAGACTCAATAAATGAATTGGCTTCCTTCACCTTTTCGTCTTGCCTCTTTTCGCTTCTTTTTACAGCTTCTTCCAAATTTCTTTCCTCCATAACGACCCTAGATCTCTCTTATTTTTATGACCCTCCAAAAAAAGCCTCAACAGACTAAGAAAGGAATGATAGCTTTCTCTGATGGAGCTTCCTTTCGACCCTCTAGCCTGTTCTCTCTTGCTCCTGTCTCCTGCTACTGTATTGTCTTTTTTTTTCAGTTCTGAATTGTCCTTGCTCTTGCTTTCTCCTCTCGCTATTTGTGAAGATCTGCAAAGTGACTCCCGACTGTTGACCCCTTGCGCCTACTATCTGAAACAGCGACGAAGGCGGCGTTCAAGGATTCTGAGGTTTAAGAAGTGACTTTCGAGATGCGGAAATGATAGTTCCATTCTTCTGACTTACTAGATTCAATTTTCGAGAAAGAGAATAGAGAGCGAAATAGTGAGTGTTGAAGCAAGGGGAGAAACAAGACTGATCAGCGAGAGTCGAAGGAAGAGAGCTTTGTCCCTCAACCTTAACTTTGTCTTCCATGGCCTCCTTGTCTCGCTCAGTAAACGCGAAGCACTGCCAATCTTGCCAAAAAGCTGCCAAATCCTTGCCACTTTCTGCCAAAAATTTGCCTCGGATTGGCAGCTCTTTGGCAGCTTTTCGGCAAGATTGGCAGAAGAATGGCAAGAAAATCTGCCTGGCTAAAAAGAGGCGGCCAAAAAGCTGCCAGAAACTTGCCAAAACGCTGCCAAAAGTTGCCAAAAAGCTGCCGCAAAGATTTGCCAAAAAGTTGCCAAAATACTGCCAATCTGATGCCAATCGCAAAGTCAAAATGAAGCCAACAAGAGATCTATTACTAAGATGATATCTAAATACACAAGAGTGAAGAAGAAGCGAGGATGCAAGTGGGAGTGAAATATGATGGTGATGATGCAAGGGAATGGTAGAGAATAGTAGAAAGGAAACAACTTGAGGAGATATTGGGAAGATGTTGAAGAGGAAGCGAATCTGTGAAGTGGAAAAGGAAGTGAAGACAAGGATGAAGGCATTTAGTCAGCTCTGAGCTCTCTTTTGGGAGACAGAATGGAAGCCACAGATGAGATTTACCTTTGTTTGAGTTCGAAATCTGCTCTTTGATAAGTAGAAGAGGGGGGGTAAGAAAGAAAAGAAGTAACGCAAGAAGTTGAAGTCAGCGAACACGAATCTGATGGGTAATCTCAAGAGTCAAAGCACTTCTCCTGCTTACCTTTTGAATTTGCACAAGAACCTACAGATGCTATACGGAGTCTGACTAAGAGGGAAATAGGAATGATCGGAAGGGATTGAGATGAATCAGCTACTGCTTCTCGAAGTTCTCTTGCCCCAACCGAAGACCCACTCAATCGCGATTTCCATTTGTCACCCTCTCCTCTTCATTTTGAACCCATGATTCGAGTGACACTATCAAATCCAATTCAGCAGGATTTAGACCTTGAACACTTTGCCTAATTCAGCTCTATCCGAGATCTGCTCTTCTTCCATTCGCCATCCCAGCTCCACCAAGTCTCATTCTCCGAGACGCAAAGCACTCACATATTGTTCAAAGATCGAAAAATCGAAGAATAACTGTCATAGAGTGAAAGGAGAAGATATAGAGATGAGTCAGTATCTGTGAGGCTGAGAATCTACTCTGCGACTCACCTTGATCCGAAGGTAGGACAAGATCGAAATTCGCGGCTGCGATGATTGAAGAGATCGAGGAACGAGTCAAACAAGAGAGTCAGTGTTAGATAATCACTTAGAGATAGAAGAAGATGATGGATGTGTTGAGAGATGCGAATGGTTGAAGAAGAAGAAAGTCCAGAGAACATTAAGTCCTTATAAGCGAAGAAAAAGGGGCCCATGCTCACGACACTCTCAACGACAACGTCATCAATAACAGATTAATGTATTCAAAAGCTTCGTTTCATAACATAGCATTGTCTCGAGTAAGATAGAGAGTAAGAAAGAGAGTCGAGGGTTTGCTTTAATATCATCTAAAGGCTTGATATTAACTTCGCTCTCTCAATTCTCATCTTGAAGTGCTCTCGTTCATTTAATTTCGACAAAACCCTCAGAATAATGATATAAAGTAGATATGAAAAGATTGAGGAAGAATGTTGCAAGACGTAGAAGAAGAGAGTCGAAAGATCTTCGAGTCAAGGCAAAAAAAAGTTATCACTACCAAAGAGAAAAAGAAGAAACCTCAGAGAATCGAGAAGGGAATTTGAGATCGTGTAAGTTGTGCGCAAATCCTACGCGCTAAAACTTTACCTCAAAAGAGAGGCATCTCTTTGGCAATTCGAGAGGCAGCGGAATGGCAGCTTTGGCAGATTTGGCAAGTTTTTGGCAAGATTGGCAGCGCTTCGCTTTTCCTGAGAATTGTCTCTCTACCTTGACCGCAATCTGCTGCAAACCAAACCAGTTTAAGAGAAGCATCCAAAAATCTCATTCATCCATCTCATCAAGAGCAGAAGTAGGAGGAGTAGAGAGGAAGTAGGAGGCAGCAGCAACTCTAATCTCTAATCTGTCATCCTCCAATCTCGATTCTGCTTCTACTTCTCTTCCTCAACTTCCCTTCCATTCAATCCTACATCCTTTATTTCTACTGTAGCATCAAGTTGTCACAAGTCCCAGTCTCGAGTCGCTGTCGAGCGAGGCAATGATGCCAACAACGACCTCAAGCTCCTCCTTTCCATCTTCATCAACAGCAAATACGACGCAATCCAATGTGCATCTCAACCTAGGATTCACAAAGCCTGCTCTACAGGTAACGTCGATCAAGTTCAATGGGCTCTCTCCAATGGTCAACCTACAAATTCAATCCTTCTGGGCTTCTTTCCAATCCATGCTGTAGCTTCTGGTGGCTCATTGGCTTGTCTGAATCTGCTACTGGAGAATGGGGCAGATGTGAATGCTATCAGTTCATCCAATTCATCAACTGCTTTGCACTTCGCAGCTGCAAACGGTCACGATGAAATCGTAAAGCGTTTATTAGCAGAGGGAGCAGACGCTGGAATTCGAGATAAAGAAGGTTTAACCTGTGAATTCCTAGCTCTCACTAATGGTCATTTTGGAATAGTAGGTCTTTTGAGAAATTGGAATGGAAATGATGAGAGTAACAAGTTGGGATTAGGAGAGGAATCGAGTAGCAAATCCAATGGTCAAGAATTGGGAAATGATAACTATCAGCAACACTCCATCCACAACAGTTCAGCAACTCTCTCGCCTCCCACTAGTACCAACAGCTCAACTGGTTTCAATTTCAATAGCAATAGACCAAGAGGAGATACTTTGGAATCCAATTCAACCTCATCTTCTTCCAACCTTCCAAATCTCACTTCTCCTAGCACTTCTTCTTTAAAACCTCAGAGGTCTTTCGAACATCTGACTTCGGCTGCAACTGGAGTCAAGAACTCTTTATTGAACAGAAGGAATGTTTCGTTAGGCAAGGTCAACTCCAATCCGAATCTAAAGAGTAGTAACAATGAAGTACCGCCTCCTTTGCCATCCAGTAATCATAGTGGAACTTCTTCACCCAGGAATCCGATTTTCCCTTTTAACTCCTCAGCTTCAAACCTGGTCGCAAATGGTAGTGGTGTTGGGAGGAACGGTTCGATCTCAAATTCAAATTCTCCGATGTTTTCAGAAGACAACAGCAAGGACGAGTCGAATTTCTCTACCAACCAGACGACTGAGAAGGTCAGAGAAGCTAGGAGAAGACCTTCGTTACCTTCGATTTTGGAAAAAGCTGCTCATCCAGCTCAGAATCTGAGGAATGCCTTGGCTGAAAGAGGGGTCATCGTCAATTCTTCAACAACAGCGGGTTCCAACTCTTCAAGCTCTACTACTCCGAATTCAACCACAGACTCTTTCCCTACGAATCCCAACAATTCAACAAGTGGAGAGATCTACAGCAGTCCTCTCAACAAGTTTACAAATCTACCCTCATCTTCGAATCAACATCAACAACCGATAAATTCGAGTGACAATCAAGGCTATTACAACTCGGAGATGATTGAGGAGTTAAACAACAACCTGGATCATTTACCAATGCCTTTCTCTTATCAATCAAATGTTTCTTCAACTGATCAGAATGTTATTCCAGCAGCAAGTCCTAACTCTTTGGTAGCTATCAGGTTGACTGGGAAAAGAAGTATCGGGAACATCTTGAGAAAGGCTACCAGTGGCAGTAATAATAACAGCAATTCTAATCCAGAATCTTCATCGTCATCTTCTGGAGGGATCATCAATCTCGCAAGTTTCAGTCCTCAAAGACCTCATAAGGTTTTGAGTCCAAACGGAAGTAGGACAAGCCAAGATTCAAGCTTCGAGAATATCTCGAATAACAACGGTGGTTTCGGTAACTTTCATAATGGAAGTAGTAACAATAGGTTGAATTCGACCAAGTCTCTCAACCATGGTACACAAAGTTTGGATATTGAAAGATATTCACAAAGTAGCAAAGACAATCAAAGTTTATCGAACAAATCTTTTGGTTCATCAAGTCAACAACAGCATCCTTATAGCCCAACTTCAACCACTTTTCTACCTCAAGCAAACTCAATCATGAACGAACAGGATGAACTGGATTTCCTAAATGGTAGAAGGAAGAGTTCCAGAAACAAATCTTCTCTGAGATTGAACAAGGATGAAGAAAAGAATTCGATCAAGACTCAACGATTCAATGGTCTTTGGGCAAGAGGTCACATCTTACCTCCAAGTTCAGTTTCCGTCAACAATAGTTCGAATTTAAATTCTCCAATTTCTCCTGATTTCCCTCCTTCTCCTATCAATGCTACTTCTTCGGCGATGGCTTACTCGACTACAATCTCAAGCACAAGTGGCAGTGGTCAGAGTGAATCTCTGAAAGGCAGAGAGAAGGAAAAGAATGATTCAAACACTTCTTTATCCCTCAATGAGAAGACTTCGATTGGGAATATGAGCATTGGATCGAGATCTATCGCTGAATCGAATACTTCTTCTTCTTTCAGACCAAGGAAGAATTCTACTCTTTCTGCATCTTCGAAAGCTGAGGATTCTATTTCACAACAACAGCAACAGAGTTCAAATTCAACTCAGCCTTCAATATCACCAATCATCAATCGAAGAAGAACTCAGAGCTCTGCAAGCATTACCAACTTCAATAGGAGATTCCCTTATGCCGAGAATCAACCTCTACCCAAAAGTCCGAATAGTAAGACTGGATTCTATCCGGCTTCAAGGAATACGAGTAATCAGGAAGCGGTGGGAGGACAAGGAGACGAATTGGAGTTCCTGGGGGAAGAAGATAGAAATCAGAATTCTTTCGGGATCAAGAATAGAAACCGAACCAATTCAGATGGATTGGGTAGAGGTAGAATCAATCAAGTCGAATCGAATAACCTCAATCAATTCACGAGTTTAATCCCTCCCAAATCGATGAGAATGGAGAGTTTCCACTCCTTTACTTCTTCCAACAATCTATCCAATTCGAGTAATGAACTGATAGAAGGAAGTTCAAATCCAAATCCAAATTCAAATCCAACTCACTCTCATCCCCATCATAACAATTCTTCTAGATCCAATCTTTCAGCTTCATCTTCTCCACATCTCTCTCCAAGGTCGATACCAGCTCAGACATTCGAAGAGAAGGAATCTTTAGATGATGAAGGTGGAAAAGATGCAAGGCTTAACTTTGGTTTGTCAGGGATGACAAGTCAAACTGATTGGAATTACAATAACAATAATAGTTCTTCGATCAGGATCAAGAAGAGAGATAGATCAAATTCAAGACATAGCATTGCTTCTAAACCTTCGACTTCTTCTTTGAGATCTGAGAACTTCAATCAGGCTTATTCCACTAGTGGTTCTCCGAACCGAAAATATAGCACCATTGGATTTTCGAATAACCTTCATAATCAAGTCAACCATCTATCAGCTGCTGAACAAGCTCAAGCGATCTTCAAGAAGGCTTCGGAAGCCGCTGCTGTTTCTTCTAACGATGGAAGTAATGCAATCAACAATGGCAGTGGTGGAATTACTGATTTGTTAGCTGCTTTTGGTGAAACTCTGGCTAATGAAAGGAGAAAGAATAGAAGTAGGGTTTCTTCTATCAGTGGTCAAAGTAATGCAAGTAATGCGGATCTTGCATCTAGGAATTTGACTACTAGTAATCCCAATCAACAACTACCACATACCGGATTCAAGAACAAAGGATCGTTCAGTGGAACGCCAGAACAAAGGATCGTTCAGTGGAACGCCTTCTCCTAGGTTTAATTCTGTGAATAGCATTGAAGAGGTCGATGGCTCATCGGAGAGAATTGGATTTGGCTCCAGAAGACCTAGTGTGGGAAGTAGGTCTGGTAAACAACCTCCAAGTCCTTTGTTGAGAGAGCTGTTTCTTGGTGAGTAACTTGTGTTGTGGAGAGATTGGGAGAAAGGGAAATAGGAGAAGCTATGTTGACTGGTCTGTAGAAGTCTTTTGCTGACCATCTTCCATCTTCACTCTTATTATCTACTCTTCACAGATGCCAATGCAACATCATCTCATTCAATACCCTCAGCTCATCCTTCAGAGATCATCCGATCTTCTTCTGCCACTGGCATGAATCAACCTTTGTCTCCTTCTCGTTCGAATCCAAATTGGCCGCCACCTGCTTCTCCAGCCAGCATTAGATCCTCAAACATCACCAGGGCTTCAGCTAGTGGAATCATACCTCCTCCAAACATCAGGTCAAATACTCTTCCAGTCTTGACTGGTGCCAGAAATAGTGAAGATCTGCTAAGAGTCGGTAGATATCAAAACTACAACAATTCTAGAGAGAATCCGGTTACTCCGGTTATGAATCAATCTTCTGGTTTCAATTACAACACCAACAGAAGTGGTTTCAATACTCCAGAAGAGAACAAGAAGAATTCTCCTTCGCCTTCTAAACATTCAGGTCATAAACATTCTCCTTCAATGCCGACCGAACTGTCTTCTCTTAGAAATCAATCTTCTCCGGGAATCTCTACTAGACCTTCTCAAGTAAATGCAGGTGATATTCCTAGGCAATTGGATTTCGGAAACTCCTTAGGAGGGATCGATCTGGCTCCTTCTACTACAAACTCTTCCAGTTCGAATCTAGATCTCAATTCCAGTTTTGATTCTAGAGTAGCAGGTTTAGGCTTCAAAGATTTCTCTTCTACTTCTAACAAAGACTTCTATAATATCCCTCCAGAAAAGGAAAAGGTCAGTCTGGATTTGAGTAGCAACCAAACCCCAAATCCCAAAAGTAAGAGAAATCTGGTTCGAAACTTCTGGAGTGGGCATCAAGGGCGAGAAAAGAGACGAAAACAAATGAAGATCCTTCAACATCCTTTCAAAGTCTCTCATTATTTAAATAAATCAACAGCATCAATAGACCTTCCTTTGTCTTTAGACTTTCTCAATTCTCGCAACCGTCTTCTTATCCCAAAGTTTTTCTCTCCGTCTCCCATGTTTTCTTTTTCTCTCGATCCGGTTTCAGTGTTCACCTTTCCATTTTCTTCTTTGATACCCACTTCAAACGTCCATGTCGCTTTCTTTTTATTGTGTTTCATGCCAAATCACGTCTCATTCTCCACGCTTGCAACTTCTTCCATTCAATTCTCCTGTTCACTCTTTCTTGTGGCTTACTTTGTTCCTTTACGGTGTCCATTGATATATCTGTTTTTTCATCCAAACTTCAACTCAATCTTCATTTTCACGAATCGATCTATGGAAGCGAACGAACTTGCCGGTGTTCGTATCGTGAAGAGCAAATGGAGTAAAAGGGCGATGAGATTCTGAAATTGAACGGTGAATAAACATGACGAAGACTTGGAACAGCGAGAGATAAATGAGCAAGAACGAGACGAACACGCGAGAACAAAGAGAGAGAGAGAGTCCGTTGAATCTACAAAGAAAGGGAAAGGCCTTAATCAAACTTCATCTTCACAACACCACCATTTGAAAGAGCTTTCGAATAACCTCCGTTAGGCAACCATCCATCTTCTTCCTTTCCAACTTTAGTAGAGCTAGGATCCCAGCCAATGGTACCTTTGATGACTTTCTTTCCAGCTCCATTTCCATCTCTATCACCATCTTCATCAATTTCGAATTTCCTCTTTCTACCATCATCAACATCATTCATCGATGTCGGTTTCTCAACTTTACTACCTTTCCAACCATCAATTTCCCAATTCCCTTCAAATTCCTTATGATGTCTAACAGAAACCGTTCCAGCAGCTTTTGCAACCACGTTTGATTTCAAACTGACTCCTTTTTGATGTTTTGAATAGACTAAATCCACTTCACCATTATCTGAAGAAACATCAACATCTACCCAAAATCGATGATCAGGACCAGAATTGATAATGAACCTTTTATCTGGTTCTTGAATTTCAACATTGGCTTGAATATTTCCATTAGAACTATGCATTTTCAAAGTGAAATTGGCTTTAAAGATTCCTAATTCATCTTCTTTTAAAGCTTTATGATTATAAACACTTCCAATTCTACCATTTTTACAATCCACTATAATCTTTGCACCTCCAATCTTTGTATTTTTACCAGATAAAATGTCTCCATTCTTAGTCTTTAATTCTACATCGGTTCTAGCTTCCAATGAAACTTGATCTTCTAATAAAACATTACCATTGTAAGTAGATAATCGAATAGCTGGACCCCATAAAGATGGACTTTTCCAGGATCTTGACATCACCATTGGAAGAAGATAATTTGATGTGAGAAATCGATCGGATCGATGAACTCGTGATTGAACCGGTTTGAGTTTCCACTCTGAATCTTCCGAAATGTGGGGCAGGAGGTGAAGAAGATTGAGCGCGAGTTATGAGATTGGTTGAGTTGTTGGAAGTCGAGGGATCTTCGAAAGATCGACTCGTGAGTTGAGAATAGGTTTTGGTGAAAGAATGAACCTCCATCGAAGCGACTTCAGTCCTGGAAAGGAGGGGGGGGGGGGGGGGGGGATGAAAGATCAAAAAGGGAACCTGAAATTTAGTGAATTCTAGTTTGGCGCACAAAGAAGTTGATTTGGTGAGGTCAAATCTAGAGTCTTGAGTAAGAAAGATAGATACTCACTTGAGGGCTGGAACTGCAGCACCTGGAGGAATTCGAATCGTCACATCAAAGGATAGTGGTTGATCATCTTTTGCCCTGAAAGAAAAAGGGGGTGGAAGTGGCCAAGTCTATAGAAGGAGAAGAAGTGAGGATGTGAACCAAAGGTGAGCTTGTTTGATTCGTTCATGAAAAACTTTCTCTCCTCGTCTCCCTTTAATCTTTACTCACGTAAATCCCGACTCCTTCATCCCAGAGGTTAGCTCCCATACTAGTCACAGTAGTACTATCCAACAAGAATTGAGCATCTCTATCATATTTAGCCTCTATATCAATCTTGATTTTCGTATGAGAATGTCCATGATGAGATCTCTCCCTCAAATTCTGATTCTGATCATGATTTGGTTTCTCCTCTTTAGGTAAACTTTCATCCACAACTATATAAACCGTTTCCACCTATTTTACCTCTATCTTTTGCATGAACTCTTTCAGGATCTGCATAAAAGAGAGACAGCTTCGGTTCCTTCGAATGAAGCTGGAACTCTTAAATCGAAAGACGTCTTGGATGAACATGTGACTCTTCTTGGAGGACCCCAGAGTCTTTTCAATGGATTGAGATTTGAAAGAGATGATTTGTAAGAGAGGTTTCTGGAATAGACTCTGTGAGTTCTACAGGATTGGAATTCCCATTTGGCTGGGGAAACTATGTGACCATCTCCTGAGACTGGAGGTGGTGGAGATGCCTGTGAGATGAAAGGTAAAGAGAAGAGATGAGTATGTTTGAGCTTTGATCAGGGAGGATCATCTGAGAATGATCAAGTCGGTGACTTTTCTAGAGATAAGAGCTCTCGGAGAGTATCAAGAGTCAAGGTCTAAGCTACATCTCTTTATGACTTGTTCTTCCTCTAGGAGAAGCTATTTCAGATCTGGAATGTTCATGTCTAATGATAATCATGACTGTATTTCACCACTCACTGAAAGATCCTCTCCCCAAACGCTCTTTCCAGGTTGTTCCCTTCCACCTTTTCCATCATTCATCTCGAATGAGGGACCAGCGACGATGACCAAGACCCAAAGAAAGAACAAGAAGATTCCGACCTGAACCATTCTATTCTCTGGCCAACAACCTATTCGATAACAAGTGGATCTAGTCTTGTTCCAAATGGTAAAAGGAGTTGGTAATCTTTGAAAGAACTCTTTGGATCTGTTTTGGAAATGTCTGAGATGTTCGTTTAGTTCTGGATGTCTGTTTAGGAAAGTGTTTGGTCTGATCGCATCTTGATAAGTTGGTGGTAAAGGTGGATATTTATGTCGAGATGATGAGGATTGATGTTGCTGTGATTGAGATTGTTCTTGATCCAAATCAAAGATGGTTGTCTCTTCATCGATTGCGAATCTTGGGTCTGTTTCTTCTGATTGTCCGAGTAGTGGAGCTGAATCTGCTGCATCTCGATCTCGATCTCGATTGGATGACATTGTGTGAGATAGAGGGGATGGCTGATGATAGCGATAGCGAAGATGGAATATGGAAGGAGTCTTTCTCTTATTATCGTTTCTCTCCTCCCCAGGCACCCCACTATCTTCGTTCTCACTTCAAGATGAATGGTGAAAAGGGACAAGTTTCAGCGTCACCACCTCCTCGACAATCTGGACGCAAGAGACAGAAGACATCGAATCAGGATGAGCCAGCTCTTGTTCATCGCTCCAACACAAAGTCGAGATCTGCTTCCAACGACCAATCAAGATCAGCTTCTCCTTTTGTAAAGAAACAGAATCAATCCATCGCTTTCACAAACGACACTGAAATCCAACAACAAGCAGAAGAAGGGGATGAAGATTCAGACGCAACTGCAGATCAAGTCACAACCTTGATTCAAACTGATGACAATCATTCGTCAAACAATTCTAATTCTACTTCTAATCCTAATCCTAGATATGGTACCAGATCTAATAAAGGTTCAAATCCACCAACTCCGACTGTAAAGAATCATCTACTGAATCAAAGAGTCAGTCAGAGTCCAACTAGAAGTAATAGTCCAAGAGATAGATCTAATCAAAAGGGAAATACTCCCAAAATGTCTAGAGCAGGTCATAGCTTCACTTTGGAAATCGACGAAAGAGAATCGCCAAGAAAGAAGAGTGGAGGTAAAGGGAAAGGAAAGGAGAAGGAGAAAGAGAAAGGGACAGAAAAAGAATCAAATGGAGAAGACGCGGTGGTTCGAGGGAATGGAAATGGGATGCAAGAGGAGCAACAACTGGTTGATAAAGAGCATCGGGATGGAGAAGAGAGGGAGAAACCGGAAACTGATCAAGAGAGAAAGGAGAGGGAAATGGAGGAGAATCTACTTCAGAGCTGGAAGGAGGAATTCTTCGAAAGTGAGTCGTTCTTTCATCTAGGTGGAGCCCTATCTTGATCTGTGGACTTTCGCAAGGAAAGAAAGAGGCTTTTGTTTCTACTTGTGAAATGGAAATGTGGGGGAGTAGATATCTCGAGTGGCGATTCAAGAGATCCCTTCTCTAATCGTTTGAATCTTCTCCCTTTGATTTTACTCCACTGACTCGCTCCTCTTCCCCCACCCCCTTTTTTTTGACAGTCGTTGAGCAACTGCCTTTGGAACTTCATAGATCTTTCGCTCTCATGAGGGAATTGGAACAACAGATGCATGGTCAGTCTTTCACTCGAGAGGATGTCAAGATGATAGAAGTCGATTGATTTCGCGATATCATTCTGATTACCCAGTAAATCGGAGAAATATCTTCAAATTTCACGCATCTCTGATCCTCTCTTCATATCAAATCTCCTCTCTACAGGTCGATTGAAAGCAATTTCAGATTCT
Source organism: Hemileia vastatrix (assembly GCA_030280995.1). NCBI lineage: Eukaryota > Fungi > Basidiomycota > Pucciniomycetes > Pucciniales > Zaghouaniaceae > Hemileia > Hemileia vastatrix. The sequence goes on along the minus strand of JASXTE010000295.1, from coordinate 19,542 downwards.
TCTAAATCCTATCGAGAAGCTAGAGGATTCTTGAATCCTGAACCAAATCAAGCTGAAACCGAAACAAGTCAACCTGAAGCATCGACCTCAAACTCAACTTTACAGATCCCCGAAACTTCTCAACCAGACTCTCAAGAAGTCATCACGTCTTCCAATCCACCTTCTTCATCTTCATCCTTTCAAACTGCAGAATCATCAAGTCAAATCAACAATCCCCAAGTTCCCTCAACTTCAACCCCTTCATTCAAACCATCTCAATCCTATTCAATTCGTAGATCAATTCTAAAACAAATAGCAGAATCCTCAAATGAAGCGATTCGATCAGCAGAAGAAAAAGTAGGTTTAGCAGCAACTGCCTATGATTGGGTAGATAGACATATCAGAAGATTAGATTCTGATCTTTTGAAATCTGAGAATTCTTTGACTATGGGTTTGAGACCTGGAACTAATGAATCTAATAATGCTTCCAATTCAAATGGTTTGGGAAAATCTTCTAATGGAGATTTGGAGATGAGAAATGGAAATCTAGAGGGTTTAATGAATGATGCTGATGGTGAAGGAGGAGGAGGAGGAGAGAATAAAAAGAAAAGGAAAAGACCTATTCCAAAGAATAAAAATAGAGGATCTTTCGGTAATGATGATAGAGATGATTTATCGATTTTACCGGATATGCCTATTGATCCTAATGAACCTAGGTATTGTTATTGTGATCAAGTCTCTTTTGGTGATGTGAGTATACAGAACAGATTACTTTTTCTGTTTGGACTTCGAACCCTTACAAAAAAGCTAGCTCTTCTCTGGAGATTTTTCGAGGAATCTTGCCTGACTTGCTTCTCTTCTCCTTTACCTTTTCTTCTCTGCCTCTTCAGATGGTGGCTTGTGAAAACGACGACTGTCCAAGAGAATGGGTGAGTTTCTCGAGAAAAAGTTTCTTCCAGAGACCCGAGAGTGAATGCTCTTTTCTCTCGAAAGAAGATCTGCGAGATCCGAAATATTTCTGTCCCTTCTCTTTCTTTTGGAAAGCATTTGACTAAATCTTTTTTTTCCTTCTTCTGCTATTCTTTCCATCTCTACTTTGACCAGTTCCATTATCACTGCGTAGATTTGGCATCTCAACCCAAAGGGAAATGGTGGTGTCAATTTTGTGCTCCTAAAGGTTGGAGGGGTGTTGGAACTGCTATTCCACCAGGAGCTCCTTATGTTCCAGCAAGATGATGTCGATCCAAAGGAAATCACAATCGTAATTTTTGATTGGACTTTTCGGGTCTCCGTCTGATTCTCAGAAGCTGATGGCCGCGATGACGAGAGCTCAGAAAGAGGGGCTCAGTAGAAACAACGGGCTTCCACGTGCCTCGATATGGGCTTCTTCTGAATTTGAGTTAAAGTTCACCCTTGTTTCAAAGTTAAGCAGAGTAGATAGACAGCTTTTATATTGTTTGCATTGTTCCAAAGGGTTGGTCCGGCACAGTCAAAGGACAGACAGCTCAGCTTCTCGTCCGTTGAAGCGCGATGTCAACACTGCCACTCCTTGAGAGATCTCAGAAAGCAATTTGAATATGACTCGTCTAGAAAAGGTATATAAGGAGCATAGGTTATCCTATGTTTGCTTCAGAACCCATCATCAACTCCCTCTTCTTCACTTTGCCACCTCGTTCGAACGATGAGATTCTCTACTCTCCCAATCTTGGTCTCCGCTCTCTGCTTCTTCTTCTCTTTACCAACTTTCTCTCTTGCTATCAAACGTCAAGCTCCAAACACTGTCGGTTCACGTAACGATGCGGCCACTGCAAGTTTCAATACCACTTTCTATCTTTTGCCAATCCCCAAAGCAACCGCTTTGGATCTACTACCTAAAGATCTTTCTGGAAAGCCACGTTACAGTTTGACCGCTCCAACTGGTCTACCATCTGGATTCATAGATCCTGTCAACCAACACTTGCTCTTTATCAACTTTGGTTATGAGTTTGACATTAAGCAAGGTTCAGTCGGATTGGGCACGGTGACTCTGGACCAATTGAGCGTGAGTAATTGAGTATCGTACTTCATCGGAATCCAGATCTGATACTTATTTATTTCACGTAGTTTAAGCTAAGATTCTCTACCACTTTGACTTTTCGCAGGTGGCAAATGTTTACGTCCCCTTTGTCGATTTGCTAGGGTCAGGAAAGCCGTTTTTGTACAACACTGTCTCTTTCGTAGACTTCCTTCTCTCTTCTATAGTCGGAACTCTGGCAACTCGAACTAACACCCAGAAAGCTCAATTCGATCCACCTCACGCAGCCTATAAATTGGTTGGAGATAGTGATTTCTCCTTCACCATCACGCAAGGTGTCGATGTCAGTAGAATCGGTGTCGAGAACACTGTTTTCCAAACAGTCTTCCATAACTTGAGTACTCCTTATATCAGTGCAGATACTTTCAAGTCCATTGGTGAGTATCAATAGTTGTCATCTTGGGTTTGCCACAGTACACTCATTCTTTTCTGTTTTCCCGTCTCTTGCTGTTCTTCGCAGCCGCTCAACCGTATTTGAAAACCTCCGGAAGCCCAGCTTCTGGTTGTGATCGAGTCACGTTCCTTTACAATGAGACCTTCGCCGATCCCTTCTTCACTTCCGGTTCAGCTTCTGGTGAGTCGTGAATCGTTGCGAGTGGTCGCGCGCAAGCTCAGAGAAATTCTGACCTCCTTCCTTTCTTCTTTCTCTCGCCACTGTGAAGTTTCTTCTCCAATCCTTCCTTCAACTACAACCTATCCTACTGTCTACGGTTACTCAGTCGGAGCGTGAGTGTAGTGATGCAGACTTCTCATTCTCATAGACTGTCTCTTGGAGACGACTCGCTGGTTCGAAAGTTATAACTTTTCTGACGTCTTGTGCTTGCTGTCCGTCCCTCTCTCTCAGCGAATGGATCTCTCCACTAGATTTCGGTAAGCCTTGTAGCTCTTTCGTTTAAGGTTTCAAACATTTTACTGCTCCGTATTCTCTTTCTACTTTTTGCTCTTCATCCTCGCCCTTGTCGACATTCGTGCTTTTCCCCTTTGCTCGTTTCTCTGCTGTAAATTGACACCTTTCTGATATCGTATATTTCTCTCGAGACAAAGATTGAGAGGACTGCGATCTCGTATGCGTTCAAAAAGTACATTAGATGAGTAAAAAAACGATGATACAGTAGGCTATTGAGTGAAGAGCAGTCAAGGCTGACATTTGGACAAACTAGAACAAAGGTCTGAGAAACAAAAGAAAAGAAGTAACCATACAGAAATAAGCATCGTTTGGGTGAATGCGAAGATTCGGGATTGTCGTCATTTCGTTTCCCCGCTCTCGTCTATCTTTTTCCAAACTTCGAAGTAAAACCCCTTTGGAGATGTTCAACCATCTTGACTAGCTTCTTCATCGTTTCTCTTTTCCCCTTTCCCATTCTCCTCCTGATAATCATAACCACCACCACCACCTCTACCTTCATTCCTACCAATAGAACTCATAGGAGATTTGAGATTCTGATTCTTGATGGCTTTCGCAGTCGAAGCTCTAGCAGCTTTCAAACTACCAGTTCTATTATGATGACCTGGATGATTGAAACTTGGTGAAATGTTATGATTCAATCTATCAGGTAAAGGACTTGTAGCATTGACGAAGCTTGAGGAATTCATTTGAGAATTTCGATGATTCGAACCTGCTGAATGAGGTCTTGAAGGTGGACCTTGACCACCACCACCAAAGTTTCTATTGTTGTTTGAATAATGATGCTGCTGTTGATTGCTATAATCTCCTCTACCCAAAGCAGGAGACATAGCATCTTCGCTTTCGTCATCTGATTCCTGTAATTGAGTCAATCCGACTTGTTCTTCATTTTCATAAGCATTGAATAGAACGCTCGATGAATTGGAATCTCTTCTACTGTTTCTTCTTCCGTGACTTCCCATGTTGTGTCGATTGATTCCAGACATCGATAAACCTCTTCCATGTCCACCGCCATTCAATAGAGACTCTTGAGAGAAGCTCAATCTTCCAGTGTTTGCAACTCCTTCTCCAGTCATCAATGACATTCTCGGTTGTTGTGTCACTGGATCTACTAATCGGTTGAGATTCAATAGATAAACTCCAGTGAAGATGACAACGAATCCACCTAATAATGTTACTGCTGGTCCTGCTCCTTCAGTGTTGAAACCTGAGAAAAGTAAGAAGGAAGCTACTATCGTCGCTGTCGTGAACATGACGAAATAGATCGGATTGACACTGTAGGGCGAGATAGCGGTTGAAAGAAAAAGGATCAGTCTTTCATTCAGTTGAGCTCTTCTTCTTGAAGTTCTCTAACCTCGTCTCCGATCCAAATGGTTTTCAACTTACACATTGGTACTGAATTGATCCAAAGCCTTATTGAAGTAATTCATTTGAACCAAAATGCAAACCACAACGACGATAGCAAAGCAATAAGTAGAAGGATGAGTGAATTGATTATTGCCATCAAAAGTCAATTTCAAAGCAACACCGAAACCTTTAACCGACATTACTGAAATACTTCCGACTAGAGAACAGATTGAAATGTAAACCAATGGTGTCCTTTTACCCCAAACTGGTGAGACTTTATAAATTGCAAAGATTGCAAAGACGAAAACGAATAGACAATAGGATAGGAAAGCTGGTTGAATTGCATAGTTTAGGATTTCATCAACTGTTTGGATTTCTTTGTCTTCTGGTGCATTTAATACGATGATGACTGTCCCTACTAAACAGAGGGTACAACCTATTCTACCTAATCTTCCTAATTCTTCTTTGAGAACGAAGGAGGCTAAAACTGCTCCTATTAGAACTGAAAGTGCTCCGAGAGGTGTTACCAAGATCGGCGGTGCAAATGTATAAGCAGCGAAGTTTGCGACTGCAGGGAATGAAAGATTGAAAGAATGAGGAAAGAAAGTCAGGATTCTGCTCGTTGAGTCGAAAAGTCACGCCTCGATTGAAGAAAAGGGAAAGTTAGGTTTGGATCTTACCTTCTCCCACGATCACTGTTGACAAAGAGAAAGCGCGGAAAGATGAATATCTCATTGATCAGTATCTATGTTGTATAGCTATGCTGAGACCTCTCGAATTGGATTTCCACTCACTAGTTCCCATTCCTGCCCACCAGATTGGATTGCTGAGATAGGAATGATCGTCTGAAGCGACGCCACTCCCTCGCTCTGCAGCATCTATCAGACCCTGCGAATTTAAAGAGTAAAGTTCAGCATGAAGAAGAGGGAGAAGAACAGAGAGGGAATCAGCTTGCATTCACTTTGGAAAGTGTGGAGAAGGCTTAAGCGAATTGGAGGCTGATGACTAGATGAAGAGCTCGTCTTTGGTAAGGAAAGATCACATAAGAATCATTGTTCGAATTGAAGATCGCCAAGAAAAGAATTGCTCAGAGATAGAGTAGAGAAGGAGACGGCAACTCTTCTTTGAGAGAAGCCTCGAAGTGAAGTAACCTCCAATCGCTCTCCTCGCTGTCCAATCTCATACCAACAAACCCCCGAGACTAAAAGAGAGTATTCTACATCTACTAACCTTTTTGGTGATGATGCTACTGATACCAATTGCCAAACTACTAGAGACCGCCAAACCTATGCCGATCCATTTGTCCCTGGTGAGACCAGCCAAAACGCCCGCCTGTTCTGCGCCTGGAAGCATTCCAGGATGGTTTCCAGACGAGAGTAGAGATAACAGCTCCTCGTAGGTCGTTGGTAGAGGAGGTATCGCAGAGGTTGCTGGAGTTGGAGTGGCTTTGACTAGGTTGAGATGTAAGATTGAGATTAGAAGGAGTAGTGACAGCGAGATGGATCGAAAGGGATCCACCAGAGATGAACGTCGAGTCATCTTGTGCGGGAATGGAGGTTGAGGATGAGTTCTGGATGAGATTCTATTTCTACGATGTCGGTTTCAGATTGGATAGAAGTGTTGAATGTCGAAGATGGATTCGAAGTAGTTAGAAGTGTTGTTTCGAGGGAGCCCTTTGCTTGATGAGATGATTGATGGTTCCAGCCCTTTTGACTCTATCTTGTCTACTTTTCAAACACTGTACTGTATCCAGAAATCTAATCTAGGCTTGGACGGGGATTTGATTCTACTTTGTTTCCTCAAACGCAGCTTCTAGGATTGAGGTGGTATTAGTGGGTGGGAAAGGCTCTATCGCAGCTTTCTGCAAACCGCTATCATTCAAAATTGACATCTTACTTCTCTCCTCTGTTCTACTTCTTTTCTTCAGAATTTGATCAGAATCAGTCTCTAACTTCAAGATCAAAGTCATCTGTCAGATCCAACTCCTGCTTCTCTCTAATCTTGAGCTTTCTGCACGTATTACTATGCTTTCTTCCTTCCTCAATCCGTGCGCAATCAAGTTGCATCTTCTGCAAAATGTTCGTGAGTAGCAACAAGAACTTTACAAAGAATCGTCCAATCTCATCTCTGATAAGAGACCTCAACTGACCTTCTCTTCTCCATCTCTCCTTTGACTTTCGTCATGCATCGACAATCCGTCCGAAAAGTCTTCATGTCTCCTCCCGAGGATTCCACTTCCATACCATCTGATGATCCTTTGATAAGAGGAGTCGTAGAAATCCAATCTCCCACAGATAGGACCATTGCTGGACTCGAGATCAAACTCAAAACCTTTCAATCCGTACCTTTGATAGAAGGCAAGGATTTCCACGTCGGCACTGAGGATTCGGTCGTCTTTGAGAAGACGGTTCATCTGGGAATGGGAGCAGATGAAGGTATGTCAAGTCGGTGGCATGAGATCGAGGAGAAAAGAGTCTCTTTGAAGTGAGATCCTAACAACAGAAGCGCAGTCTGACCTCAATTCTTTTGCTCTCTCTCTCTCTACTTTACCTTTCTTTTTCTCTTTCGATAGCTTCTGGAAGTACTAGCAATCAGATAACGTCCCCGAGTCTTACTAACAATTCTTCTATCCCCTTCGAATGGGCCGACGATCGAGAATCAAGCTCAAAGGTCAAAAACGAATCTTCAAATCCAAAGCAACCTTCCAAGAATCCAGGAATCCATCTCTCAGCAGGAGGAAATGCCTTCGAATTCTCAATCATCATCCCATCTTCGTCACCTCCTTCAGAACGTTCTCAATACGGAAGAGTACTTTGGACACTGACATCAACAGCATTCGGAGCAGGTCGAGCAAACACTTCCATTTCGGATCAAAAGCCAATCTATCCAGTGGTGAATCGAAATCCAGAAGGCAAACCTTTTCATTTATCACTCAATACTTCAGATGAGATATCTCCGATAGGTTCGATTTCAGCAGATATCTCTTCGAACAATTTAGCAGTTGCTGGAAGTTTGTCTTTCGACATCAGATCTAGCAATCCCAAGAAGGGAGTCTCTATTCATTTGGTTAAAGTGATCTTGGAAAGTAATGTAGAGTTGGAAAGTAAACGAAAAGGGATTACACATCATCAAAGATTGGGAATCTTGTTTACTAGAGGTCACATTGAGCCATCGTCGGTTGGGGTTTCGAAAGTGCTTGAACAAGGGAAGAAAGAAGATGGCATCGTTTATGAGGATGACTGCATAGATGCAGAAAGGGACAAGGGATGGTCAGTCGAAGGTTTAGCTAGATTGCCAGACGAGAAATTCATCAGAGGTTCTTCTCATCCAAGTTCTACGACTTCCATCAGATGGACTCACAATCTTTTAGTTCAAGTCATTTATTCCTTCCCCAATTCCTCAAGTTCAGATCTGAATGATCCTAGTAGCAATCCTTCAGGTTTGAAAGTCTTCTCAATTAGGAATCAGATTCCTTTGCAGAGTTGTTGCGCTGCTCACTCATCAGTCAGACTTCCTCCGTATCAAGCTTCAGACTCCTCTTCTTCAAAGTCATTGGCCTCGAAGGGAAAGGAGAAGGAAAAGAATTCTTTGGTCGCTCTCTTACCTGCCGATACGCCTTGGGTGAGTTTTTGACCATGAATCGGATTAGACTCTCAACTTCAAACTACTCGAACGACGAAAGTTAAACTCTCTCTTTTTTTCTACTCTCTGCTCAACTTCTAGTCGAACGATGTCAACACTTCCTTTCGAGCGCCGAGATATGTCAATTGTATCTGTGGCTCTGAACTTCAAGAGCTTGAACCTTCGATGACTTTTAAGAGATCAGAGGCAGAGATGTTCGCAGATAGGATGATCCAAACCAAGATCGAGGCCTACTCGGAGGACAGACTGAATTCTACCCCTTCCAATAGAACTGATTATTCTGTATCGTCCCCGTCAGATCTTGTCCCTTCACTCAGCACGTAGCTTTGGAGACTGTTTAGTGCCCGCCTGCCTGTCTGTGAAGAGTCACTTGCTTGCTCTCCATTCACAGCTATTCCACTTCTATTTTCAGCTCATGTGTAAGAGAGACTAATTCTTTTATATGAAAAAGTCACCGCCTAGAAGCTTGAAGTTCCAAATGCGAGAATCCTCAGTACGAAGGTGTGAAGGCTTGCGGGCACTTCAATCTGTTGACATGTTGACGGCCTCCGCACTCTCCTCTCATTAAAAGACGAGCGAGGAGCTCATGGATTCTCTTATTTTCCATAACTTCAGCCTAAAGATCATCAAATGTCTCAATTCGCCCACCCCTCACAGCTGGAAGAAGCCAGCACCGAGAAGAATGGACATCACACCTTGGGGTTCAAGAATGTTTCTTTCGAGATCAAGACAAGGAAGAACGGGTTGAAGCCTCTCGTCAAGAATGTTTCAGGTCAAGTCCAGAGTGGTGAAATGTTGGCAGGTGAGTAGGCAAAGCATGGCCATCTCTACTCGTCATCTTCAGCCACTCATAGAAGACTCCGCGCTCTTTCCCTTCGGCTTTTTCTCTCAGTTCTTGGACCTTCGGGAGCTGGAAAGTCTACCTTTTTGGATCTTTTGGCAGGTAGGAAGATTCTGAGCGGTGGTCAAGTCTTGTTCGACTCGACCACTCACTTCAACATCGTCGACGTTGCCTCTTACGTCGAACAAGACGATTCGCTTTTAGGTGTTCTGACTGTCGAAGAGACTCTAAGGCTTTCAGCAAAGCTCTCGTAAGTGCTCAAGTTTAATGAAACTCAAGAACTAGGAAACGCAGAGCGCTTATCCGATCGTTTTTCGTTCCCAACCTGAATAGACTTCCACCGAACACTTCAAACGAAGCTCTACAATCTAGAACTCAGTCGATCATGAAAGGTCTTGGTCTCTCTCGCGTTGCTTCTCAAATGATCGGAACTCCAATTCAAAGAGGTATTTCGGGCGGTCAAAAGAGGAGAGTCACGGTCGGTAACAGTCTCATCACCCTTCCAAAGGTGCTTTTCTTGGATGAGCCAACCAGTGGTTTGGACAGTCAAACAGCTTTCGAAGTCATCAGCTCTGTCAAAAAGCTAGCCAAGGAATACCAAATGTAAGTCGAGCCACGAGCCCGAAGTGTCGACAAGTCGTGTTGTTGACCTCTGCTTTCTCTTCGAACCCCTTTCACAGAATCGTCGTAGCTACCATCCACTCTCCTAATTGGGAGACATGTGAGTTCTCAAAACAAGACGCTGTCTCGCAATCTAAGGTCATGGGAGACTCACCACTTAAATCTTATCTTGCATTTCCTATCATCTCGATCCAGTCTCGCTCTTTGATCAGACGCTGCTGCTTGCTCAAGGATCTACCATGTACCGCGGGCCTACTTCTCAAGTAGCTCCGTATTTCTCTCAATTAGGTCATTTCTGTCCTCAACATACCAATCCAGCAGATTTCGTCATGTCTTTGGTCTCTACCGATTTCTCGAGTCAGCATCAGGAAGAGGTCGACGTCAGCTGCACAGACAATATATCCGCTATTCTAGCTCAGAAAGGCGATGTCGAAGCTTTCGCCTCTCAATTTCAACAACATGATACTTGTGTTCAGTATCCTAGCGTAGCTGAAACTGGAGAGTCAAATCGTAATAGTCGCAGTCTCACCTCTCCGAAGTCTCAAACCTTCAGAATCTTCTGGTTCAAGACTTGGATTCTGTTGTACAGGAATTGGCTCAACTATTCTAGAAATCTCATGGCTTACGGAGTCAGAGGAAGCATGTACGTAGGACTCGGAATCTTGTTGGCAACTGTTTGGGTCAATCTCAAGCAAGATTCGCAACACCTGAACGATAGACTGAGCGTTCATTTCTTCAGCGGTGAGTAGCGAGAAAGAGAGGACTTGGAGCGTCAGGATGCTGCAATCTGAGATGAGACTTGCTCATTTTCGGTTCTCATTCCATTCCGAATACTGCTTTCATACAGTCGCTTTCCTTGCTTTCATGTCTGTCGCTGCCACTCCTTCGTTCTTGGAGGAGAGAGCTGTCTTCATGAGGGAGAGAAGAAACGGCCTTTATGGCCCCGCTGCTTACACGTTAGCTCAGGTGAGTTTTAAATCCCTACAAGTCTATCTTCAATTCAAAGAAAACTCTCCAGCTGAAGGATCTTCACCGCTGACAGCCTCGCGAGCCATTTGCCACCCATCCTTTTGCAGACTATGATCACTCTGCCATTTCTGTTCGTCTGTTCAGTATTGTTCACAGTCATCTGCTACTGGTCAATCGGTCTCAATCCGGGTGCTTCTCAGTTCTTCAAATTCCTAGCCTTCTTGTTCCTAGCGATCGTTGCGGCTGAATATCAGACTCTATTGATCGCTAGTATCATTCCGATCTTCATTGCAGCCCTTGCAGTCGCAGCATTCTCATTTGGATTCCTGATGGTGAGTAGAAGATAGTAGAGCTTTGAGCGGGAAGGCTGCGTTGTGTTGAATGCTGCTCTGCCTCTGTCCGTGTCTGATTACACTCTCTCAATCTCTACTATAGGCCGTTCAAGGTTACTTTATGAGAAATTTGCCGGCTTGGGTATACTACTGGGCTCATTTCATCGATTTCCAAACTTTTGCATTCCAACTCTTGGTCAAGAATGTGAGTAACTGCTTCGTGCAAAATATTCTGGGTATCAACAGTCCGCTGAATGACTTTACTACTTTCATCCCCACCTCTCACAATCGCGCAGGACTTGGACGGTCTAGTCTTTCCATGTTCTGGCTCTATCATCGATAAAAATTGCCAATGCGCTTTCCCATCTTCGCTCATCTCTCAAGGAGTTTGTGCTCTCAAAGGGGAAGATGTCACTCAAGATCTTGGCTTCGCAGGTATCTCAACCGTCCTCTACGCTTTCTCGATCGTCATCATCATCTTCGTTTACAGAGTAGCGTTCTACCTTGTCTTGAAACTCAAGAGATGAAAACTTGAACCAGAGCTGGCTTGCTGCTCCACGCCTCGAACGCTTTCCCTTCGATTATTCTCTCACTCTCGTAAACTTCTACTTCCCCTTGTAATTCCTTCTAACTCAGTCCGAACCCTCCACTCAAAGTCCTTTCTGTCTTGTTATTGCTGAATATCGTCTATGACTGCTTCCTATCTCTCATCACAAATTCATGTTTGACATCGTTCTGTCAGGTCGAAGCATGAAACGCAACAAAAGCTGAAGCCTTCACAAAGCTTCTTTTCCCTTTTACTACTTCTCGGCCATCTTTCTTCCTTGACTTCGTTTCAAGGTTGAGTATTTGAAAATCTCTATCTTGAATGAAAAGGCCAGAAGCCAAAAAACGATTCAAACATGAAAGCAACAGACACGATATAGAATCAAATTTGGAGAATCAGATCTCAGATTGTGCAAAGTCGTTCAATCTCCTTTGGACTTCCAGACCGACGGTTTGATTATTGTCAAGTTCATGTACCTAGTATGTGCCAATTAACTCTGGAAGTCTATGAGGGGAGCATGGCGGTGAATTATTGGCTCGTCTGTGACCTGTCTTCAGGCGCTGAAAACAGAAGTTCTGCCATCCATTGCTCGTAAAGCCTGAAATTCTCAGATTACTGGAACGAAAAGAAAGAGAAAAGGAAGTGACAGACAGCGAGAAATTGGGGTCATCCAAGGAGATGAACGTTTTTGTGGGGACTTCGAGCGTCGGATCTCGCCAAAGGCGATTGTTTCAAAGGTGCACCTCTGCTCTCGGTCTTCTTTCGACTATATCTTAAATCTTAACGGATGCTAGCGAGTAGCGAAGTGTAGGAGTAGCTCGCGAAAGAAAGGCATTCACAAGAGTTGTGGTGGCGATCTGGCGACTTGCGGGCAATGTAAAGAACGCTAGCAAAACGGATTTCGGAAGTTATTAAATTCTCTCTTTTGCTCCAACCTCCTATCCTTACGAAACGAGCATCTCTGGACTGCTGGATATCTCAACAGATATCTTCTGGATCCACAGCAACAGAGAGAAGAGAGAGAGAGAGAGAGAAGAGAGAAGAGCAAGAGATAGAGAGACTGGAAGAATGTCAGATTCTCATCGATCCACAAGATCTCATCCGAACCCCATCAAATCCTTCCTCCTTCTCCTGCTCCTAACATGCTTCATCTCAATCACAACTGCATCAGATTCAATCAAAACAACGACAGCCACAGCAATCTCGACACCAAGCATGAATGAATTGAGTCTCTCATCTTCCTCTTCCAATCCATCCGACTTTTCCTCTCTCTGCGACCCAAGAATCCAATTCAACTCTACCCACCAACCTCCAAACTCGACAATGGAAGAATACAGACATAGGAAATGTTATCACAACTTTCTCATCTCTCATCCAAACCCTGCCGTGGAACATTCTCAAGTTAGACTCATTTCAGTGGAGTTGGTCAGAGTGGGTGTCACTTACATCATCCTCTATTCCACTTTGGCAACTCTTCTTTTCTTGATGTCAGCCTTGGTATTGGTCAGACATGGAATTAAGGGAAAGAGGAACTCAAAGATCGCTTGGGTTCTTGGAATCGCTTTGACTTTGGGTCTGGTGGGAAGCGTTTTGACAACTGTCTTTTGGTCAATGATGTTGATGGGCGATTATTCTTCATCAGAACGTAACAATAGACTTTATCTTGCTTCACTCGTGAGTATCTCGACGGCAGAAGTGGAAGGAATATTGAAGGAAGGAGATCGAAGGAAATCTACGCCACCTCGAGGTGGAATCTATCCACCACAAGGTGCACAGAAATCTTCTTTCCCATCTGTTCTAACGTTCCTCTTCAATCCAAAACCCTTCTAAATTCTCGACAGGCCATCCTCGTCATCACTCCATTGGTAGCTCAAGTCTCTTTAATCTTTCGACTTCAATCCTTCTATCCACCAAGTCTCGCTCAATCCTTCAAAAGGAGAGCCATCGTAGCAGTGCCAATCATCCTTACTATCGCTCGACTAGGTCTCATCACTGCTTATCTAGTAGATGCTCTCAAAGCTGTCAAGTCCAAAGTGGAAGTTGGAACCGAGGTTCCGGCAGAACTCATGTTCTCCGAAGAAGTCTTAGGTCTAGTTCAACTTCTCTATACGTCTATCGCGTTGTTTCGGAAATTTCATCATTTAGGTCAGGGTAGAAGTAAAGAGCTTTCTCAGAGGAACAATTTCAAGATTCTGCATAGCTTCAAACAGATCCTCTATGGCATCGCATTCACCTTTGCTTTCCCAACCGCTTTCCAAGCTGGCTTGGTTGGTGCTTCTGCGAGTTCTTCAGTGAATGGTAATCGTGAGTGTCCTTTGAGTCGTTGCTGACTCTGTCGTGCTCGGAGACATCGACATCGAATTGCGCCTGACTCGCTCCCACCTCCCTTTCTCTCCACAGAACTCGGTTTCATCCTCGTTGCCAACATTTACGTTCAATGCTTTGGAGCTGTTCTAGCAACTCTTTCAATTAGTCATCGATGGAGAGATCAGCGGTTCACTCCAACAGATGCAAAGAAACAACCCAGAAGAAGATCAAGCATGTCCCAGATCGAAAGCGGGAGAGGCTTTCTCGGTGGTGATGGTGGTGGACCTCGAAGAATCTCTGTTCCTCAAACAGATCTCCTACTTCAAACATCTACGATACCGACAGTTGGAGTTCAAGCTCAAATCAACGCTCATGAGGAAAGAAGGGAAAGACTTGCAGACTTGGAAGAATTCGCTGCTACTAGATCTCAAGGAGATTTAGAATCCGGTTTATTATCGATAGACAATTCAAACTCTTCTCCTAGATTTATCAAAGTCTCGAAAAATGGTAAAAGACCGGATACTGGAGATTCAGATACTACCAATTCGAATTCCAATGAAACTTATAACAAATCACCTTATTCAAACACTTTTGATTCCGATTCTTCAATGTCGGATAGAGATCTCATCATTAATTATTCTTCAAGTCGGAGACCTTCTTTACCACCTCTCTTGGATGATGCTGAAGTATCACCATTCTCATCTCCGAACTTAATTGGAATTCCACCTTTACCTCCACCTCAAGCTCAACGTCGATCAGTCGACGTTACTCTTCATCCATCGTCACAAGATCCGTGAGACAACCACTTCCTTCGATTCATAAATCCAACTCGAACTCGTTTCTCAAGTCCTCATCAAGAAGTCAAACATTGATTCTGGTTTAATCATTCTCAGTTTACTCGCTCAAATCTCGGTCCACGGATTTTCAAAAGCAATCTAACCCACACTCTTTTCATCATATCTCGCTATCCTGGATTTACCTCTCCATTTGGATTTCAAAAGCAATTGCAACAAATCTTTCTCCCTTTCTCAACGTCATATACCGACTCCTGCCTCTCGCACCTCGTATCCTTCATGAATTTGCCACAATCATGGAAATTGATTCTTCAACTCAAATCTCAATGGACTCTCTTTTCATCGGAGCTCTCTTCTTTCACACTGTCTTTTGATCTTGTTGCTTTTTGACTCTTCATTTCCTTCAGTCTAGAACATCAATCTCACCCTTTTGTTCTTCCATTCTCTAGATATCGTCTTCCTTTTTTCAATTTGCTTTCACTATCTTGCCTCATATTTCTCCCTTCTTTTCAATATTGCCTTTTTTGTTTCATTCATCAACTTGTACTTGTACCGCTAACAATCTTCGATTCTTTGCTCTCGGAGACAGCCTTAAACTCTGCTTCATCTTTTGACTCTCTGACTTTGGGAATCGGATCGTCTGAAAATTAAGGTCTCGAGACACTCGCGCCAATTTCGATTCGGGAGATCTGATACAGATCTGAAGAACCTTTGAGAGAAAAAGACATTGAAGTTCGTAAAGAAGAAAAGGATACAAGTACAAGGAGGTAACAAAACATAAGAAGGCCCTGTAGACTGCAAAGATGCACGTATGAAAAACATAAATTTAAAGTGGACATCCACTCGCTACTGCCGTTTGACAAGGTAGAAAAGAATAGAAGAAAGGCGGATGAGAGAAGAAAGAAGAAGGTGGATAAGCATTTTATTAACAATCGTTGCAGTTGAACAAGAGTCGAGCTGTCTCAAGTACTACTTACCTTTACGATCGAACCAACATCCAAACACCTGCAGCTATCCCTGGAACCGACCCTTTTGTTTCCATCAAAGCAACGTAGGACTTCCCATTCTTTACGATCTTGGCTCCTTTTGGATAGTTATGCTTCTCCAACCATTTCTCTCCGTATTTCATCACCTGATTGACAGCGAGAGCTGCAACTGGAGTTAATTGGTAGACCATCTTATTTGTGAAGAGTTGATAGAAAAAAGAGCAAAAAACTCAATTTGGGCTACCAGAAGGAGAGTATGAAAGAGGAAAGGGAAAGGATGACAATGAAAGGTCGCGCGATTAAGTACTTTTGTGGATAGCCTTGATTTCCTTCTCCCCTTCATTGGCCCTGTCGATTTTCTGATTGGGTCATATCGAGGCAGAATGATACTTTTGATACCTTGAGGTCCTAAGGTCAAAAGCTGGAGCGTGCAGGAGTAGCCTGTGATCAAACAGAGGTATGTGAAGAGAGGATTGTTGCCACCATCGCTCTTTCCGTCGTCGAGGCATATCGACAAATCGGCCACGTCGGCAGCAACAAGATGGCTCCAGAGATCTATTGCCTTGATTCTGTATATCTTTCAATGGAAAACAGCTCGGAACAGGCTGACAGTCGGCAAGAAACCGAAAGAAGGCAGGCAAACGCTTCGAGCTACAACGCGCAGAGTCAAGAAAACCGAGTCAAACAGACGCCACACGAATTTTGAGAAGTGGAAGATGGTACAAAATTGGACAGACGATATAACAGATCAAATGTATCCTAATTTCTGTTGCGAGCACTACGACGAAGGATCTTTGAGAATTCAGAGAAGAATGGAGGTAAGCAGACAGTAGAAAGATCGAAACGTTAAGTTATCCTTTTTGAGATAAATGAGATGGAAAGAAGCTGAATATTGCTTCGTTCACTTACCCTTGCAACTTGAGAGTTACTCGGCGATGAAACATCTGCAGACTTTGAGACTTCGCTATTAACAGCAGAGCAGTCAGAACGAGGGACATCATTGTCGGAAGAGTTGAGATTGTTGAGTACCTCTTTAGCTTGAGCTTTCCTTTGAATTCTCTTTTTGATTGGAGTAGTATCGGAAGAAGGGGTTTGGGCAGCAGCCAAAGCGTTAGCGGCTTTGGAATTGATACCGGAGGTAGAAGAAGTTGAACGAATAGATAATGAGGATTGAGCTGCCTTCTCCTTTTTCTTTCCTTTTCCAACAACTTGCTTCTTTTCCAAACTTTTTGGTTCTCCAGTTTTGTCTTCCTGATTCTTGGAGTTGACCTTCCAATCTTGATCCTTGTCATCGATATCTTTCTCTTGCTGCACCTCAATGGTTTCTCCCATTTTTCTGAGATAGCTACGGTCTCCACTTTCCAGTCTTGCTTTGAGATCCTTGCGGAAATGGCCTGAAGAGAGTAGAGTAAGAAGCAGGGAAGCAGGGAAGAGGGGGGGGGGGGGGAGTTGGAAAGGAGTTGAGGAGTCAGGGAGTGACGGTGTGAGAATCCCTTGATTTGAATCGGATACCATTCTGCTTCCTAAACATGGAAAGTGAACTTGGAGTTTCCTATTCGACTCAACAACCTCTGGAAAGAATGCCAGATCGTAGAGCTCCGAAATCTCTATTCTCTGCCTAAGCCTGCCTCCCTTGCTTGGTTTCCAATACTCACGATTCACTCTGTCCTTTCTCGCTTCCTCAATTCTTTCGTCCTCCTGTTGTCTTTCGGCCAAAGAGTATCTTCTATGATAGACTTTGCGATGCTCCATTCTTAGATGCAATGAAGTTGGAAGTAAAGCAGAGCTGGGAGTTGGGACAGTGAAGAAGTTGAAGTCGTTTGTTTGACTCTGCGAAACCTTTATCAGAAATGTATGAGAATCAAGGGAGGACCTGCTTCTTGATAGGCTCAAGAAAAGGGAGGACGCCTGCAGCCTCCAGGGAGCGTGGCCTTGACGACAAAAATGTCTCACACTTCTCCTTGCAGCTAGGGACCTTCTGCCACTTTTCTTCCTCTCTTGTCTTCTTTGAATTGATCAAAACTTCCGGAAAGAAAGAAACAATCGTACTCAGAATGAGAAACAAAGAAAGAGATCGGGCGGAAAGAGGAGAATTCCCTGTCGAGTGACCACCTTCGCGCTCTTTTCAAGGTCAGCTGTCATCGTTCGAAACCTCTCTCGACTTCTTTGACTCTTCATTTTGGTTTTGATTGGAGATCAAGACCCGAAAAACCTTCGTAAGGAGTGAAACTCTCTGCATAGTTCTTGCAGAGGCCAAAAAGGCTCCAATCTCTCTCAAGCCCACAACGCCACAAGTCGTCAATCACTATTTGGCTCCAGCATTCGCCCAGCGCTCGAAAAGCGTCGAGAAGAGACCTGGAAGCGATCGGAAAGCCAAAACCAGAAACCCAAAAATGTGCCAAAATTTTGATCCTGGTCAAGAATCGAACCGGAACCACGAATGTGTGACTGGCTTGTCGAAGAATGTTCGCACTTCATCTCGCCCAAAAACACAAGCCCCTAGTCTCCCATTTCCTCGACGCTTCTCTGAGCCTCAAACGAGCTCTGGAATCGAAATCTACAGCCAATTCTGGTCCGATTTCATCTTTGCAGATTTCCTTGTTGTTCCAGTAGATGACGAGCAAATGACTGATTTACCTTAAAAGGGGGTAGAAAACCTTTGACCTGCACCGAGCCTTTTTCTCTGTAAGGGAAGCGAGAGAAGGTTCGTCGGGACGACTCTGGTTATTAGTGATAAGGCTAAATGCAATCTAATATGACAGTAAAATCGATTAATTCGGATTTTGCTTTCCCTAAGAGATATACGACTAACGACCGTGTATAGGCACAGATCTGATCTGTGCCATCGATGAAGTTTGACCTTTCCACGAGCTAGGCACTTTGTGCGTAAGACCTGGTATTCTGGAGCAACCTAACTGTTTCAGTTCTTCTTTTCGATTTTCGATAAGAAGAGTTGGAGAAATCGTCTCTTTTAACAATTCTAATGACCCTCACGGCTCTATAACATAACGACTACAACGACCTTACAACGACAATATGACGACAAACTATAACAACAAAATATAACGACAAACTTTAACCTAACTGTATCTCTAACCCTCCTATCAAAAAAAAGTGACCAGCCTGCTACTCTGAATGAGCGCTCATATTAATGAGCTTTCGTCTCTAGAGAGTGGTGGACCGAGTCTATCAACCACGCAAACCTCTGAATGGGCCTCGATCCTAGAGAGTGAAACAAAGTCTAACAAAATCAAGTTGATTGAGTATCTTCCTACTCATGGGCGCGACCCTAGAGAGAGAATGAGAAAAGTCAAGGACGCTGTTGACTGACAAACAAAGAATGACCAAGACAATGAAGAGCAGTCGACTGGCTGTCTCTCTTTGGTCGCATTTCACAGTGTTGACATTCAGGGAGAGTGCCACGGTTCTAGTGACTTGGTGGTATTTCTCAAACTGCCAGAGTCTCACCTCATATCTCGCACTCTTTCCGACATGCTCTCGCCTGAAAAGACTGATTTTAATCCGATCTAGACCATTTTGAGGTATTTGAGGCTTGGTCATCCATGGTCGATCTTGATCAGTCGGACGTGGAAGCTTGGTCATACCCACGGTTTTGACCAAGATCTCAGAAGATTTGCAAGACTCAAGTATTTACGACAGAGACCCAAAACTTTCCCGTACCATTTCTATCTTCTTGTTGACCCATATCTGAGAATTTCGATTCCCTAATCCAGCTTCGAAGCACCTGAAGGCTTGCGAGCTGTCGATGGAGAGTAAGGCATGTTGATGGAAGTTGGCTTTTCGTCGTGAAGATGTGATCGATCCTTCTTCGAAGAGTTGATTTCGTTTCCATTCCAGTACATGATGAGCTATTGTTTTGGAATCGGTTCAATTCGAAGATGAAAGTAGTGGAAGAGAACGAGGTCAGAACGAATGAAGATTCACAATACTAGGGTGATCAAACTCTTCCGAAAAGACTCACTTGAACAGCAATGATCAGATTGAAAATCGTTGCCAAACTGAAACCCCAAAACAACAATTGATCATCAGTTTCAGTCAAAGTGGTGAAAACTCTTGCAATGGTTCCCAAAAGTTGAGCAAAGACGACGATTGAACTCAATTGACCTGGAGCTTTATCTCTGTTCAATTCCAACATTTGAGGGACTTTACTTGCCAAAGAGATCGGAATGGTACAAGCT